>JACGWO010000002.1:15459408-15826091 GCA_034509735.1 Sesamum alatum
TGCAAAGAAGGATTAAGGTAGTTTACTTGCTGGCTGAGTTGTAAGGTAGCAGTCAAGTCTTCCACATAGGAGATCGAGACACAGCCCCAGGGCTATGGGGAAAGATGTAGATCGATCGCCCTAGATAGACAACTACATAGAGGAGTCCACGCCGCTCTTTCTCCTCAGGATGGCAACCTGGCATAGGGGGAAAAGGTTTCAGCCCAGCTTCGAAGTAGCTTCGGTCATTGATAGAGAGGAATCACCTAGCCTAGCATTAGACTAGACTAGCTAGCCTTCCTTGGGCGGATTGCTTTGAATAGCGTAGTTTTCTTAGCTCCGGGGACTGCCTTATCAGATGCGGGATTACCTGTTGATGCGGTAGATGAGGTCTTTGCTTTTCCTGTTAGAGCCTCTATTCCAGTTTCTAGGTCGACCTCTTCCTTACCTGTAAAGCCTAACCCTTTGGTGTTGAGCTTGCCATTCTTGTCAGGTATCCTCTCTAACTGAATTAGACCCTTTTGGAAAGCCCATAAGGCAGAACGAGACCCTTTCTTTTCATAATTTCATAAGGCACTCCCGTCCCGGGCGCTAAGGGGCTTTTGTTTTTGGAACAGACGGCATTGCTGACGCCTCGAATCAAGGGCCTCTGACCGTCCGTCCCGTCTCATCTTGATTTGGCTATACTTGAATGTAGCCAGCCATGTTAGCTTCACATGAGAGCCTTTTTTCTAAAGGCTAAAAAGGCATAGTTTCTTCTTTGTCTCCTGCCGGACTCCCTTATTCATCGAGAAAGACATCCACTCTCAAAGGAAAGCCCCTTAACTCAAATACCACTACAAAGTCTTTCTAATGACTTAGTGAAAAATGGGGCAAACGGGTCTACCTATAAAGAAGGCATTCAAATGTGGATCGATATCGCTCCTAGAATTGGATCCGATCCGCCTCCCCCGTTTGAGCTCTCGCTCGAATCTCCACCTTTATGTGTTGGTAGGCTTTTGACCGGAACCGTGACCCACCTTCTTTGCATTCGCCGATGCCGACTGGGCTGGCTGCCCCGATAGCAACGCTGCCCATACGAGTTGTACGTCCGGTTGAAGTGCGCCTTACCGAAAGAAGGAATAAGCGGGGCCCAGCTAACGCGTGAAACACTCCGCCTGGGGAGTACGGTCGCAAGACCGAAACTCAAGTAGGGCAAAGACCAACTAGGTAAGGGGTGACTAAGAACACGAGACCGGTGGGGAGAATTACTTCAATTCGAAAGTTCGGATACTTTACAAGGGGGAAGCCTCGAAAGGCATACGAGTGCGCCTCTCGTAGACGAATACCGACTCAGTCCGCTCCTACTGCGCGGGAGTATCAGCCGGGTCCTTCTGACGTAATAACTTACGATACATTGGAGGGATGACCACCATTTTCTGATATTTTTGATAATCGTCAATTAAGAGGAGGTCAGTCGCTCTCCCGTCTCTCTTTGGTTGGAGAGTGCCCTTTCGAAATAGGGGCTAGCCGTTCTTTGCTCACATAAGCTTTGATGAACCCGCAGGAGTCTCCTTATATAAAATGGACTTCTTTTTTTTGGACTAGCTTTCTCGCCTTTCCGCCCCATCTGGCCACACAATTGCTCAAAGGTCACAGCTTTTGTCGGCTAAGCTTACTTTACTAATAGGGGTTCCGGTCTCTGTAAACTGGTCTCAACCTATCAGAGCCCGGGAGAATCGGAATTCTTTCTTGAAGAAGAAAAGAAGAACTACTAGTATAGGGGCAGAGAAATGCCAATCAATAGAAATGCCAAGTAGAAAAAAAGAAGCATGAACAACACTATCGAGATTCTGATCAAATAATTCGACCAAAGCTCCGAGTGAACCCGAAATAGGCCATGGACTTGGACTCCGACGGAAAGAGGAATTCTATCCATGGCAGAAAAAATCGAGCAAGTCGGTAAGAAGACGGATGCGACGGGAAGAAGTGGCATTTGGAAGTGTTGCTGACTTTTCCGCTCCTCTCATCAAGCAAAGCAGTCCTTATCCACTATGACAAGTCCTTCTGCTCTTGGTCAGGCTCTACGAGACCTATTCTCAAACGGCGAAGCCTTAGTTCCCATCCGCTGTCCCCTATTGAGCTATGGTCCCTCGCCTCTATGCCCGTTTCCTTCATGGGATCGCCCGGGGGGCCACCCTCTCCCAAGAGTTTGGAACTCGGACAAAACCTAAGGAAATATTACCAAGAACAAAACCCTCTTTATGGGAGGGGAAGGTCATATACTTTTAGGAAGAATTTACCGCAGGTCCCACTTGTATATTGTATTTGGCCGAAGAAGCATCAGACAGGTTGGAGTTCTTACCTTCTTGGGACAAGGCCGACCACTACATAGGAGCGATAGCGAAGCCAAGCCAGTACGGTACCAATGCTTTCTTTCTAATAAGAACCATCCCCTCGCTCAGTCCAATTGGTTCTCTATCTTTACTACATGGTATTCGTCGTCCTGAAAATACACAATGCTAAAAACATTCTCTCGCTTTTCTATTGAGAAATCAAATGGCCTCCGACCATAAAAAGAAGGGATTGGACTCAGGTTCGCTAACAACACGGTCCGGACTATAAGCGTCCCTTCGGTCCTTTCCTTCCTCGGATTCTGCCTTCGGTGCACAGAGGGGAATAGGGATCTTTTTCACTTGAACTATGCTTCAAACATCAACTGAGATAACATCAACCAATCCGGGAATGTAGTTCTGAGGAGACTCCTGCGGGTTCATTTTACCTCTTTCTAACTTGGACAAATCTTTCACTCACTGAGAAGTGAAAACCTGTGACTAGATCGATCCCTCTTGTTCTATCTCCCTTCTGCTTCTGTTAGGGTATTACTCCTTGGTTGAAGATAACCGGAATGATTGGCCTTCACGCCCATCCCATCGATCGAACAACAGATCTTTCAGCGCTTTCGCGACAAGAATATAGGCTGTTGAAAGCTCTCTCTGTTGGCTCTGACTCTTAGCCTTTCCTGCTTTACTGCTTGGAGGAAGAGCTAAAGGCCCACCAGAGAGAGGCAAGTGCTTTCATGAATGAATGCGATAAACCAATCAATCTTTTCGTTACATATCGGGGACAGGGAACCAGCCCAGCTAACTCGATTTCCCAGTCGAATGCGAGCCAAGCTAGGTAAAAAGGGATGCAAAAAGAAAATGTTCAATCGCTTCGCGCCTTAATCTTAGTACACAGAACACTAAGGGAATCCCGACAAAGCAAGACAAGTCAAAAGTCAACGCAACTAGATGATTCGACGTCGGATAGCCGCGGATACACTTCGTAGGCCGCAAGCCAAACAACCATATGGTGTGTCAGCGTGAATGACGGCCAAGATGAGAGATAGCCAAGGGGTTGACCCCTCGTACGATGTATCTTCACCCCAATCACTAGGCACTCGATAGAACCGGATGAAAAAAAGACGAAGGCGAGCATTTCCATATAGGGCTTTGGCTTTACTGATCCTGTAAGAACTTTCCCAAAGCTAAGATTTATCCGCTCTTTTTGCCCCAAGCCAAGTTCTTTTGACTTCTCTTAGTGGGACTTCGCTCTGGGAGCAGAGCACTTCTTTTTCTTCTTAGAACGTAAGCTCTACTGACTTTCTAGTTAGAACCTATTGTCAGACTGGATAATACGTTATTAGGTAACTAGAAAATCCTAGCAATCAATCTTCTAAGCGAACCTATGACTTCAATATTCCGAGGCTTGAGTTTCGAAGATGAACGACCTAAATATCCGATCACACACGAGGATCGGTGCAGTTAGCTACCAGGCTCGGAGCTAGGTCTTTGCTGAGCTATGAGCTAAACGACCAGCGCTATTCCTTTAGGTTTCTGGAGGTTCTAGGGAAACTTTACTAAAAAAAAGTGGTCCGAATGTATAAGGTAGTCTTAAGGAAGGGAAAAAGAAGGCCTTAATTGTCTATCCAAAGATCCGCCTGCCAAATGGGTGTCTTTAGGCGAATCAAGTGGGTGGGAATGATCCCCCTATGTCAATTTCAGTAAGGTAACTAGAAGGGGTGAGGGTTTACTTTCACTTTACCCGCTTACCCGCCTGCATGACTTTCATAGTAGCTAGCAGCCTATGACCGGGTAGTCACCCCCAGACTTGACTTCAATCGACCGGTAACAAAGCGTGGAATGCCTTTATCCTCAAGTTCAAGTCGTTTTTCCCTTCGTGGCCCTATCCGCTAATTATGACCCTCGTTTTCTCAAAAAAGAAGACCTTGTTCCTCAATCTTCGGAGAATGCGGCGTTGTATTATTGTAAGTTTTCTGTTCCGAACTAAAAGTAGACGACAAGATTGGATGGACATGGATTTCGTCAGTGTCAATAGGAATGAATAGAAAAGTGTCATGCGCGAGTATCAATTCTCGTTTCCCTGCCTTTTTCCACAAGAGATTGCTCTCCTCCGAGGCTTGAGAGCTTATTCCCTTCTTGTTCACCTTTCTTTTTCTTTACTTCTTTTCTTTATTGAATGATTGGCTCAATAGCTTTCTTCCTTCAATTAGAAGAGGGGCTAATGGAAACTCAGGAGCTTCACTCAGAGCTATTAAGCTCTTTGGGGGAAGTCAGAAGTTCTTCCACTCGGAATTGCATAAGAGAAGAAAGCTCCACAGAAATCCAGCTTATATGGAGTTGATTCATCTTCCAATGCCCGAAGAGAAGGAAGGTGGTAGTCTTGAAGAATGACCCAGAGATTTTCTTAAGTGATAGCACCTGCTTAAGTAAGAGGGTCTTCGTGCACTTGAGCTTCTGTTCAAGGCGCAGAGGGGAAGATACCTCCGCTCAAGACTCACACTCCTTGGCGAACTGGAACTTAGTTGGAAAACTCACCCTGCCCGACATCGTCACGAGTAAGCCTCCCTTTCTTTTTTTTATGTTTTTCAATCGCGTTTGATGACACCCAACGAATGGACGAGCTCAAAGGGGGGAGTGATTCCTGGAGAGTAAAGTTTTGAAAAAGAAGGTTCCAATGAATCCGAGGAAAGATCTTCGACCAAAGTGGGTAGATGGAATCATTTGAAAGGTTCGAATATAGGACTTTTCTTGGGAAAATGCCATAAAGCCTATATCCTAGGTTGTGAACTGACTCCGATCCGCTCTTACTCTTACTGCCCTCCTAGGAGCTCTTGGTCTTACCGGTACTAGTCTTTTCTGTGAGAGTAGGATCTGTTTTAGCCGTAACCGCAGTTGTTTTGTTCGTACACGAGTGAGAATTTCCAGCGACACCAGCATAGGACTCCGTGCCGATTCGCCCTTACGTTTTCTTCGCTTGCTCTGCAGTACGAGCCTCATACAGAGCCGCGCGCGAAGTCTTTAGGATCGGATGCAATTCTGAAGCCGGTACATGCTGCACTGGTCCATGTTTCTGACCCTACAGCCGCCCGAAAAGGAACTGCAGTGATCTTGAATAGGAATCCTACAGCGATAAATAGAATACCCATAAAAATACCACTAGATCGAGCACCAGTGATTTCGAATAAGCTGATTTTCCTACACAATCAAGCTTTTGACCGACCCTGGGGACTTAAAAGCCTCTCACTCCTTATGGCATTTGCTTCCTTTACCAACCATCGTGCAAAATGCATTCTGAGGTGAGGCAATAAATAGACCGACTGAAAGGAAGATTAGAATAAGCTGGTCTACTGCTTTAGCTGCTAGCGGCTGAAGTACCAGAAATTCCTAGAGGCATACCATCAGAAAAACTTCCTTGACCGATTGGGTTAGGAGAAGTTGGCACGTCTTTCACTTGGCTACGAAACTATGCCCCTCTCGAAAGAAAAAGAGATGCTTTCCTCCAATAACCACGTCCACTGAATAGAAACATTAAACTAAAAGCCCATACAAAATGAGCACCTAGGAAAAAAAAGTTAAAACAATCAAGGTAGGGATTGTTGGCTTGGAACTCTCGCAGTCTCCCCTCATACACCGGGAAGGCTTCTAGCTTCTCTGCCTGAAGGCCTTTCACTAAGGCAAGGGAATAGAATTTCCTTCACTCTCACAACCCTATTTCCTTCACTGACAGACTCCTAATAGCGTGAGGATAGTTTAAGCCGCACCGCGTAGTGCATAGGGCGGTTCCTAAGCCGGAGCCCGGGAAATCGCGTTCTTTGCAACAGGGGGCTACCAAGGTCTTAAGTTCCCGCTGAAAGCCTGCAAGCATCCTCGGCTCTTCATGGAAGCTCATGGCCTCCGTGAGGGGCTAGGAATTCTGAATGGTAATAGAGACTTATTACCCTGGCACTGTAACTCCAGAAAAGAAGAAAGATATATCAGGTAAAGAAATCCTATCTATTATTATCCTTCCTGCCCATTTGAGAGGTGTTACTGAGAATCGGGAAGAAAGGAAGAGAGCTCTCCCATTGAAATGTCCGTCACACGACGCGACTAGCGCAAGCTGCGATCTGATACTTGACAGAAGAGTAGTGTTAAGTCCCTTCATCACTGTCCTGTGACGGAATCAGCCACCATAGAGAGTTTGCTTAGCTTGTAATAAAGCAAACCTAGTTCCGCTGATGAAAACAAGAGGTAGAAACCAACCTTTGTTCGTATTTACGTAGAACGGCTTCTAGCGTTGTTCCTTTTCCGTTTCTCCTTGTATGTCCACCTGAGAGCTCAACTTAGAACTCCTCTAAGTATTGTCCATACCACACTAAGGATCCAAACTATAGTTTATTGCTAGATAAAATATAGTGAAGAGAAGAAGAAAACAATTCCAAAGCAACACTATCAATTAGTGATCTTTAGAATGTTTTAAGTTGTTTTCCAAAAGAAAAGAACACTTAGAGAGAATTTTCAGAGATGTTTATGGCTTAATTCTCCAGCAAAAATGAAGCAAGTTAGTTAGTCAAATGTCTAACAAAGTTGTTTTATGTATGTAGAATGTAGAGTTCAAAAAACCACCTACATAAGTAACCTCCAAGGCAACTTCCACATATACACACTTCTAGCACATCCACCACATGATAGCAAGAGAAAACTACCCACAAATCAGCAAATTTTCGTGCTCATCATGTGATATGTGAAGAGTTGAAACTCCTCTTTAACTAGCTTCAACTTGCATGGAAAAATAGACTTGGATCTTTATGTTTTTGGACTTTTATTTAATCAAATTAAATAAAGTCCAAACATGTATCCATTGGGCATTAATTAATCTAATTAATCTCAATCTAATTGAATCCCAATAGTTTATTTAATCCAATTAAATAAACATAAGTCTAAACTAAGAATAATTGATCCAATCAATTATTCTAGCCAAAACCCAATAAATTAATCTAATTAATTTAAAGGTTCTTAGTCCAAAAAATCAACTAATCCAATTAATTAATTTTTGGACCATCCATCAAATGGATTTCTCAATAAATGATCTAATCATTCATTTTATCTCTTGAATAAATTTAATCCGATTAAATTTATTCGCTTCTTCTAAAATTAATTCCAAATTAATTCCGCCAAATTCAAAGTGATTTGTGTGTGACTCATTAGGTTCACCCTCAGCTAGACCTAGGCTTGTGTCCAACACAATTGGTCAATTAAATCCAATTTAATTAACTGTTTTTTGATTAACCATTAATCGAAAAAACGCCTGTCAACATGGGTGGCCGTCTAGCAACGGTCCATGGCACTAGAGACTAGGTGAATGTTGGTGTGAATATTTAGGCTCTCGAGTTCCATATGAGTACGGTCCTTCCATCACCTGTCTCCCGGTCTATGTCTAGGGCATGAAATTGGGTGTCGGTTCCCATCCTGGACTAGACAACTATGCTCAGTAACTCGAGAGACGTTTGCTCTATTGATTGACATAGGAAACCATTCCCTACTCGACCAATCGCTGTGGCCATAGACTTAAAGAGCTTAAACTGTCTTAGAGCGCATAGGAGACTCGACTGCCATATACTGACAGGTGACGGATCCTATCTTGGAATCCACCGTCCTCAATACATATTTCAACTGCACTCGATAAGGCTTATAATAAACGTATCCCAGATACAGACATCTCTTGCCAGACCCTAGATATAGCCTTCATATGCATGTGACTGCCATGATTCCTCAAGTCCGAGAACTAATCTCGTACTATCAGAGCCGGGAATTCCAGTCATACCGACCAAGCCTCCAAGACTTCCATATGACGATTCACGTGAGTCAGTTCAGTCAGCTAACACCCTTGTCAACTAACCCAATAATATTGAATAGACGTCCAACGTCTGTCGCCGATGAAATACAACACTCATCCAGTGAATGCAATCCTTAGTGCAAGTCTCTGTAGGACCCTCGATGGCCTGTCTCGAGGTCCTCGACTGGGAACATTCCAGACCAACCCTCAGAAGTTGGTTTCATAGCTGTCATCCAATGCGCAGCTCAACTACATAGGTTATCTAATTGGTCTGTGGTTATTTGTTGTGACGTTAAAACGTCGTTTAACGTAATCAGTAAGCACAACAAACACATAGTGCCACGGATGAATACTTACTATATTCATCAAGTCAATAAAGATTGTTAAATAGTACGCAAAACCGCCAATTCAATTGGCTTTCTGGTCACCCATTCTAACAATCTCCCACTTGACCTAAAGCCAATCACCCATGTTGCTCATACTTTTCTGAGCATGAGTAATCTACGATATCCGGCTCGATCTCACGGGTCTACCTTATTTCTGCCAAGATGATGCTGTCCAACTGCACGTCGCCTCTTCATACCATTTCTCCAAGCAGATGGTACTATCTAAGAATTTTCCTGGATCCGTGATGAGATCTCGGTCCTATAGCTTGCGCTACAGCCATGGTGTTATCCTCCAAGGTAACTATTGGCTAGCCCGTGCTAGGCACCACACCCAACCATTGGATGTGGTTTTTCATCCAAACCACTCTCTGGAGCAACTTCTAAAGTTGCCATACATTCAACTTTCATGGTCCATCGTGGTGTCCCGCCTTGAAACCTTTCCAAGCCACCACCTTACCATTAAGCCTGAATATATGTTCATACTGAGACTAGATATTATTCACATGATCCTGGAAACTAGTATCGCTATAGCCTTCCAGAATCAACTCTCCATAGAACTTGCATCAAGAACACTTCTTTAATCCTTATTCAGGTATTAAAGACTGTTCTCAACAACAGTCTACTGCCTTCTCAGTACACACCCGATTTCTGTCGTTACACCTAAAGCATACACAACATCAGGTCCAATGCACCAAACAACATACCCATGTTGCCTACGGCAAAGACGTAGGGAATGTCAAACATCTGAGCTTCCTCATCAGCCAACCCTGACCGAGTCTTGGACAGCTTAACCCTATATATAGGAATCCAATTCCTTTCATGGAGAATTGCGTGAACAACGTTCGCGTTTCAGTATTTCCTAACATCTTAAATTCATTCCAAATGAATAAGACGTTACACACTTAAACACTAGGAACACAACTAAGCTCCCACTGACCCTCAAAGCTCGTTACTGATCGAGTCATACCCCGCATGAACTCATCAAAATGAATATTCCAGTTACATAGATCTTCAAACCTAGTTTGAATTCCATGTCGAATCACACGGCTCCAAGCCATTGATTCGATCCAATATCCAACATTGCTTCTCCTTATGTCTTTTGGATTATAATCCAATTGACCGGACTGACCCAAAAACTTATACCTCTCATGTATCTAAGATATTCTGGTCATCCTTAGGAGAACTGGAATATAGTCAGTGAGTAAACTTGATTTCAAATGATGTTTACAATATCGTACTGAGGTGTCGCTCTACTTGATTCCTCAAGGAGCTACTCCTCACACCGGTTATCCTCTAAAATCCAATTTCCCTTAGGACAACACATAAACCTGTGCAAACCTAGTTTGCCTCCCACTAGTCCTTTGACGTATGCAAGACCATCCTACATACTCAAGTACTTTGTAGGATACAGGCTTGCCATGCCATATCCAGTATGGCGTCTGGGCCACGATCTTTAGAAAGTGCCATGTTTTACATCTTGGCCACTGTCTTAAGAACACGCCCAGATGGGCCAAGGTAGTTCAGTGAAATACCGACCGAACCATGTCCAACAAGGTTCGTTTCCTCCTTTATCAGAGACGTCGTTCAATTGTGGCGTTCCAGGAAGAATTCCACTGAGTGAGAATACCATTCCCATTTAGATACATCAAGAGCTCCTACTAAATACACACCACTCGATCGAATCGAAGGTTAATTTTGCAACCAGTTTGATTCCCACTTCAAATCTAATTCACTGAGCCTTCCAAAGGCCCTTAGACTTGTGAACCCTCTACTGGTGTTGTGTATTCAGTGACCCACAGATATCTGACTGGATCCAATCCAACAGATCACTAGCAAGCATACTTTGTCTTACAAAGAGCTTCTTGACCATCTTCTTGCTCAGGAAGGACTTGCAAGCTAGCAGGCTCAAATTGTCTATTTCTAGACTCCTTCAATCTACTAACCTCCTTATCCTATCTAGAGGAATGTGACCTAGCTTTGCATGCCAAATCTGTGAGTTTATCTTAATTATCCATTTCATCGTTTTTTTTAGCATTCATAATCTAATTATGGGATAGTATTGAAACAATTATGCAAACAACCTAGCAGACAAGAATAATCATTCTTTGTCAAATAAAAGAAACTTTCATCGATCAAAAACATGTAATCCTTATTGTCCAACAATAGAAAAACATAATTTGATCATGGTAGGTTACATAATTGTGACCTATCAACTCTATCCTAACATGATCATTAATAGCTAAGCCTTACTAGTCTTATAGCTTCTATGGCAATAGCCCAGCCATTGCCTAGCTTTAGAACCATCTCCGTCTTAGCCTTCTACTCTTTTCCATCACCTGCAAACCATTTGCAGATATAAGCTCTACAGCTGATATCCAATACCCAAGAGTAGAATAATAATCATGTTAAAGCTCAAATCAAATGTACCTTGGTTGGAGGGGAGTTTAGGACACTCCCTCTTCCAATGCCCCTTTTCACGACAATATATGCAAACATCTTTTGCAATCCTTGACTGCCGAACCGCCTTTCTCTTTCCTTTGCCCATGCCCAGCATGGCAACAGGAGCGCTCTGTGCGCTTGCAGCGGCTGATTCTTAGACATCTACATTCAAAATGTAAAGAAGAAATTTAGTAGATTATTATAATATTGAATTCAAGTTAAGACTTGGTCTTTAGTCATTAACCCCTCCCACTATTTCTTCAAAAAGCCCACCACTCTCAAGTGGGGTTTTCGGAAAACCATTTCCTAGTGGGCTTGGAGTCCACAAACGCAATTCTCCATGCCCCGCTTTTACGATTCACATGGGAAAGGCTTTGTGGGAGATATCCAATACCATTCTCATCCAATGAGATCCCCAAGATATTTTGCCTTGCCTCTTCACATGATCCCAAGGACTCCAAGCGAATCATGTTGCTTAACGTTAGGCCCGACCCATCAACCAAATGAATATCTCAAATATCGCCCCCCACGACTCGTGAGACAGGGAAACAAGAGCATATTCCTTTGTTCATAACAATAGTACAACTTTCTTCCATTCCAAACGTGCCACGACTCGTGAGACCACGAATGGGTGAAAGTAGCTTCCTTACTACATTGTTATGGATGGAAGGTTTGGAATAATCAAACCATTTGATTTAATTCCATTTTGGGCCTAATATTTACTTGGACCATCCAAGTGAGAGTTATACTTAAGTTTTACATTGTTATACTCGAGACCTCATCATTACTAGTATTTTGCATCCTCAAGTTTTAAACATTTAATGTAAATAGATGCATTCCAAACACATCATACATCAAAGCATTAAAACATTAAACACATGCAAAAGAAGCCTAGCACGCCCCTGTAGGATGATCACAAGCCCGTTCCTAAGTGCTCCACTAAGCCTGCAGTTTATCTATGGTCAATCTAGGGTAAGCCTACACTATTACAATTTTACATCCCATTATCATTCTAATGGGGCCTTGTAAAATCCTCCTTTGTTCTTCTTGAGCTTCCACCATGGGCTCCATCCACCGGACCTTCATCTCCTTGGAAGCTTACATTTAATAAAATAAATCCTCACAACCTAATCTACTCTCATTAAAACTTAAAAAGAAACCCCAATCACAAGTTGGGGGAGTACATTAATAGAGAGGAAGCAAGCCTTATTATTCCAAGGCTAAAAACGAAAGAAGGAATAAAAATAAAGAGGCACGCAGGCCTCACCCTACAATAAATTAAACCATACATAGGCCAATGGGCTAGTGATCATCCTTATTGTTTATCCAATAAACAACAATAAAGCACATTTATATCAAATATAAACATGCCAACAAATAAATACATGCCATATATATATCAATAGATATCCAATATCTAAAACAATAAACATAATAAAATGCAGAAAATATCATATCAATAATGCAATTAAAAATGGATATCCACTATATAACCAATGTACAAATAATTTTTTTCTTGTTTGGAAATCATTTCCAAAATAATCTAAAAGAATAAAATAATTTTAGAAAAATTCAATTTAACTAAAAATTAAAATATGCCAAAATTAATAATTTCAGAAAACCAGCAGAAATCAGGATAATTCAATTTTCTGGAAAAAACAGCAAAAACGGCACAAATCAATGCTGCCGGCCGGCCGTCCCAGACGGTCGTGCGCGCGCGGCCGCCCACGCGCGCCTGCTGCTGCCCCTGCAGGGCGGCCGGCACCGTTTTTCACTTTTTCTCTTTTTTTTTTCTTTTTTTTAAATTTCTGCTGTAAAACTGAAATGTAAACATGCATTTATAGAAAATCAAATTATCAAAAATGCATGGATATCCATAATTTCAAAAGCAAAATTAACACATATTTTCTACACATATTATCATGCTTTAAAGCCATAAACCATGCTTTTCAAAAGCAATTTAAACATGTTCTTCATGCTTAACACATAACAACATGTAAATCCTATAGCCACAACACCGAACCGGGCTCTAATACCACTGAAAGAATCGGGTACGGTCCGGGAACGCAATGGAAGCGTAAAAATATTAATTTAAAGCATAATATAAAACGGGTTCAAAGGGGTGTTCCCTTTGAAGTTCCCGAGCGTTCGGTGTATGTCAAGAATATGAATAAAAGAGTAAAAGATGCTGGACATGTGGCTAAAGGATTAAAAACAAGAAGATACATAAAATGTAAATAGAAACCAACCTTTGTTCGTATTTACGTAGAACGGCTTCTAGCGTTGTTCCTTTTCCGTTTCTCCTTGTATGTCCACTGAGAGCTCAACTTAGAACTCCTCTAAGTTTTGTCCACACCACACAAAGGATCCACACTATAGTTTATTGCTAGATATAGTGAAGAGAAGAAGAAAACAATTCTAAAGCAACACTATCAATTAGTGATCTTTAGAATGTTTTAAGTTGTTTTATTTCCAAACGAAAAGAACACTTAGAGAGAATTTTCAGAGATGTTTATGGCTTAATTCTCCAGCAAAAATGAAGCAAGTTAGTTAGTCAAATGTCTAGCAAAGTTGTTTTATGTATGAAGAATGTGGAGTTCAAAAAACCACCTACATAAGTAACCTCCAAGGCAACTTCCACATACACACACTTCTAGCACATCCACCACACATGATAGTAAGAGAAAACCACCCACAAATCAGCACATTTTCGTGCTCATCCTGTGACATGCTAGGCATGAAGGACAGCCTCAGGAACAGCCAGTCCCGGTTCCTGAACCGCCGGCTCCGATACAGTCAGCGCCCACAGTCACCACTGACGTTCCCGTTCTCCGTAGGTCCACTAGAGAGTCCAGACCTACAGTGAGATATGGCTTTCTAGGTACGACCGATATTTTGGATAACGATCCTAAGACTTATGGAGAAGCGATGTCTGACATCGACTCCGGGAAATGGCTTGAGGCCATGAAAGCCGAAATGGACTCCATGAGCGAGAACCAAGTCTGGAGTCTTGTAGATCCACCGAAAGGTGTTAAGCCAGTCGGCTGTAAGTGGGTCTACAAGCGCAAACATGGCGTTGATGGAGAAGTCACAACCTTTAAGGCTAGGCTTGTAGCTAAGGGATACACTCAACGACCCGGGGTCGATTTTGAGGATACCTACTCGCCAGTAGCCATAGCTAAGTCCATTCGGATTCTGCTCGCCATAGCAGCATGGTGTGACTATGAGATATGGCAGAAGGACGTGAAAACGGCCTTCCTCAACGGTTTCGTTGAAGAAGAGATCTATATGGATCAGCCGCAGGGTTTCACGGTCACTGGAGAAGAGCAGAAAGTCTGTCGTCTCCAGAAGTCCATCTATGGCCTCAAACAAGCCTCCCGAAGTTGGAACATTCGCTTTGATGAAGTAATACGGGGTTATGACTTCATCAAAAACGAATCCGACCCTTGTGTATACAAGAAGGTCAGTGGGAGCTCAATAGTGTTCCTAGTGCTTTATGTGGATGACATTCCAAACACATCATACATCAAAGCATTAAAACATTAAACACATGCAAAAGAAGCCTAGCACGCCCCTGTAGGATGATCACAAGCCCGTCCCTAAGTGCACCACTGAGCCCGCAGTTTATCTATGGTCAATCTAAGGTAAGCCTACACTATTACAATTTTACATCCCATTATCATTCTAATGGGGCCTTGTAAAATCCTCCTTTGTTCTTCTTGAGCTTCCACCGTGGGCTCCATCCACCGGACCTTCATCTCCTTGGAAGCTTACATTTAATAAAATAAATCCTCACAACCTAATCTACTCTCATTAAAACTTAAAAAGAAACCCCAATCACAAGTTGGGGGAGTACATTAATAGAGAGGAAGCAAGCCTTATTATTCCAAGGCTAAAAACGAAAGAAGGAATAAAAATAAAGAGGCACGCAGGCCTCACCCTACAATAAATTAAACCATACATAGGCCAATGGGCTAGTGATCATCCTTATTGTTTATCCAATAAACAACAATAAAGCACATTTATATCAAATATAAACATGCCAACAAATAAATACATGCCATATATATATCAATAGATATCCAATATCTAAAACAATAAACATAATAAAATGCAGAAAATATCATATCAATAATGCAATTAAAAATGGATATCAACTATATAACCAATGTACAAATAATTTTTCTCTTGTTTGGAAACCATTTCCAAAATAATCTAAAAGAATAAAATAATTTTAGAAAAATTCAATTTAACTAAAAATTAAAATATGCCAAAATTAATAATTTCAGAAAACCAGCAGAAATCAGGATAATTCAATTTTCTGGAAAAAACAGCAAAAACGGCACAAATCAATGCTGCCGGCCGGCCGTCCCAGAATTTCGTGCGCGCGCGCCTGCTGCTGCCCCTGCAGGGCGGCCGGCACCGTTTTTCACTTTTTCTCTTTTTTTTTTCTTTTTTTTAAATTTCTGCTGTAAAACTGAAATGTAAACATGCATTTATAGAAAATCAAATTCTCAAAAATGCATGGATATCCATAATTTCAAAAGCAAAATTAACACATTTTCTACACATTATCATGCTTTAAAGCCATAAACCATGCTTTTCAAAAGCAATTTAAACATATTCTTCATGCTTAACACATAATAACATGTAAATTCTATAGCCACAACACCGAACCGGGCTCTAATACCACTGAAAGAATCGGGTACGGTCCTGGAACGCAATGGAAGCGTAAAAATATTAATTTAAAGCATAATATAAAACGGGTTCAAAGGGGTGTTCCCTTTGAAGTTCCCAGGCGTTCGGTGTATGTCAAGAGCATGAATAAAAGAGTAAAAGATGCTGGACATGTGGCTAAAGGATTAAAAACAAGAAGATACATAAAATGTAAATAGAAACCAACCTTTGTTCGTATTTACGTAGAACGGCTTCTAGCGTTGTTCCTTTTCTCTTTTCTCCTTGTATGTCCACTTGAGAGCTCAACTTAGAACTCCTCTAAGTATTGTCCACACCACACAAAGGATCCACACTATAGTTTATTGCTAGATATAGTGAAGAGAAGAAGAAAACAATTCCAAAGCAACACTATCAATTAGTGATGTTTAGAATGTTTTAAGTTGTTTTCTTTTCGTTTAGTTTTCTTTCCAAACGAAAAGAACACTTAGAGAGAATTTTCAGAGATGTTTATGGCTTAATTCTCCAGCAAAAATGAAGCAAGTTAGTTAGTCAAATGTCTAGCAAAGTTGTTTTGTGTATGAAGAATGTTGAGTTCAAAAAACCACCTACATAAGTAACCTCCAAGGCAACTTCCACATACACACACTTCTAGCACATCCACCACACATGATAGTAAGAGAAAACCACCCACAAATCAGCACATTTTCGTGCTCATCCTATAACATGTGAAGAGTTGAAACTCCTCTTTAACTAACTTCAACTTGCATGGAAAAATAGACTTGGATCTTTATGTTTTTGGACTTGTATTTAATCAAATTAAATAAAGTCCAAACATGTGAAGGACAAGCGAATCCGCCCGGGAGCGCAAGCGGAAGTGAGAAAGTGAGAAATAGCGCGTAAATTTAAATCAAATTTAAATAAACGAATCCCAAGGGGTGTACCCTGTGGTGCTCATGTTAGAATAGGTGACCATGCAAGCCAATTTTGGCAGGAATATGTAACCTATGTCTAGACAATTTTTTGGTATTTGATAAAACCATTTATGAATAAAGAAGTGAAAATTCATATGGCAATACTTTGTTTACGTTCACTTATCTGCGTTTACATTTCTGTTCACTGCGCAAACAAAGCCCACGGACTGAGAAACGATTAAAGGGACTGGGACTACGCTTGGAGGTAGGTCCATGAAATCAGTCTCACCGAATCAGTCCGGACATCTCCAAGTCAAGGAATCCCGCAAATGGGTACCGGGATTCCCTTTGAGACTTGCACTAAGCATCTGCTGTCGTATTTCATCGACGGGTGACGAAGGTCGTCTAAGCAGTGTTAGTGGGTCAGCATGCTAGGAAGCAGCTGACTGAGGTGACTCGCGGGAACCGTCTTACGGAGGACCTTGAGTATGGTCAGCAAGGTATGACGTGTATTCCCGGTTCCAACGGTACAGGCCAAGTCCTTTGACTTGAGGAACTGTTGAGTTTACCTGTGCATCAGGTCTGTATCTTAGATATGGTGAGAGATTGCCAAAATACTCTTGAGTAGTCATAAGCCATGTCTAGTGCAGCTCGAGTGTACAAAGTGACAGTAGTTTTCAAGAAAGGATCTGTCTCCTGTCAAGAGGTATTGACAGTTGAGTCTCATGTATGCTCTGTGTCTTGTCCCTGAAATCTGTGGCCACAGTAACTGAACAGAAGGGAAAGGTTTCCCTTGCGGTGTTTAGTAAGGACAGACCGACACTTAGGTCCAAAATGGGTACCTGCATTTTCCGTGCCCTAGACCCTAAGTGATGAGACCGAAGATAGAAGGACAAGTGTACTGTTAGAGCCTAAATGTTCATCCCCGAATATTTCACCTAGTCTCTAGTGCCATGGACCGTTGCTAGATGGCCACCCATGGTAACGGGTGCAAGAATAGGTGACCATATAAGCCAATTTAGGCAGGAATATGTAACCTATGTCTAGACAATTTTTGGTATTTGATAAAACCATTTATGAATAAAGAAGTGAAAATTCATATGGCAATACTTTGTTTACGTTCACTTATCTGCGTTTACATTTCTGTTCACTACGGAAACAAAGCCTATGGACTGAGAAACGTTTTCGGGGACTGGGACTACGCTTGGAGGTAGGTCCATGAAATCAGTCTCACCAAATCAGTCCGAAAATCTCCAAGTCAAGGAATCCCGAAAATGGGTACCGGGATTCCCTTTGAGACTTGCACTAAGCATCTGCTGTCGTATTTCATCGACGGGTGACGAAGGTCGTCTAAGCAGTGTTAGTGGGTCAGCATGCTAGGAAGCAGCTGACTGAGGTGACTCGCGGGAACCGTCTTACGGAGGACCTTGAGTATGGTCAGCAAGGTATGACGTGTATTCCCGGTTCCAACGGTACAGGCCAAGTACTTGGACTTGAGGAACTGCTGAGTTTACCTGTGCATCAGGTCTGTATCTTAGATATGGTGAGAGATTGCCAAAATACTCTTGAGTAGTCATAAGCCATGTCTAGTGCAGCTCGGGTGTACAGAGTGACAGTAGTTTCCAAGAAAGGATCTGTCTCCTGTCAAAAGGTATTGACAGTTGAGTCTCATGTATGCTCTGTGTCTTGTCCCTGAAATCTGTGGCCACAGTAACTGAACAGAAGGGAAAGGTTTCCCTTGCGGCGTTTAGTAAAGACAGACCGACACTTAGGTCCAAAATGGGTACCTGCTTTTTCCGTGCCCTAGACTCTAAGTGATGAGACCGAAGACAGGAGGACAAGTGTACTATTAGAACCTAAATGTTCATCCCCAATTATTTCACCTAGTCTCTAGTGCCATGGACCGTTGCTAGATGGCCACCCATGGTAACGGGCGGATTCTAGGAATCCGACCAAGTCTAGCTGAATGGTGAACCTAAAGAGTCACACACTATCCACACACACTTAGTATTTAATTTGGAATTAAATATTGGAGTAAAGGAATGATTAAATTAGATTTAATCGGGTCCTATATTTTCTTGGAGAAATTAATTCCTTCTATTTGATAAAGGAAATTAAATTAATAAATAGGATTTATTAAAGGGTTGATTTAATGAGCTTAGAATAAATATTGATATTTATTTATTATATTTATTCTTTTAGCCTTTTTGGAATATTTAATGGGATTTAAATATTCCATTAAATTAAAATCAACGGTTGAGGTAGAAAGGGGAGATGGAAGGCTAGGATTCATTTGACTAGGTCAAACACTAGTTTGACTAGGACTTTGACTAGGTCAAAATCCTAGTCAAATTAGAGTTCTTAGAGTTGGAGTTTAAAGAGGATTAAACTCCTCCTCTATATAAACCTCTAGCCTCCAACAATTGAAGGATGATGATTCTTGAAATCACACACACCACACACACTCGTCTCCCCCTCTCCTACCTCTCGTCCGCCCCTCTCTCTCTACTAGAAAATATTTTTTTTAGTTCTTTTGTTCTTGGAACATTAGAACTTAGATGAATCAATACCGTTAATTGATAACGTGTTGTTGTTCATCCACTCCAAAAATTATACACTTGTTCGTTGCTAGCACGACGTGCAAGATACGTGGGTGGATCGTGTATCACGATTTGAAGGGTCTCAAGAACGAGATCTCGGTGCAAAACGGGGAACAACGCGAGTAGCCGTTGAAGACGAAAACGACAACGGGTAGGTCTCGTTTTACTTTTTCGTCCCTCTTTAATTTTCAACTCTATGGCCTCCATGATTTCTTTACATGCTTTATGATCATGAGATACACCGAACGCCCGGGAACCTCAAGGGCACACCCCTTGAGCGTGTTCTTTCATATTAAAAGCATGCTTTATTTTTCGTATGTTTAATTTTATCGCGCTTCCGCATTCGCGCAATTCCCGGGACGATCCACCGTTCTCTTTCAACGGGCGGATTCTAGGAATTTGACCAAGTCTAGCTGAATGGTGAACCTAAAGAGTCACACACTATCCACACACACTTAATATTTAATTTGGGATTAAATATTGGAGTAAAGGAATGATTAATTTAGATTTAATCGGGTCCTATATTTTCTTGGAGAAATTAATTCCTTTTATTTGATAAAGGGAATTAAATTAATAAATAGGATTTATTAAAGGGTTGATTTAATGGCTTAGAATAAATATTAATATTTATTTATTATATTATATTTATTCTTTTAGCCTTTTGGAATATTTAATGGGATTTAAATATTCCATTAAATTAAAATCAACGGTTGAGATGGAAAGGGGAGATGGAAGGCTAGGATTCGTTTGACTAGGTCAAACACTAGTTTGACTAGGACTTTGACTAGGTCAAAATCCTAGTCAAATTAGAGTTCTTAGAGTTGGAGTTTAAAGAGGATTAAACTCCTCCTCTATATAAACCTCTAGCCTCCAAACAATTGAAGGATGATGATTTTTGAAATCACACACACAACACACACTCTCCCCTCTCCTCACCTCTCGTCCGCCCCTCTCTCTCTGACAAGAAAATATTTTCCTTAGTTCTTTTGTTCTTGGAACATTAGAACTTAGATGAATCAATACCGTTAATTGATAACGTGTTGTTGATTCATCCACTCCAAAAATTATACACTTGTTCGTTGCTAGCACGACGTGCAAGATACGTGGGTGGATCGGGTATCACGATTTGGAGGGTCTCAAGAACGAGATCTCGGTGCAAAACGGGGAACAACGCGAGTAGCCTTTGAAGACGAAAACGATAACGGGGAGGTCTCGTTTTACTTTTTCGTCCCTCTTTAATTTTCAACTCTATGGCCTCCATGATTTCTTTACATGCTTTATGATCATGAGATACACCGAACGCCCGGGAACCTCAAGGGCACACCCCTTGAGCGTGTTCTTTTAAATTAAAAGCATGCTTTAATTTTTGTATGTTTATTTTTATCGCGCTTCCGCATTCGCGCAATTCCCGGGACGATCCACCGATTTCTTTCAGCTCAACCGGGCGTTCGATGTAGGATGTGTGAATATTAAAAAAATTTATATTTAAACACATAGGGCATAGATGTATATTAAACCAATCAAAGCGTAGTAAAACCGTTACCTTTGATTGTTTAGCGTGTGCTCCCGGCTACTTGCGTTGTTCCTTCTCCGGAATGCTCACAAAATCCAAACGTATGGATTCTCCAAAGGTGATCCACACCACACCGGAAGAAACACACGTTCCTCTTGCTAGGAAAGAACAGGTTTAAGAATGAATCGGTTTAAGAGAAAAACACTATGAATTAGAGCTCTCTTAATCCTACTTTGTTCTTCTTCTTGATTCAAAATCAAGTGAAGAACACAAGTGTGAGAGAGGGAGAGAGGCCGGGAGTTGAGAGAGAAGAGAGGGGATCCGAAAATTGTCTTCTCTTTTTCCTATAAAAAGATGAGTAAGAAATCACTTATGCTTGGTGTTGTATATTCTAATATATATACATAATTAATGTGATTATTGGAATGTGTCTAGGTTCATCCAAGGATGTCTATATTCATTCCAATCAATCACCATCAATTCTTCAATCAAGCCTACCAAAATTTATGGTATGATCAAATCATACCAAAAGGGAAGAGCTTACTCCCATGTGCACGCGACTCCCATGATCCCTCAAGTCTGAGGATTACTCCCGTACTATCGGAACTGGGAAAAACCAATCATACCGACCAAGCCTCCAAGGCTTCCATATGATGATCCCCGCAAGTCAGTCCAGTGGGCTCGACCCCAGTCGACCAACCCATCAAGATCGTGTAGGCGTCCCACGCCTGTCACCGATGAAACACGACGCTCATCCAATGAACACAACTCTTGACGCAAGTCTCAATAGGACTCTCGATGCCCTGTCTCGAGGTCCTTGACTTGGAACGTTTCAGACCCAACCCTTAATCAGTTTATTTCATGACCACCATCCAATGCGTGGCCCAACTGCACGAGTTGTTAACCATGGTCCGTGGGCTTTGTTGCGATATAAGTTAAACACCGTTTTAAACAAATGTGAAATGAACACAACAAAGTAAGCACTAGAAGTGATAAATACTCATTTTATTCATCACATAATAATATTACATCTACATCAAGTTGTCGAATAGGTTTTCAAATTGTCAAACCTATTGGCTTTCTGGTCACCTATTCCAACAATCTCCCACTAGACCTAAAGCCAATCACCCATTGACCTCGAACCTCTTATCCAGATGGTAAGTATGGGCAACTTGCGATATGGGCTTCGCAAGTGGATTTGCTATGTTTTCTGCGGAGCTGACTTGGTCCAACCGAACGTCACTCATGCTATCCATCTCTCTAAGCAGATGGTAGTATCTAAGAATATGCTTAGATCGTGATGAGATCTCGGTTCCTTTGCTAGCGCTATCGCCCCGTTGTTATCATAAAAGATAATTATAGGCTTAGCAATGTTAGGTACTACATCCAACCCTTGGGTGTAGCTCATCAACCAAACCACTCCTTAGCAGCTTCCAAAGCCGCTATGTATTCAAAACTCTATGGTGGAGTCCGCCGTGGTAGCCTGCTTGGAACCCTTCCAAGTAACCATGCCACCATATAGTCTAAATACAAAAACCAAACTGAGACTTGGCATCATCGTCATCCGACTGGAAGCTAGCATCGCTATAGCCTTCTAGTATCAGCTCTCCACCGCCGTAGATCAAGAACATGTCCATAGTCCTTTTCAGGTACTTGAGGATAGTCTTGACTACACTCCAGTGTGCCTCCCCGGCACACGACTGATATCGACTTGTTACACTCAAAGCGAAAGCCACATCACGTCTAGTGCACTGAACAACATACTGTTTGCTGCCTACGGCTAAAGCATAGGGGATGTCCAACATCCATTTAAGCTCCTCATCAGTCTTAGGAGACTGCTTCTTGGATAACTTAATTTGATGCCTCATAGGAAGGAATCCTCGTTTTGAGTTCTCCATCTTGAATCTCTTCAAGACTTTCTCAATATACGAGGACTGGGCCATTCCTAACATCCTTCTAGATCTATCTCTGTAGATCTTGATGCCAAGGATGTAGGATGCCTTGCCCATATCGTTCATGGAGAATTACGTTGACAACCAAGCTTTAGTGGTACCCAACATCTTAGCATCATTCGCAATGAGCAAGATGTCATCCACGTAAAGCACTAGAAACGCAACTGAGCTCCCACTGATCTTCTTGCATACACAAGGATCGGACCCGTTCTTGATGAAATCATATCCCCGTTTGACTTCATCAAAACGTATGTTCCAGCTTCGGGAAGCTTTTTTTAGGCCATAGATGGACCTTCGGAGACGACAGACCTTCTGCTCTTCTCCAACAGTTGTGAAACCTTTCGGTTGATCCATATAGATCTCTTCCTCTACGAAACCATTGAGGAAGGCCGTTTTCACGTCCATCTGCCATATTTCATAGTCATACCATATTTGCTATGGCAAGCAGTATCCGAATGGACTTGGCCATTGCTACGGGCGAATAGGTTTCCTCAAAATCAACCCCGGGTCGTTGAGTGTAACCTTTCGCCACAAGCCTGGCTTTGAAGGTTGTAACCTCCCCGTCAGCTCCAAGCTTACATTTGTAGACCTATTTACACCCTACGGGTTTAACCCCTTTGGGTGGATCTACTAGGGTCCAAACCTTGTTTGTACCCATCGAGTCCATCTCGGATTTCATGGCCTCAAGCCACTTGTCCGAATCGGTGTCCGACATTGCTTCTCCGTATGTCTTTGGATCATTATCCAACTAGCCGGTCAGGCCCAGAATTCCATACCTATCAGGTGCATGGGATACTCTGGCCGACCTACAGAGGATTGGAACAATATTAGTGGGAAATACTGGCTCAGATGTCACTGCCGCCTCATGGGGTGCCTCACTTGATTCCTCAAGGAGCACCTCATCGCGTCGACTATTCGATGGAAAATCCTTTTCCAAAAACACTGCGTGTCGCGAGACAAAAACCTTTTTGCTCGGAGGGATCATAGAAATAATACCCCGCAGTTTCTTTCGGATAGCCGATGAACCTGCATAAACTAGACTTCGAGTCCAGTTTATCTCCCATTAATCTTTTGACATATGCGGGGCAACCCCACACTTTCAAGTATTTGTAGGAGGCAGGCTTGCCATGCCATATCTCATATGGCGTCTGGGATACCGTCTTAGATGGCGCCAAGTTCAAAACTTTGGCCGCCGTCTCAAGAGCGTATCCCCAGAAGGAAAGGGGAAGTTCGGTAAAACTCATCATGGATCGGACCATGTCCAACAAGGTCCGATTCCTCCTTTCAGACACACCATTAAGTTGTGGTGTTCCAGGAGGGGTCCACTGAGAGAAAATCCCATTCTCTTTTAGATAACCAGTAAACTCACTACTCAAATACTCTCCACCTCGGTCCGGCCGAAGGGCTTTGATCTTTCGACCGGTTTGGTTCTCTGCTTTTCAAGTCTGTATTCCTTAAACCTTCAAAAGGCTTCAAACTTATACCTCATCAGGTAAACATAACCATACCGTGAGTGATCATCGATAAAGGTTATGAAGTACGATTACCCACCTCTAGCCTGAGTGTTTAGTGGACCACAAACATCTGTATGGATCAAATCCAGCAGACCACTGGCTAGCGTACTTTGTCCAACAAAGGGTTTCTTGGTCATCTTTCCCTTCAGATAGGATTCGCAGGTCGGTAGGTTGTCCAAATCGTCTATTTCTAGACTTTTTGAATCCACCAACCTTCTTATCCTATCTTTAGAGATATAACCTAACCTCGCATGCCATATCTGTGCGTTATTATGATCATCACGTTTTTCGTTTGTGTTCTGCAGTCATAATCCAATTAGACTGTTGAAGTATGTACAGACCGTTGACCATTGTACCAAGCAGATGAGAAATACCATCTTTGATAATGAAAAAACTGTTTTTATTGATGGTAAATTCATATCCCTCCTTATCAAGGACCGGGATGGAAACAATGTTTTTAATCATGCTAGGTATATAGAAACAGTCGTTCAGTACAATCCTAACATGACTACTAATGGCTAACTCTAGTGATCCTACGGCCTCCGTAGCAACGGCCTTGCCATCGCCTAGCCTCAGGATCATCTCATCCTTGGTTAGCCTTCTGCTTCTTTGCAGTGCCTGCAAATCATTGCAGATGTGAGCACCACACCCGGTATCCAATACCCATGAAACAGAATTAGTAATCATATTTACTTCAACCACAAACATACCTGGGTTGGAGAGGAGTTGTGGGCACTCCCTCTTCCAATGCCCTTTCCCTTGGCAATGCATGCAGACATCATTTGCCTTGGACCGTTGAGAACCATAGGTGTACCCTTTCCCTTTGCTCAGTCCAACTGGAGCAACAGGGACGCTCGAAGCGTGAGCAGGGGCGGCAACCGTCTTCCCTTTGCCCTTCTTCCTCTTCCAGCATCCGGCCCTCTTGCCATTCGCCTTGGAGGTCGAAGCCTCTCCTATCAATACCGCCGGCGCCGACTTGTGGGTCGTTGCCTCGTATTGGACCAGCATGTTGATCAACTCATGAATAGACTATCAAGTCCGTTCATGTTGTAGTTTACAACATGTTGTAGTCCGTCAATGTACGTGTCATTATTAAGCCCAGCTTTACGGTCCTCGACTTTCTCCAATAGGGAGAGCATCTTGACCCCATGACTTTGTACAGACTCTCCTTCGGCAAGTTTGGTGCCAAAGAATGCTTTTGTGGCGGCATATCTCATATGCCTATCCGGAACCGCATAAACCTCGTTCATGCGGAGCATTATGGCGGAGACGTTGTCCAGCCTCTCATACTGCTTCTGGATGTCGTTGTCCAGGCAGCAAGCCTGCACGCGCGCGCAGGCACCCGCCTGCGCGCGGCCGCTGCCGTCCGAACCATTTTTTTTTTTTTCAATACTGTTTCAGCACAATAACAGTAACATTCTTCTGAAAATAAGCATGCAATTTTTAGATCCAATCTAACAAAATTAAGCATGCCAAAAGTTCATTAAATCCAAACAATTGAATCATCATATTATTCATATATTTATATAATCTAACATGCCAATAAAGCCATTAAAAGCAAGTAGATCATGCCAAACACATAGATCTATGCCCCTTACATCGAACCAGGCTCTAACACCACTTGAAGGATAAGCGGATCCGCCCGGGAGCAAGAGCGGAAGCGAGAAAGCGAGAAATAACGAGTAAATTTAAATCAAATTTAAATAAACGAATCCCAAGGGGTGTACCCTTGGGTGCTCAACCGGGCGTTCGATGTAGGATGTGTAAATATTAAAAAAAAATATATTTAAACACATAGGGCATAGATGTATATTAAATCAATCAAAGCGTAGTAAAACCATTACCTTTGATTGTTTAGCGTGTGCTCCCGGCTACTTACGTTGTTTCTTCCCCGGAATGCTCACAAAATCCAAACGTATGGATTCTCCAAAGGTGATCCACACCACACCGGAAGAAACGCACGTTCTTCTTGCTAGAAAAGAACGGGGTTAAGAATGAATCGATTTAAAAGAAAAACACTATGAATTAGTGCTCTCTTAAACTTACTTTGTTCTTTTTCTTGATTCAAAATCAAGTGAAAAACACAAGTGTGAGAGAGGGAGAGAGGCCGAGAGTTGAGAGAGAGGAGAGGGGATCCGAAAATTTTCTTCTCTTTTTCCTAGAAAAAGATGAATAATAAATCACTTATGCTTGGTGTTGTATATTCTAATATATATACATAATTAATGTGATTATGGGAATGTGTCTAGGTTCATCCAAGGATGTCTAGATTCATTCCAATCAATCACCATCAATTCTTCAATAAAGTCTACCAAAATTTATGGTATGATCAAATCATACCAAAAGGGAAGAGCTTGATTGGAGTTGATTTGTCTCTTTCCAAAAGAGATTAGTCAACATACCACCTGGCATGAAACATGGCTGATTTTGCTTCCCTCCAACATACGATCCTTCCTTCTACCGTCTCCCGGCCTTAGTCTAGGGTATGGAATTGGGCGTCGGTTCCCATCCTTGACTAGGCATCTATGCTTAATACTCGAGACCACGTATGCTTCATTGTGTCGACACAGGAAACCATTCCCTGTTCGACCAACCACTATGGCCACAGCTTCAAACAGCATGAACGTGTCTCCTGAAAGAAATCGGTGGATCGTCCCGGGAATTGCGCGAATGCGGAAGCGCAATAAAAATAAACATACAAAAATTAAAGCATGCTTTTAATTTAAAGAACACGCTCAAGGGGTGTACCCTTGAGGTTCCCAGGCGTTCGGTGTATCTCATGATCATATAACATGTAAAGAAATCATGGAGGCCATAGAGTTGAAAAAATAAAGAGGGACGAAAAATAAAACGAGACCTATCCGTTGTCGTTTTCGTCTTCAACGGCTACACGTTTGCGCTTGTAGACCCACTTACAGGCGACTGGCTTAACACCTTTCGGTGGATCTACAAGACTCCAAACTTGGTTCTCGCTCATGGAGTTCATTTCGGCTTTCATGGCCTCAAGCCATTTCCCGGAGTCAATGTCAGACATCGCTTCTCCATACGTCTTAGGATCGCTATCCAAAAGATCGGTCGCACCTAGAAAGCCATATCTCACTGGAGGTCTGGACTCTCTAGTGGACCTACGGAGAACGGGAACGTCAGTGGTAACTGTGGGCGCTGACTGTATCGGAGCCGGCGGTTCAGGAACCGGGACTGGCTGTTCCTGAGGCTGTCCTTCATGCCTAGCATGTTGGACTTCTCGAGGTTGGTCAGCCCTTCGGCTGTTAATCCTGAATCCTCTAAGTGAGGGTTCCGCGGCTTCCTCTGATGGCTGGATTCCATCACTTGATTCCTCAAGGATCAGCTCATCAGGTTGGATATCCTCCGGGAAGCCTTGCTCCAAGAATACTGCATTTCTTGAAACAAACACCTTTGGCTCCAAGGGGTCATAAAAGTAATAACCCGCAGTTTCTTTAGGGTATCCAACGAACCTGCATAAGCTAGACCTAGATTCTAACTTATCTCCCACTAACCTCTTGACGTATGCGGGGCTACCCCATACTTTCATGTAGTTGTAGGATGCAGGCTTGCCGTGCCATATCTCATATGGCGTTTGGGTCAATGTACTAGTACTAAGGTACTCACCGCCTCGGTCCGACCGAATGACTTTAATTTTGCAGTTGGTTTGGTTCTCCACTTCAAGTTTGAATTCTTTAAACCTCTCAAGAGCTTCAGACTTGTACCTCATCAGGTAAACATAACCATACCGCGAATGATCATCGGTGAAGGTTATGAAGTAGGAGAACCCACCTCGGGCCTGCGTCCTTAGTGGTCCACATACGTCTGTATGGACCAAGTCCAACAGACCTGTGGCAAGCCTGCTTTATCCTATAAAGGGCTTCTTGGTCATTTTCCCTCTTAGACAGGACTCACAAGTTGGTAGATCGCTCAAGTCCCCAACCTCTAGGTTCTTTGAGTCTACCAACCTTTTCATCCTATCTTGGGATATGTGACCTAGCCTAGCGTGCCACAGACGTGCGTTCCCGTTATTATCTAATTTTCGTTTGTGTTGTGCATTGAGGACGAAATTCGTTTGTTGCAAGATATAGAGTCCGTTATGCAATGTACCAAGTACTTGGGCAATTCCACATCTCGTCAAATAAAAGCAATTTTTATTGATTCTAAACTCATAACCACTATTGTCCAACAATGGAATGGAAATGATGTTTTTAATCATACTGGGTACAAAATAAACTTGCTCTAAATCTATGCTAATACTATCACTAATCACTAGAGTGGCGAATCCTACTGCTTCTGCCGAGATGGCCTTGCCATTCCCAAGCTTCAGGATCATGTCCCCGCTACCCAGTTTTCTGCTTCTTTTCAACACCTGCAAGTCATTGCAAATGTGAGCTCCACAGCCGGTATCTAATACCCAAGAGGCAGAACTAGTGACCATATTAACCTCAATCACATATATACCTTGGTTCGAGAAGAGTTTGGGGCACTCTCTCTTCCAATGCCCTTTCTCACGACAGTTGATACATATGTCATATGCCTTCGACTATTGCTTGGAGACAACCTTTCCCTTTCCTTTGCCTTTCCCCTCTTTGGCAATGGGAACACTCTTAGTGTTCGTAGCTGCTTTGATGGCCTTTCCCTTCCCTTTCTTCTTCTTCCAACGTCCGGCACCCTTGCCTTTCGTATTAGAAGTCGAAGCACCTCCAAACAATACCGAAGGCGTGGACTTCTTAGTCGTTACCTCGTATTGCACCAACATATTGATCAACTCATGAATGCCCTTCTCAAGTGCGTTTCATGTTATAGTTGACGATAAATTGGTCAAAGGAGGGTGGGAGTGACTGAAGGATCACATCTATGTACGTTTCATTGACGAGACGTGCCTTTAGGTCCTCGAGCTTTTCCACCAGGGTAAGCATTTTAACCCCGTGCTCTTGTACAGAGGATCCTTCTGTCATTTTCTTTCCAAAGAACGTCTTGGTTGCGACATACCTAGTATGCCGGTCCGGGACTGCATAGCAATCCTTAAGGCGAGCCATAATGGAAGGGACATCGTCTAGCCTTTCATATTGCTTTTGAATCTCATTGATCATCGAAGCAAGTATGACGCTACGGACCTTCCGGTTATCCTTATGCCAAGTCTCGAACGTCTCACATTCTTCTGGCGTGGATCCTTCCGGTAAGGTCCTAGGGAGAGGCTCGTCCATGACGTAGCCTTGGTTCTCGTAATCTAGGACTATCCTGAGATTGCGCAACCAGTCGTTGTAGTTTGTTCCATTGAATTTGTTTGTCTCAAGAATGGTGGAAAGTGGGTTCTTAGACATTTTAAAATCTACATTTTAGAAAACAGCGCGCGATCAGCAGAAAATAAAAGACGGTGGTTTTGATAAAAATAATTAAATGCATGGACTTTAGTTATTTAATCCTCCCACTATTTATACGAAAACACGGTACTCTCAAACGTGATTTTCGGGAAATTCTTTCCAAGTAGGCTTGGGATCCACAGCGATTTTTCCCATACCCCACTTTTACGATTCGCGTAGAAAAGATCCTGTGGGAGGTATTCCATACCATTCTCGTTCCACGAGATTCCCAAGATTATTGCCTCACCCTTTCACATGATCCCGAGGACTCCAAGCGAATCATGTTAATTGGGCGTTAGAACCAACCCAATCGACCGAGCCACAGACCCACTGGTAACCCCATGACTCGTGAGACAGGTAGCAGCAGCCCATTTTTCGTTCATGACATAGTGCAGCTTCCTTTAAATACAATAACGTGCCACGACTCGTGAGACCACGCTATTGACCCAAAGCAGCTTCCTCACTATGCCATGGATTGGAAGGCATGGACAAACTCCTAGAGTTTATGCCCACTTTGTCTAGGGTCTAATATTTTGACATTGGTCCAACCAATGTGAGAGTAGTAAATGACCAAGATCTCGAATAAATAAACATCTACACATACATCCATAATGCGTAAATAAACCATCCATAGCAGTTATATGATAAATAAACAACCCATTCATCCATCATCATAACCACATACAAAACTAAAGCCTAGCATGCCCCTGTTGGATGATCACGAGCCCGAATCCTATGCGACCTACTGAGCCCGCAGTGGATCTATGGTCAATCTCGGGTTGGTCCTATACTATTACATTAATAGTAACCCAATCATCATGCTGATGGGCCAAGGTCTCTTTTCTATTTCTTCACTTCATGGAAAACTCCAAGGGACCTCCCGTCTGGACTCTCCATGTGGTCCTTCCTTCTTCTCCACCAATTACAAAAATAGAAACCTCACTCCTAGTCTACTCTCATTACATATTAAAAAAATAGAAACCCCAGCGAAAACCCGGGGGGAGTACATAAGGAGGGAGGTAGAACGCCTTATTATTCCAAGGCAACTAGAAAGAGAGAAGGAGAAAGCAGTAAAAGAGGCACACAGGCCCAACAGAAAATAAACCATACATCCGGTCTAGGGCTCATGATCATCCATTTCCATCCAACACACATAATCACATGATCCAATTATATAATCACAATATACCAACAACACATGATATCCAATCATGAATATCCAAAATAATAAATGAATATGTGCATAACGTGTGAAAAATAAAACAAAAATATTGCTAATAATATTTTCTCGTTTTAGGAAAACCTTTCCTCACTATTTTAAGTAAAATAACCCCGGGATTTCAAATCCAATTTATTTTACTCCTAAAATAATGTCTTTAGAAAAATAGGCATAATTGAACCAAAAAATGATTTTTCAGAATTAATTCAAAATTAAAACTGAAAATAATTAAAAAAATAAAAGAAAAAACACTGCTAGGGTTTTGAAACCCTAGCAAGCAGCAGCCGCCGCAGCCGCCGCCGCCGCCGGCAGCGGCCCGCCAGCGCGCGCACAGGGCAGCAGGCTCAGCTTGCCGCCCCTGTGCGCGCAGGCCCCTTGCCTGCGTGCACGCGCGCCTGGCCGGCAGCGCGCTGCGCGGCCTGGGCATTCCGGCAGGCCGTCGCGCGCGCAGGCTCCCTTCCCTTGCGTGCGCGCTGGCCTGCTGGCTGTCGGCCGTGCCGTGCGCAGTGCGCGCACAGACGTGCACTGGGCACGCCTGCCGGGCGCGCGCGCAGACTCCTCCATCTGCATGCGCGCGCGCCTGGCGGCGCTGCCCAGAGTCCGTTCGCGCGCGGACTCTCAGGCACGCAGCCTTGCGCGCCTGGAGGCGCTGCCCTGCGCGCAGCCTCCCTGGCTGCGCGCTGCCCCTGCACGACTGGCTGGGCGGGCGCGCGCAGGCTTCCCTTGCCTGCGCGCGTCTGCCCTGCCGGCAGCGCGCGGCCAGCCCTCCCGGCTGGCCGGCTGCGTCGTTTCTCGTTTTTCGTTCAATTTTTCCACCTCGTTTCTCAAGAAGAACAGAAAAATACCAATATTCAGAAATTCACACGAATCAAAAGCAATAAAACCGACATGCTCTAAAATCAAGACAATCAAGATTAAATAAAAAAACATGTCAATTTCACGTTTCATGCTTATAACGCACATAAACCCTAGGCCTATACACTGAACCGGGCTCTGATACCACTGACAGAAATCGGTGGATCGTCCCGGAAATTGCGCGAATGCGGAAGCGCGATAAAAATAAATATACAAAAATTAAAGCATGCTTTTAATTTAAAGAACACGCTCAAGGGGTGTACCCTTGAGGTTCCCGGGCGTTCGGTGTATCTCATGATCATATAACATATAAAGAAATCATGGAGGCCATAGAGTTGAAAAAATAAAGAGGGACGAAAAATAAAACGAGACCTACCCGTTGTCGTTTTCGTCTTCAACGGCTACACACGTTGTTCCCCGTTTTGCACCGAGATCTCGTTCTTGAGACCCTCCAAATCGTGACACACGATCCACCCACGTATCTTGCACGTCGTGCTAGCAACGAATAAGTATTTTTGGAGAGGATAGATCAGTCACACGTTATGAATTAACGGGACTAATCTTCCTTAGTTCAAATGTTCCAAGAACAAAAGAACAAGAAATAATTTTCTTGGAGAGTGAGAGAGAGAGGGGCGGACGAGATGTAGGAGAGGGGGAGTGTGTGTTGTGTGTGTGATTTCAAGAATCATCATCATGCAATAGTTGGAAGCTAGAGGTATTTATAGAGGAGGAGTTTAATCCTCTTTAAACTCCAACTCTAAGAACCCTAATTTGACTAGGATTTTGACCTAGTCAAAGTCCTAATCAAACTAGTGTTTGACCTAGTCAAAAAAATCCTAGCCTTCCATCTGCCCTTTCCATCTCAACCGTTGATTTAAATTTAATGGAATATTTAAATCCCATTAAATATTCCAAAAGGCCAAATAAATATAATAAACAAATATTAATATTTATTCTAGGCCCATTAAATCAATCCCCTTAATAAATCCAATTTATTAATTTAATTCCCTTTATCAAATAGAAGGAATTAATTTCTCCAAGAAAATATAGGACCCGATTAAATCTAATTTAATCATTCCTTTACTCCAATATTTGGTTCCAAATTAAATACTAAGTGTGTGTGGATAGTATGTGACTCTTTAGGTTCACCATTCAGCTAGACTTGGTCGGATTCCTAGAATCCGTCCGTTACCATGGGTGGCCATCTAGCAACGGTCCATGACACTAGAGACTAGGTGAAATATTGGGGGATGAACATTTAGGCTCTAACAGTACACTTGTCCTTCTGTCTTCGGTCTCATCACTCAGAGTCTAGGGCACGGAAAATGCAGGTACCCATTTTGGACCTAAGTGTCGGTCTGTCCTTACTAAACGCCGCAAGGGAAACCTTCCCTTCTGTTCAGTTACTGTGGCCACAGATTTTAGGGACAAGACACAGAGCATACATGAGACTCAACTGTCAATGCCTTTTGACAGAAGACAGATCCTTTCTTCGAAACTACTGTCACTCTGTACACCCGAGCTGCACTAGACATGGCTTATCACTATTCAAGAGTATTTTGGCAATCTCTCACCATATCTAAGATACAGACCTGATGTACAGGTGAACTCAGCGGTTCCTCAAGTCAAAGGACTTGGCCTGTACCGTTGGAGCCGGGAATACTCATCATACCTTGCTGACCATACTCAAGGTCCTCCATAAGACGGTTCCCGCGGTCACCTCAGTCAGCTGCTTCCTAGCGTGCTGACCCACTAACACTGCTTAGACGACCTTCGTCACCCGTCGATGAAATACGACAGCAGATGCTTAGTGCAAGTCTCAAAGGGAATCCCGGTATCCATTTTCTTGATTCCTTGACTTGGAGATTTCCGAACTGATTCGGTAAGACTGAATTCATGGACCTACCTCCAAGCGTAGTCCCAGTCCCCGAAATCGATTCTCAGTCCGTGGGCTTTGTTTGCGTAGTGAACAGAAATGTAAATGCAGATATAAGTGAACGTAAACAAAGTATTGCCATATGAATTTTCACTTCTTTATTCATAAATGTTTTTATCAAATACCAAAAAATTGTCTAGACATAGGTTACATATTCCTGCCAAAATTGACTTACATGGTCACCTATTCTAACATCTCCGAGTGGATAGGAGATACCTCTGTCACATACCGACAGGGGACGGATCCTCTTCTTGGAATCAATCGTCCTCGCTACACATTCCGACTGCACTAAACAAGGCTTATGATGATCATCTTACAAATGATCACCTCTCGCCAGATCCAAGATACAGCCGTCATGTGCACGCGACTGCCATGATCCTTCAAGTCTGAGGATTACTCCCGTACTATCAGAACCGGGGAAAACCAATCATACCGAACAAGCCTCCAAGGCTTCCATATGATGATCCCCGCGAGTCGGTCCAGTCGGCTCGACCCCAGTCGACCAACCCATCAAGATCGTGTAGGCGTTCCACGCCTGTCGCTGATGAAATACAACACTCATCCAATGAATACGACTCTTGACGCAAGTCTCAATAGGACTCTCGATTCCCTGTCTCGAGGTCCTCGACTTGGAACGTTTCAGACCCAACTCTTAATTAGTTGGTTTCATGACCACCATCCAATGCGTGGCCCAATTGCACGAGTTGTTAACCATGGTCTGTGGGCTTTGTTGCGATATAAGTTAAACACCGTTTTAACAAATGTGAAATGAGCGCAACAAAGTAAACACCAGAAGTGATAAATACTCATTTTTTTCATCACATAATAATATTACATCTACATCAAGTCGTCCAATAGGTTTCAAATTGTCAAACCTATTGGCTTTCTGGTCACCTATTCCAACAACATGTATCCATTGGGCATTAATTAATGTAATTAATCTCAACCCAATTGAATTCCAATAGTTTTTTTTAATCTAATTAAATAAACATAAGTCCAAATTAAGAAAAATTGATCCAATCAATTATTCTAGCCAAAACCCAATAAATTAATCCAATTAATTTAAAGGTTCTTAGTCCAAAAACTTAACTAATCCAATTAATTAATTTTTGGACCATCCATCAAATGGATTTCTCAATAAATGATTCAATCATTCATTTTCTCTCTTGAATAAATTTAATCCGATTAAATTTATTCGCTTCTTCTAGAATTAATTCCAAATTAATTCCGTCAAATCCAAAGTGATTTGTGTGTGACTCATTAGGTTCACCCTCAGCTAGACTTGGGCTTGTGTCCAACACAATTGGTCAATTAAATCCAATTTAATTAACTGTTTTTCGATTAACCATTAATCGAAAAAACGCTTGTCACTATGGGTGGCCGTCTAGCAGTCCATGGCACTAGAGACTAGGTGAATGTTGGCATGAATATTTAGGCTCCCGAGTTCCATACGAGTACGGTCCTTCCATCACCCGTCTCCCGGTCTAAGTCTAGGGCATGGAATTGGGCGTCGGTTCCCATCCTGGACTAGACAACTATGCTCAGTAACTCGAGAGACGTTTGCTCTATTGATCGACGTAGGAAACCATTCCCTACTCGACCAATCGTTGTGGCCATAGACTTAAAGAGCTAAACCGTCTCAAAGCGCATAGGAGACTCAACTGTCATATACTGACAGGTGACGGATCCTATCTTGGAATCCACCATCCTCAATACATATTCCAACTGCACTGGATAAGGCTTATAATGAACGTATCCCAGATACGGACATCTCTTGCCAGACCCTAGATACAACCTTCATATGCATGTGACTGCCATGATTCCTCAAGTCTAAGGACTAATCTCTTACTACCGGAGCCGGGAATTCCAGTCATACCGACCAAGCCTCTAAGGCTTCCATATGACGATTCCCGCGAGTCAGTTCAGTCAGCTAACACCCTTGTCAACTAACCCACTAATATTGCATAGACGTCCAACATTTGTCGCCGATGAAACACGGCACTCATCCAATGAATGCAATCCTTAGTGCAAGTCTCTGTAGGACCCTCGATGCTCTGTCTCAAGGTCCTCGACTTGGAACATTCCAGACCAACCCTTAGAAGTTGGTTTCATAGCTGCCATCCTGCGCAGCTCAACTACATGGGTTATCTAATTGGTCTGTGGGCATTTGTTGTGACGTTAAAACGTCGTTTAACGTAATCAGTAAGCACAACAAACACATAGTGTCACGGATGAATACTTACTACATTCATCAAGTCAATAAAGATTGCTAAATAGTATCCAAAACCGCCAATTCAATTGGTTTTCTGGTCACCTATTCTAACAGGTAATTGATTGGGATGTATCTAGACATCCTTTAGATAAACCTAGACACATTCCAATAATTACATTAATGATGTATACATATGTGTATATACATTCACTAATAAGTAGAAGATAATAATCATCTTTTTCTCACAGTCTTTCATCTCTCTCTGTCACTCGGCCACCCCTACTACTCTCTCCCTTCCGCTTTGTTGCTTCATTGATCTAGGATCAATTGAAGAGCAAAGCTAGATCAAGAACGATACACTAATTGATAGTTTAATCCTCTTTTCGATCTCATCTTCATAGGTCCATTTTTCTCTAGCAAGAAGAATGAGACTGCTCCCTGTGTGGTGTGGATTTCGTTAGATAATTCATACATTTAAATCTTTAGTGAACGTGTAGCCCCTTGAAGGGAACAATGCTAGTAGCGTTCCACGGAAGAGAACTACAAAGGTAACAACGATTTAGTTGCATGTAGTATTTACGATTTTCTATGCACCCTATATGATGTATATTTTACTGTTGTCATATTCTACATCGAATGCCCGGTTGAGCAACCAAGGGTACACCCTTTGGACAAGTGTGTTGCGTTTTAAATATCGTTATTTCGCGCTCTCGAGCTTCCGCTTGTGCTCCCGGGCGGATCTGCTTGTCCTTCAAATAGTACAAATGAATTCCTTCAGTTTGATTGAATATGTGTGGTTACAAAGTGTTTATTTGGAACCTCTAATTCTTAACTTCAAGAATGTGAGTTTTGATTCGGCAACTTTGAAGTTGAAACTTGACATTTGATCCTCTTTGATGTCAACTTTGATCTTCAAATAACATTAATTCAGGGTTCATTGACTTATTCACGAGTTAAATGCTATAAACTTGAAAGATTTGACTTGAATTTGAATATTTCTTGGTGCATTTGAAGCTTTGATCTTCTGCAAGGTGGGCTTATGTCTTGATAACTTTAGTTCGTGGGTCTTCCGACTTCTCTCAAATCAAATGTTGAATTTCAATGATTTTCAGGACGAACACCTTGAATTTTTTCTTTGAACGTCATAGATCTTCCTCGATTTGCGCGCGAGAGGACTTTTTAGACTTATAGAATGCTCTCTTGCTTGTGTCTTCACTTGTATCTTCAATTATGTGTGTGTCTTTAATGACCTTCAAGGACCCTTTTATATAGGTGTCAAAGAGGTAGAGTTGTGGTGAACTTAAATACCATTTTGTATTATTTTTATAATTTAATTTAAAAAGATAAATACATTAAATATTTGACAAGAAATGATTGGTCAATTTTAATATTATCTCCTTAATATTTATATTTAAAAAGAGATCAATATCACAATTATTTATCTCAATTTGATTGGAACGTACATGCAGTTATTCCACGTGACGTCATGTGGTTGACTTGAATCTTTGACAGTTTTAATTAGTCGAAACACTTCAATTTGATATTTATCGACCGTTGATTTGATTACGAAATATACATTAAAATATCAATTATTAACTATTTACATTTGGAATCAATTTAGTAAGGTCATGATTCTCTTTTTCGTATTATTGTTGAAAAGGAATCACATATGTTGTTGCCTTTTACTGAGTTTGCGACCACTGGAAGTGTATGTGCTTATATACTTACATTTCATTCATATTCAAAAATTCCTTTGCAACCAAGTTGTGACAATAGCCAACATACAATTTCTACGGCATTCTTTTTTCAAGTCATACAGTAAACTAAAAACAAGCAAAATAAAAATTGCCCCCTTTATCACTGGATCCTTCTTCCTTCTTGTTTTCTCATCTTCTTCAATTCTATTTATCCTTTAAATTAGGTATGAGATGATTTATCGTGATCGGCCACACATTGAAAGATCAAGTCAAGAAAAGAAGTTGCCACTCCCCCCAACACACACTCTAAATCCAACAGGGTTTCGAAAAAAAATGAAAAGAGAGAGAGAAAGATAGAGAGAGCTTGTGCAAAAACATTACTATTTTCTTTCCTTCATGTGATTGAGTTGAGAAAGGAAAATTACTTCCTCTAGAATCCCAGAGGATCTTTCCTTCTTACACCCAATTGTTCCCTGCCTCTGATAAGACGTGATCATACCCTATCATAGCTTGATGTCTGTCCAATTGTTGATTTTTCAGTTTTGCTCTTTTTTTTTTTTTTTTTTTTTTTGGTGTCAAACTCTAGCAGTCTAACTAATGTCTCCTACAACCAAAAAGATACTAAAATTTCATGAATTATGCCACAAAACACATTCAAAGTACTATAGATAGAATAAAATAATAGCATGTAATGGTGACCTATCATCCTTTTGGTTATTGAAACTTGCGATCTCTATTTGATTTTGTGACAGTACAATTTATCATAACTTTTTTTTGCAAATAAATAAATATATATATTTTAGTGTTAAGCTCATACATGGATTTTGTTTTAAATGAAAACTATCAATATTATTAATTAAACTAAATTGATTATAATCAACCCTCTGACTATTAATCTCTAACAGAGGTAATTACATCAATCATACATTACTCAATAACACAATATCATATAAATTAAATTTAAATAACCCCTTATTATTACAGTTTACAAACAATCCTATTATACAATAGACTATCATACCATACATTGGTGGTGTTCGAATCCATAATCTCTAAGATCATGGGACTTCAAACCTCAACTACTAAACTAAAAAATCATTAATAGAGGTCATGATATCTCAACTTAAACCACTAAATCAATAAATTATTGGTAGTTCATACATGGATGTTAAAGATCCAACATTAAGATACGCTAATTAGAAACCAAGTGGAATTAACCATTCCTCAAACGTGTGAATGCTCATTGGAAATCGTGCTAATATTTATAAACTCCTCCTGTCACAATCTAGTAGAAACTGCTTAAAATCAGAATCCAAGATATACAACCAATCAAGCACAAAGAAGACTAAAAATGTAGGATGCAATTTATCATCATCACATTTGAGACTCAACTGCAGGGAAATGATAACGGAGGGATGGACCATTTCTTGCTTTTTTAATGTAGCAATCACTACTAGATTTCCCACAACTAAAGTTGCATGAATCATCGATATTTCATGGTCCACATGTCTACGCAAATTTTCCCTTGTTATTTGTGCTTTGGCTTAAATATATTTTTGATCCAATAATTTTGATATTTGATATCTTTATCTTTTATTTTTTTAAAATTATAAAAGAATTTTGTAATTTTTTGACATTTCAAAATTTTGATCCTTCTAGTGTCGAGTTTTACAAAAGTCGTTGGAATACACTATGTGATCCTCACGTGGTTCATTTAAATTGGTGTTTTTGGATTGGTTCACTTTTGCCAATATGGCCGAAAAATTTTAAAAAAATGACATTGGCACATGATCTATTCCGGAAGCTTTGCAAAATCCGTACTAAAAGAATCAAAATCGCGAAAAGTCAAAAAGTTATACGACTTTTTTGTAAACCCTAAAAAGATAAAAGATAAAAATGCTAAAATCGTGAGGGACACATAATTTATTCCGACAACTTTACAAAATCAGGCACCAGAAGAACCAAAATCGCTCAATATCAAAATGTTATAGGACTATTTTATAATCTAAAAAAAATAAAGAATAAAAATATCAAAATATTAAAATTACATAACTAAAAATATATTTAAGCCTTTGTGCTTTTATGAACTGTTTCTGTTAGCAACCATTATGCGAGGGATCCCAGAACCTGTATCATTGATGGTAACAGACACATGGAAAAAAACATTAGAAAAGTTATACTATATGTTGAGAGAAAGGTAGCCAAATCAAACAAATACAACGAATATTTGTGTATGCTCATCATGCGAAGGCGATAATTTGTGTCTTTTTATGACATTTGTGTATGCTCATCATGCGAAGGCCATAATTTGTGTCTTTTTATGACATTTCATAATACTTTGTCAAATTGTTAGCCGATCTGTTTCATTATAAGAAATATGATATTTTATTATACTTAATTATTATGGAAAAAATAAAAAACCTATGATAAATAGTTATAATTATATGCACAATAACTATTGGTGGTCTCAAAAGGTGAGATCAAAACATTAACCATAATTAAACTCTGCAATATATATAGTATAATATTAGTTATAGTAAATCAAGCAACTTTTAAAGTGTGTGAGTAAAAATCTATACGGGTAAACATCATTTTTGGTCCATAAATTATACCACTTATCCACTTTTGGTCCCTCATGTATCCTACTCATCAGATTTGGTTTCTACACTTTAATAATTTTATCAGATTTGGTCCCTCCGTTAACTTTTCTGTTAAAACTAACGGATTTAAAGAAAAAAAAAAATCAAATTTGTGACCAACAGGGGTTGAACTTAGGTCACATTTTTAACAAAACCAACTTACTACCACTAGGCTAAGTCTATGGTTAAAAATTTTATTTACCCGAAAATCAGTTATTGTCTTTCCCCAATAAGTAATTACAGTGAGTTGTACCAAAACTTTTGAAAAAATTTTGCTGAAATTTTAACATTTATTGAGAATTATTGTTGAGTGTTTTGAGAATTATTGTTGAGAATTTTTTGCTAGAATTGTTGAGAAATTATTGGTAAAATTATTGAGAAATTGTGAGAATTGTTATGAAATTATTGTTGAAAATGTTGAGAATCTGCTGAAATTATTACTGAAATTGTTGTTGAATTTGCTGAGAAATTGTTGAGAACTAAAGACAATCAATATATATTTTTGTTGTAGTGGATCAATTTTTGAATTATGTTGATGTTTAGAAATTTTTAAGACTATTTTTCTATATTTAATAAATGGCTTATGTATTGTTTATGATTTTTATCACATTGTTTGGTATTTCTATGACTTGTGTATTTTTATTGAGTTTTTGTGAATTAGTAACTTGCGACATGGGCTTAGCAAGTGGATCTGCTACGTTTTCTGCAGAGCTGACTCGGTCCAACCGAAGTCACTCCTGCTATCCATCTCTCTAAGCAGATGGTAGCGTCTAAGATTATGTTTGGATCGTGATGAGATTTCAGTTCCTTTACTAGCGCTATCGCCCCGTTGTTATCATAAAAGATAATTACAGGCTTAGCAATGCTAGTTACTACATCGAACCTTTGGATGTAGCTCATCAACCAAACCACTCCTTAGCAGCTTTCAAAGCCGCTATGTATTCAAAACTCTATGGTGGAGTCCGTCGTGGTAGCCTGCTTGGAACCCTTCCAAGTAACCAAGCCACCATTTAGTCTAAATACAAAACCATACTGAGACTTGGCATCATCGTCATCCGACTGGAAGCTAGCGTCGCTATAGCCTTCCAGTATCAACTCTCCACCACCGTAGATCAAGAACATGTCCTTAGTCCTTTTCAAGTACTTCAGGATAGTCTTGACTGCACTCCAGTGCGCCTCTCCGGCACACGACTGATATCGACTTGTTACGCTCAAAGTGAAAGCCACATCAGGTCTAGTGCACTGAACAGCATACTGTATGCTGCCTACGGCTGAAGCATAGGGGATGTCCAACATCCGTTTAAGCTCCTCATCAGTCTTAGGAGACTGCTTCTTGGATAACTTAATTCCATGCCTCACAGGAAGGAATTCTCATTTTGAGTTCTCCATCTTGAATCTCTTCAAGACTTTCTTAATATACGAGGACTAGGCCATTCCTAACATCTTTCTAGATCTATCCCTGTAGATCATGATGCCAAGGATGTAGGATGCCTCGCCCATATCTTTCATGGAGAATTACGTTGACAACCAAGCTTTAATGGTACCCAACATCTTAGCATCATTCCCAATGAGCAAGATGTCATCCACATAAAGCACCAGAAACGCAACTGAGCTCCCACTGATCTTCTTGTATACACAAGGATCGGACTCGTTCTTGATGAAATCATATCCCCGTATGACTTCATCAAAACGTATGTTCTAGCTTCAGGAAGCTTGTTTGAGGCCATAGATGGACCTTTGGAGACGGCAGACCTTCTGTTCTTCTCCAACAGTCGTGAAACCTTCCGGCTAATCCATATAGATCTCTTCCTCTACGAAACCGTTGAGGAAGGCTGTTTTCACGTCCATCTACCATATTTTAGTTATATCATGCTGCTATTGCAAGTAGTATCCTAATGGACTTGGCCATTGCTACGGGCGAGTAGGTTTCCTCAAAATCGACCCCGGGTCGCTGAGTGTAACCTTTCGCCACAAGCCTGGCTTTGAAGGTTGTAACGTTCCCGTCAGCTCCAAGCTTATATTTGTAGACCCATTTACACCCTATGGGTTTTACCCCTTTGGGTGGGTCTACTAGGGTCCAAACCTTGTTTGTACCCATCGAGTCCATCACGGATTTCATGGCCTCAAGCCACTTGTCCGAATCGATGTCCGACATCGCTTCTCTGTGTGTCTTTGGATCATTATCCAATTGACCGGTCAGGCCTCGAAATCCATACCTATCAGGTGCATGGGATACTCTGGCCGACCTACGGAGGACTGGAACAATATCAGTGGGAATTACTAGCTCAGATGTCACTGTCGCCTCATGGGGTGCCTCACTTGATTCCTCAAGGAGTACCTCATCGAGTCGACTCTGCAATGGAAAATCCTTTTCCAAGAATACTGCATTTCGCGAGACAAAAACATTTTGCTCGGAGGGATCATAGAAATAATACCCTGCAGTTTCTTTCGGATAGCCAATGAACCTGCATAAACTAGACCTCGAGTCCAGTTTATTTCCCACTAATCTCTTGACATATGCAGGGCAATCCCACACTTTCAAGTATTTTTGTAGGAGGCAGGCTTGCCATGCCATATCTCATATGGCGTCTGGGATACCTTCTTAGATGGCGTCAAGTTCAAAACATGGCCGCTGTCTCAAGAGCGTATCCCCAGAAGGAAAGGGGGAGTTCGGTAAAACTCATCATGGATCGGACCATGTCCAACAAGGTCCGATTCCTCCTTTCAGACACACCATTAAGTTGTGGTGTTCTAGGAGGGGTCCACTGAGAGAGAATCCCATTCTCTTTTAGATAATAAGTAAACTCACCACTTAAATACTCTCCACCTCGATCCTACCGAAGGGCTTTGATCTTTCGACTGGTTTTGTTCTCTACTTCAAGTCTGTATTCCTTAAACCCTCCTAAGGCTTCAGACTTGTACCTCATCAGGTAAACATAACCATACCGTGAGTGATCATCGGTAAAAGTTATGAAGTACGAGTACCCACCTCTAGCCTGAGTATTTAGTGGGCCACAGACATCCGTATGGATCAAATCCAACAGACCACTGGCTAGCGTGCTTTGTCCAACAAAGGGTTTCTTGGTCATCTTTCCCTTCAGACAGGATTCGCAGGTCGGTAGGTTGTCCAAATTGTCTATTTCTAGACTCTTTGAGTCCACCAACCTTCTTATTCTATCTTTAGAGATATGACCTAACCTCGCATGCCATATCTGTGCGTCATTATGATCGTCATGTTTTTGTTTGTGTTCTGCAGTTATAATCCAATTAGACTGTTGAACACAAACATACCTAGATTGGAGAGGAGTTGTGGGCACTCCTTCTTCCAATGTCCCTTTCCTTGGCAATTCATGCAGACATCATTTGCCTTGGACCGCTGAGAACCACGGGCCTTCCCTTTTCCTTTGCTTGGTCCCACCGGAGCAACAGGGACGCCCGGAGCGCGAATAGGGGCTACAACTGTCTTTCCTTTTCCCTTCTTTCTCTTCCAGCGTCCAGCCCTCTTGCCATTCACCTTGGAGGTTGAAGCCTCTCCCATCAATACCGCTAGCGCCGACTTGTGGGTCGTTGCCTCGTATTGGACCAACTGTTAGAATAGGTGACGAGAAAGCCAATAGGTTTGGCGATTTGTAACCTATTATACAACTCGATGTAAATGTAACATTATTATGTGATGAATCAAATAAGTATTTGTCACTTCTGGTGTTTACGTTGTTGCGCTCATTTCACATTTGTTAAAACGGTGTTTAACATATATTGCAACAAAGCCCACAGACAATGGATAACAACTCGTGCAGTTGGCCACGCATTGGATGGTGGTCATGAAACCAACTGATTAAGAGTTGGGTCTGAAACGTTCCAAGTTGAGGACCTCGAGACAGGCATCGAGAGTCCTATTGAGACTTGCGTCAAGAGTCGTGTTCATTGGATGAGTGCCGTGTTTCATCGGCGACAGGCGTGGGATGCCTACACGATCTTGATGGGTTGGTCGACTGGGGTCGAGCCGACTGGACTGACTCGCGGGGATCATTATATGGAAGCCTTGGAGGCTTGGTCAGTATGATTGATTTTCCCCGGTTCCGATAGTACGGGAGTAATCCTCAGACTTGAGGAATCATGGCAGTCGTGTGCACAGAACGGATGTATCTTGGATCTGGCGAGAGGTGATCATTCTGTAAGATGATCATCATAAGCCTTGTCCAATGCAGTCGGAATGTGTAGCGAAGATGGAGGATTCCAAGAAGAGGATCCGTCCCCTGTCAGTATGTGACAGAGGAATCTCCTATGCACTCGGAGATACGTTCATGCTGTTTGAAGCTGTGGCCACAGTGGTTGGTGGAATAGAGAATGGTTTTCTGTGTCGATGCAATGAAGCATACGTGGTCTCGAGTATTAAGCATAGATGCCTAGTCAAGGATGGGAACCAACGTCCAATTCCATACCCTAAACTAAGGCCGGGAGACAGTAGATGGAAGGATCGTACCCGTACGGAATCGACGCCTAAATGTTCACGCCAATTCACCTAGTCTCTAGTGCCATGGACCGTTGCTAGACGGCCACCCATGGTAACGGGCCCTTGTGAGACACGGGCCCAAGTCTAGCTGAGGGTGAACCTAAAAGATCACACACAAATCACCGAGGAGGTTAAGAGATCGACTTGGAGTCAATCTCGAAGGATAAAATAAGTAATTGGATTACTTAAGGGAAAGTTCATTGGATGGACGCGCCGATACTGTGTCGGGCCTTCGTTTAATCGATAAATTGGATTTTGGATTAAATATGGAAAGTTGAGACGTTGGATCTTTTAATTGGATTAAAAGATCAACGGGAATAATTTAAATGGACATTAAATTGGATTTAATGTTGGGTTCATCGTAATTGGATTACGATAAAACCCGTTCCGTTAAATTTTACTCGAATAATTCCTATTTGGGAATAGGAAGAAGTTGGACTTCTTTCCTTAATTAAACATGGCCGAGATGCTCCCTTGAAGGAAGCAAAATCAGCCATGTTTCATGCTAGGTGGTATGTTGACTTATCTCTTTTGGAAAGAGACAAATCAACTCCAATCAAGCTCTTCCCTTTTGGTATGATTTGATCATACCATAAATTTTGGTAGGCTTGATTGAAGAATTGATGGTGATTGATTGGAATGAATCTAGACATCATTGGATGAACCTAGACACATTCCAATAATCAAATTAATTATGTATATATATTAGAATATACAACACCAAGAATAAGTGATTCATTATTCATCTTTTTCTAGGAAAAAGAGAAGACAAAAATCCCTCTCCTCTCTCTCAACTCTCGGCCTCTCTCCCTCTCCCACACTTGTGTTCTTCACTTGATTTTGAATCAAGAAGAAGAACAAAGTAAGTTTAAGAGAGCACTAATTCATAGTGTTCTTCTCTTCAACCGATTCCTTCTTAAACCCGTTCTTTTCTAGCAAGAAGAACGTGTGTTTCTTCCGGTGTGGTGTGGATCACCTTTGGAGAATCCAAACGTTTGGATTTCGTGAGCATTCCGGAGAAGGAACAACGCTAGTAGCCGGGAGCATACGCTAAACAATCAAAGGTAACGGTTTTACTACGCTTTGATTGATTTAATATACATCTATGCCCTATATGTTTAAATATATGTTTTCAATATTTACACATTCTACATCGAACGCCCGGTTGAGCACCCAAGGATACACCCCTTGGGATTCATTTATTTAAATTAGATTTAAATTTACGCACGCTTTCTCGCTTTCTCGCCTCCGCTCGCGCTCCCTGGCGGATCCGCTTGTCATTCACCAGCATGTTGATGTTGTAGTTTACAACAAACGGGTCATAGGACGGAGGAAGCGACTGAAGGATCACGTCAATGTACGTGTCATTGTTAAGCCCAGCTTTAAGGTCCTCGAGTTTCTCCACTAGGGAGAGCATCTTGACCCCATGACTTTGTACAGATGCTCCTTCAACAAGCTTGGTGCCAAAGAATGCTTTTGTGGTGGCATATCTAATATGCCTATCCGGAACCGCATAAACCTCGTTCAAGCGGAGCATTATGGCGGAAACGTTGTCCAGCCTCTCATACTACTTCTGAAGGTCGTTGGACATCGAAGCCAGTATGATACTGCGTACTTTCCGGTTCTCCTCATGCCATTTCTCGAACGTCAAACGTTCTTCAAGCGTGGACCCCTCCGGTAAGTCGCACGGTGGCGGCTCGTCCAAGACGTAGCCTTGGTTCTCGAAATCGAGGACAATCCTCAGGTTTCTCAGCCAGTCTGAGTAGTTCGTTCCATTGAATTTATTAATCTCGAGAATCATGGTTAATGGGTTCTTAGACATATCTACATTAATGAAATTGTAAAGCAAAAATTAGCAGATGATGGTAATATTATTGTTCAAGTTGAAGACTTGGTCTTTTAGTCTTTAACCCTCCCAGTATTTATACGAAAGTTCGCCACTCTCAAGCGGAGTTTCGGGAAACCATTTTCTAGTGGGCTTGGGATCCACAAGCGTAATCTCCATGCCCCGCTTTTACGATTCACATGAAGAAGACCTCGTGGGAGATATGCAATATTATTCTCATCCAATGAGATTCCCAGGATATTTTGCCTCACCTATTCACATGGTTTCGAGGACTCCAAGCGAACCATGTTACTTAGTATTGGGCCCGACCCATCAACCAAATCATGCCTCGAACTGTCGCCCCCCACGACTCGTGAGACAGGAAAACAGCGAGCGCAGTCGTTTTGTTCACAACAATGGTGCAGCTTTCCCCTAGTCCAAGTGTGCCACGACTCGTGAGACCACACTTGGGTAGTGGTAGCTTCCTCACCACATTGTTGTGGATGGAAGGCTCGGACAGATCAAAATACCATTTTGATCCAAGTCCGTTCTGGGCCCAATATTTAATTTGGTCCAACTAAATGAGAGTTTGTGTGTGACCGAGACCTCATCACTTTATTGTGTTTTAGCATGAATAAATATCCAATATTTAAAGCGATAAATAAATACGCCGCATGCAGAAAACATAGCATACCCCTGTTAGGATGATCACAAGCCCAACCTTTGCGACCCACTGAGCCTGCAGTAGATCTATGGTCTGTCTAGGGTGGTCCTAAATTATTACAATAGTAATATACCCATTGTCATTCCAATGGGCCTTGGAAAGCTTCTTGTTTCACGCCTTGATGCTCCTCTTTGGGGTCTCCGACTCCAAATTCTTGTTAAAATTAAAACCTCACTAATCCTATCTACTCTCATTACAACTGAAAGTAATACATTGGTAATAATGAAAACAAGCCTTAACATCATGAGGCTAAAAATACGGGAGATGATAGTCCCAAAAACAAGAGGCACGCAGGCCCCACCCAACAGAAAATAAATGATCATACATTCATCAATACATAAGGTCTAGGGCTCTTGTGATCATCCCATGTTGATTCCATCAACTCACGTAACACAATTATTCCAAATAATCATGCATAAATAACCAATGCATATTCCAAATACCCAAGTGATGTCCAACATCACAAAAGCACAAAAATACAAATAATATGAAAAATTCAAATTTCAAATTTAATGGACATTTTTAAACAATGCATCCAATGCATGTATTAACCCCAAATTAGTTAAGCAAATTTAATCTAAGGAATAATCCAATTATTCCAAAATCAAATATGCAAAATTAACATACTTTCAGAATATTGTGCAGAAAATACAGAAAATCAAATTTTCTGGAAAACGTCGAAAAATGGCACAAAACGGCCCAGCCGTTGTGCCTGCCGGCCACCCGCGCACACAGGGCAGCGCACGCGCTCTGTGCCGCACGCTGGCCTCGGCCTGCAGCAGCCGGTTGCGCACAGCGCGCGTGCCCCTAAGCGCAGCATCCACGCGCGCTGGCTTCGCGGCCGCTGTCGTCCGATCCCAATTTTTTTTTTTTTATGTTTTTCAACATCTTTTTCAGCATAAAAACAGTAACAATTATTCTTAAAATAAGCATGCAATTTTAGATCCAATCGAACAAAAATAAGCATGCCAAAAGTCCATCAAATTCGAAAAATTGAATCATCATATTATTCATATATTTATATAATCTAACATGCCAATAAAGCCATAAAAGCAAGTAGATCATGCCAAGCACATAGATCTATGCCCCTTACATCGAACCAGGCTCTGATACCACTTGAAGGACAAGCGAATCCGCCCGGGAGCGCAAGCGGAAGCGAGAAAGCGAGAAAAGGTGCGTAAATTTAAATCTAATTTAAATAAACGAATCCCAAGGGGTGTACCCTTGGGTGCTCAACCGGGCATTCGATGTAGGATGGGTAAATATTAGATATATATATTAAACACATAGGGCATAGATATATATATTAAATCAATCAAAGCGTAATAAAACCATTACCTTTGATTGTATAGCGTGTGCTCCCGGCTACTTAAGTTGTTCCTTCTCCGGAATGCTCACGAAATCCAAACATATGGATTCTCCAAAGGTGATCCACACCACACCGGAAGAAACGCACGTTCTTCTTGCTAGAAAAGAACGAGTTTAAGAAGGAATCAGTTTAAGAGAAGAACACTATGAATTAGTGCTCTCTTAAACTTACTTTATTCTTCTTCTTGATTCAAAACCAAGTGAAGAACACAAGTGAAAGGGGGGAGGAAAAACCGAGAGTTAGAGAGGAAGAGGAGATCCGAAAATTCTCTTCTTCTTTTTCCTAGAAAAAGATGAATAATGAATTACATATGCTTGGTGTTGTATATTCTACTATATATATACGCAATTAATGTGATTATTGGAATGTGTCTAGGTTCATCCAAGAATGTCTAGATTCATTCCAATCATTCACCATCAATTCTTCAATCAATCCTACCAAAATTTATGGTATGATCAAATCATACCAAAAGGAAAGAGCTTGATTGGAGTTGATTTGTCTCTTTCCAAAAGAGATAAGTCAACATACCACCTAGCATGAAACATGGCAGATTTTGCTTCCTCCAAGGGAGCATCTCGGCCATGTTTAATTAAGGGAAGAAGTCCAACTTCTTCCTATTCCAAAATAGGAATTATTTCTCCTCTCGGGTAAAATTTAACGGACCGGGTTTTATCGTAATCCAATTACGATGAACCCAACATTAAATCCAATTTAATGTCTATTTAAATTATTCTCGTTGATCTTTTAATCCAATTAAAAGATTCAACGTCTCAACGTCTCAACTTTCCATATTTAATCGAAAATCCAATTTATCGATTAAACCAAGGCCCGATACAATATCGGCCCGTCCATCCAATAGGCTTTCCCTTAAGTAATCCAATTACTTATTTTATCCTTCGAGATTAACTCCAAGTCAATCTCTCAACCTCCTCAGTGATTTATGTGTGACCCTTTAGGTTCACCCTCAGCTAGACTTGGGCCTGTGTCCCACAAGGGCCCGTTACCATGGGTGGCCGTCTAGCAATGGTCCATGGCACTAGAGACTAGGTGAATTGGCGTGAACATTTCGGCGCCGATTCCATACGGGTAAGATCCTTCCGTCTATCGTCTCCCGGCCTTAGTCTAGGGTATGGAATTGGGCGTCGGTTTTCATCCTTGACTAGGCATCTATGCTTAATACTCGAGACCACGTATGCTTCATTGCGTCGACACAGGAAACCATTCCCTGTTCGACCAACCACTATGGCCACAGCTTCAAACCCCATGAATGTGTCTCCGAGTGCATAGGAGATACCTCTGTGACATACTGACAGGGGACAGATCCTCTTCTTGGAATCCACCGTCCTCGCTACACATTCCGACTACACTAGACAAGGCTTATGATGATCATCTTACAAATGATCACCTCTCGCTAGATCCAAGATACAGCCGTCCTGTGCATGCGACTGCCATGATTCCTCAAGTCTGAGGATTATTCTCGTACTATCGGAACCTGAAAAAACCAATCATACCGACCAAGACTCCAAGGCTTTCATATGATGATCCCCGCGAGTCAGTCCAGTCGGCTCGATCCCAGTCGACTAACCCATCAAGATCGTGTAGGCGTCCCAGGCCTGTCGCTGATGAAACACGGTACTCATCCAATGAACACGACTCTTGACACAAGTCTCAATAGGACTCTCGATGCCCTGTCTCGAGGTCCTCGACTTGGAACGTTTCAGACCCAACTCTTAATCAGTTGGTTTCATGACCACCATCCAATGCGTGGCCCAACTGCACGAGTTGTTATCCATGGTCTGTGGGCTTTGTTGCGATATAAGTTAAACACCGTTTTAACAAATGTGAAATGAAAAAGTAAACACCAAAAGTGGCAAATACTCATTTTATTCATCACATAATAATGTTACATTTACATCGAGTTGTATAATAGGTTACAAATCGCCAAACCTATTGGCTTTCTGGTCACCTATTCTAACATTTTTTTGGGGGAAAAATATTTTTTTGGTCCTCTAAGACTAGGGCATTATTTGTTTTGGTACCACAACTTAGATAGGTGATGGTTTTAGTCCCATAAAATACGTTTTTCAGTTTTTTTGGTCCCAAAATGTCATGTGCCTTGCAAATGGGACATGACATTTTGGGACAAAAAAATTGAAAAATGTGATATTTTGGGACCAAAAAAATTGAAAAAACGTGTTTTATGGGACTAAAACAAATAATGCCCTAATCTTACGTGATCAAAAAAGCATTTTGCCCATTTTTTGTTACTAAACTTTGTTGATGATAACTTTTACAAAATAATTATTTAAGAAAACTATAAATTCCATTATTGTGATAAAACAATTTGTTTTCTCACTAAATATATATATATATATATATATATAACTAGTGACAATTCTTATTTTTTTTTTGTAGTACTAACTGGGCTTAAATGCATTTTTCATCCTGTATCTTTTGTATTTTGGCGTTTTAGTCCTTTATCTTTCTAGGTTAGCAAATAGGTCCTGTAACTTTTTATTTTTTTGCGATTTTGATCCTTCAATCATCGAAGTTTGCAAATGTTACTGAATTATTTTTTTTAATTTGGGGCTTTTGTTCTCATTGGTCAAATTACTGCCAGCATGGAACCAAATTTTCGTTATATATCTTTTATATTTTGGCGTTTCAGTCATTTATCTTTCTAGTGTAGCAAATAAGTCATGTAACTTATAATTTTTCACAATTTTGATCTATTAAATTGACCAATGGAAACAAAAGCCCAAAATTAAAAAAAAAAATCTGGCAATATGCAAATTCAAGCGACTGAAGGACCAAAATCGCGAAAAATTAAAAAATTAAAAGACCTATTTGCTACCCTAGAAAGAAAAAGGACTAAAATATCAGAATGCAAAAGATACAGGACTAAAATTATATTTAATCCTACTAACCGTGATGAATAAACCCACATAAAAGAATAACTTAACTTTTGTTTATTTAATTATAGTTTGGAGTAAGGTAATATGCATTAAAAAAACAAGGAGTGTTACAGAATTACAAGGGTTAACCCAACAAAGGGAGCCTACATCCCAGTACCTACCAGAATTTTGCACTAAGGCCATGCAATCCTCCAAAGCCGAAAAACAGAAATTACAGCAATAGACGAAGGTTCATAATGTTGCAAGAGTTTTTGCCGTATTTGTTCCAAGGCCAATTCTGCCACAGCATCCGGGTCACGGAACTTTTGCTGGAATTTTCGAAAGTTGCGTTCTTGCCAAAGGTGGTAGACAACTGAAGCCAGGAGAGCCCTATTCGCAGCATTCACCACATGTCTGCCGCGCCATTTTGCCGCTGCCCAAGCCACGCTAATTGACGACTGGCGGTACGGCCATCGCCATGGGATAGATCGCTGGATGTGCGCAAGGCACCGATTGGAGAAGGCGCATTCAAAGAACAAATGCTGATGTGTTTCCGGCTGGTCACCATCACCATAGGACACACTTGTTCTCAAACTGAAGCATCCATGGTTTATCCATCGTTGACAACCTCTCGAGAATGGCAAGCACAGCACAAAGACATTGCGGGGATTTTTCAGGGGGCCCAAGAGGATTGAATTCCACCTAACCGAGGCAGGCGAAGGCTATAACGTCTCCATACATGACTGCACAAAGCCATGGCTCCCGATCCCCTTCCACATCACGCGATCCATCCTCGGGTTGATAACTTGGAGATCTGTTAGAATTTCGAGAGACGCAGCAACTCGCAATGTAGGCAAGTTCCACTCTGCATTGCGGATAACAACGTCAAGTGTAGCATTAGGTGGTAACCCCATCACACGTGGACCTTGTGGAACGTAATTCAGCAGCACACCTCTAGGGTGCCATGGGTCCTTCCACAACCAAATCTTCTCTCCATTTCCAACCCTGTAGTCAATCATTCCTTGAAGACTTGAGCGTATCTTAATCATCTTTTTCCAGCTCCACGCTCCAACAGTAGATGGTACCGTCCAAATTGAGTCATCCTTGAGCCGGTAGCAGCAAAGCTAGTGCACCCATATCAACCTCGGACTCCCTTCAATCACAGCCCACAAGTTCTTGCACATTATAGCTTTGTTAGTTAACTCGATGGAGCGAATTCCCAATCCTCCTATCGTCGTCGGTAGGCAGACTTGCGTCCAACTAACTTTGGCTTTGCATCCATTCCATAAGAATCTCTAGATTTTCTGTTCCATAATGGCCACAACCCCTTTCGGGATAATAAAGATAGAAGACCAATACACATGGTATGAGAGGAGTACTGACTTGATGAGCTGCACCCTCCCGGCGTAAGATAGATGCTTTGTGTTCCAAGTAAGGATTTTGTGCTCTAGCTTGTGAATCAATGGCAGACAATTAGATATAGTAAGCTTCGAAGCCACAAGCGGCACACCTAAATATCGAATGGGCAGCGACCCCTGGCAAAAACCAATCGCCTCCTGAAGGGCTACCGCAACATCCGCCGCTGCCTTTGACACAATAATGCAGCTCTTGCTCTCGTTAGCGCAGAGCCCCGAGATCATACCAAATTCATCCAGCACCGTCTTCAACAGCAAAATTGATGGTTCGTCTGCACGGCAGAACAAAATCAAGTCATCGACGAAGCTAAGCATAAATAGTCCAAGCTCCTTGCACCGCCAGTGATAGGAGAAAGTCTCGGAGTGAGAAATTTTATGCTTGCCGATCGCATGTAATGTCTCCATGACAATAACAAATAGGTAGGGGGAGATACGGATCCCCTTGACGTAGTCCTTGCGTTCCTTAAAAAAAACCAAATGGTTGGCCATTAAGCAGTATAGAAAATTTAACTGTCGAGACGCACTGCATAACCCACTCTACAAAGACTGATGGGAATCCCATAACTCTGAGTATTGCATCTAGAAACCCCCACTCCACCGTATCGTACGCTTTCCTAATGTCAATCTTCATAACACATCGAGGTGGGCGATTACGCTGATTATATCCGTGGAGAAGCTCTTGAGCCAAAAGAACATTGTCGCTAATCCGCCTTCCAGGAACAAAGGCATTCTGATTCGTCGCCACAAGTGAGTCCATAAGCGGCGTCATTCTGTTCACCAGGACATTGGATATAATTTTGTAAAGCACATTACAACACACGATAGGTCTGAAATCAGCCGCTGTTTGAGGGTGCTCCACCTTCAGAATGAGAGCAAGAAAAGTAGCATTGATCTATCGAATCATGCATCCTGTAGCGAAGAAGTCCCGGACCGCAACGGTGATGTCTTTACCAATAACATTGCATGCCTTCTTATAGAATCCCGCCGAGTAACCATCAGGGCCTGGAGGCTTGCCGTCATCAATTGAAAATATAGTCGTGCGGATTTCAGCATCCGAGAGTGGGGCTATTAGTTGTGATTGTTGCTGGGCTATTAAGGCTCCCGTAAGAAATGGGCGAAGCTGGTCTAGATTGTCATCAAATGTACGAGCTGGACCACCCAACAAATCCCTGAACCAATGAATTATCTCACTAGCAACCGCATCCTGTCCAATAAGAAGATTGTCTGCATTGTCACGCAGTTGATAGATTTTACGCCGAGCCCGTTGAGCAGAGAGTTTCTGAAAGAAGACTCGCGAGCATTGGTCCCCCTCCTTTAGCTAGTTCAACATAGCACGCTGTCGGACCATTTCATGCTCCTGTCTCGTCGCCTTGTCATAAATAATTCAACAAAAAGTCTCCAAATCATGCAGAAGACGAACAGTGGGAAAGGTCTGCACCAGGCCCTGAATCTGCTGCAAGAAATCCGCAGCCAGATATGAGTTCGTGACAAGATCCCCTTTGCGCCGCTTAAGGGAGATGAAGGCGGATTTCAACTGTTTCAGCCTTTGGCAGATGGCATACATAGGAACACCGTGAATAGGCCGCTTCCACTCATTACTCACCGTCGGAAGGAACGCCTCCTCCCTTGCAAGGTAATTATCAAATCTGAAATACGGCTTGAACCTTCGAACGGCGCCACCACCCGTCAATACCAATGGGCTATGGTCTGATGTACGGAGCGTGGAGCACAAGTATGGGCGGTCACAGTGCGTAAACCACACCTCATTACCAATCATGCGATCTAGGCGCTTCCAAAGACTACGCGGTCCAAAGCTACGATTGAACCAAGAATACGGCTGGCCCTCCATAGGAAGCATCTGTAAGCGTACACAAGCAAGGCATTCATGAAATTCCAGCATGGCCTGGGAAGCATCCGCGCAAGCGCCACTAATCTCACTATCATCAATAACGCAGTTAAAATCACCCATTACGATCCACCTTTCATCCTTGATTGTTGTCGCCATCTCTTGAATACTGGTCCACAATGGTCGGCGACCCGAAAGCTCGTTATGGCCATAGACCATGGTCACAAAAAACCGAGTCAAGTCGTTGCGCCTCTCAACACGACAATGAATAAATTGATCAGACGATTCCAGTACAGTCACATCTATTTCGTTAGAGTTCCACCCAAGCCAAATCCTCGTACCCGGGCCAGATCCATAATCCGAAAACCAATCCCAAGTAGGTTGAATTCGTGTTGCATTACGAAAAGGAACCCTAGTTTCAATAACTCCAATAAGTGCTAAGTTAAATTCCGCAATCAACGACCTTACGGCACATTGATGATCTCCTTTGTTGATACCCCGTACATTCCATGCGGCCATACTAATCATTAGCAATGTCTAAGGGGCTGCTGCTGTTAGGAACCCGAGTGTCAAGTTCATCGTCGATTGTACCAAGTGCCGGAAAGGAATTATATACCACAATCGCCTTTCCTTTATTTAATTATAGTTGATATTGATTTATCACAATTATTAAATTGTGCTCATTTTAATGTAGATAATAATCTATTTATTTGTAGTATTTGTCGATATATATCAGTGCGCGTATAATGACATCAGGAAAGAGTAAGATTCAAATATCAAACTTATAATACTAATGCAAAGATGAAAATTGAAAGAGACGAAGACATAGATAAAAACAAAAAAAAAAAAAAAAAAAGGACATGCGAATGGTAAAAAGCAGGTCCACTTTGTGAAAAATACAACATAAATTCATGGAGAGGTTTCATAAAAATAATTGAACATCATTTTGTAATTACCAAAAAAGAAACGACAGAAGTGGGAAATTTAATGCAATTACCCCTATGTTGCTAGAAGGTTAGTGGAGCTTTATGGGAATTTAAATGGTGGGAAAATTGCATTTATCATTCCTTAACTAGGCTCTCTACACCTTTAATTTCATTATTTACGAAATTTATCTAATTTTAAAAAGTTCTCACTTTCAAATATCCTTCTCTCAACTATTTTTAAAAAATTGATTGAAAAATCACATGCAAATCAAATGATCGTTTTCCTTCATGCTGCAAAGACAACGACCCCATAACTTGCATGTAATTTTTTTTCATTGATTTCCTAATAAAAATTCACAAGAAGACTTAAATGAGACATTTTGTAAGTTATGAGAATTCTTTTTGAAAATTTCATAACTAAATTTAAGTTACGGGAGAAAAAATCAATTTTCCCTTAGCTAGTCTTTTCTTAAAGTGAGGAACCTGAAAACCCATTTCATTCTAAAAAGTATATCATATATACTTTTCAGTTTCTATAATTGTCTGTAGCACGTAGTGGGTACTAACAGAAGATAGTGTTCTTGAGCATAAACAATTGTACACCACTACAAGCCCACAAATTTCTCATCTCCTCCATTACATTCTGACCAACCTCCAACCCTAAAATTCTATACATTCCCCCATTAAAGCCAAAAGCCTGTCAAAAGGACCCCACCCCTTTTGAAATCAAAAACCAATTGCCCATTCCTCAAAACTTGCTTCTCCTATATATAAAGCTATAATCCCAATGCAATAGTCATACAAGCAACAATACTCTAATATATATCATCCTACACTTTAATTTGCCTTCAAATATAAAAAAGAAGCAGGAGGGCTAGAAAAGAGTAATGTGCAACTTTTTAATTCCTGATCATAAATCAATATATACAATCATGAAAAGCCCTTTCAGTTGAGACAGTGCAAAAAGCACTTCTGCAGCTGCTTTTCTCTTTCAAAATAGCCTTATGTGCTGCTTTCCTTGTTCTTGTAGGTGTATGCTATCTTCACAGAAGCTGGTGGCTTTTGCGTTGCCCGTTGGGCTCACCGTCCTCAAACTTGTACCGTCAGTCGGCTCATCCCAAGAGCGTAGGACGATGGAGAGCGTCGTTCAGTCGAGCAACAAATACAAGGTACGTAGATATATGTTATTATCTATAGTAGTTGTGGTTTCAGTGTTTGAGGTATGAGGTTTTAGTGAGTCGATCGATATGGTTTCAGATCACCCCTCAACTGTTATTTGAGATCAAACTCCATGGATTTCTGCTGTGGGCTGCAGTTGGTTTCTTAATGCCGGTTGCTATACTTATAAAGAGGATGTCCATCAGAGAGGTATCTGGCACAAGGCTGAGAATCATATTCTACATTCATGCTATTACACAGGCAAGCTTATTTACTAATTTCGAATATTACCATCAAAGTCATTTATTGATCAGTAACTTTTTCTTTAATTCCGGGTATTTTTTAATTTTTTTATTTACTGTTTTGCTCGTAGCCGTTTTACCTATGCATGATAAACAATATGTGTAGAGTGTAAAGGAACGATATCATCATTTGTTAGTTAGAAAAGGTACCCCACAAGGCCAAAATCGACCTTTAATGACTCTGTTAATTATCTTTACTTTGTCTTAATTATTACCAATACTTGGAGGGGAGGCAAAAGACGATGTTTATTTTATTCACCAATGTAACTTTTTTCTGGGGATAATAACATTATATGTCGGGTAATAATCAGCTCACATGATTATTAAATCAGTGTTCACCCTCTAACAAGTTAATGCCTTAACACATATATTTATATTCGCGTAAAACATTATTTTCATATTTAATCCTCTGTGTGACTTTTTGCACACACTATACGTCTTTGTGCTTCAATTGGACCACATTATGAGTGATATCCATCTGCAGGTTTTGGCGGTCCTGCTTGCAACGGCAGGGGCTGTAATGTCAATAAAATACTTCGACAACTCTTTCAGCAATGATCACCAGAGAATAGGGTTAGCTTTTTACATTGTCATGTGGTTGCAAGCATTGACTGGCATCCTCAGGCCACACAGGTAAAGGATCAATACTTGAATCCCTTGTCATGTGCATGTGTAGGGTAATTAAATTTTTGGTCACACCTATTTTTTATTTTGATCTCATACTTAATACAATTAACCCAATTACATTCCATATGTGCATTTTTTTTTTTCCAATCTCAGGATACAGAGGATTTTCGTTAAATACTTGACGGTTGATGTTAATTCCGTTAAGTGGCTGTAAATTTGAAGGGAGAAATTGGTGTGAAAGGCTTGTCCATTCTTTTTCATATAAAGAACTTGTTATTCGTAATGGGTTATAATGCAATGAATTTTATTATAATGTATATTATATATGTTATTACATTAATAATACCTAAATTTCTATTAAATTCAAAAATAAAAACTGCAATAATCAGAACTAAATTCAGAATTTTCAGAAAACATAAATTGCATTAATAAAAGTTGGGTGTTGGTCAACAATTACAAAATGTACATTTGGTTTCAATATTTTGTAATTGTTAATCAACATCCAACTTCTTTTAATTCAGTCTATATTACTAAAAATTTTGAATTTGGTTCCGATTATTACAGTTCTTATTTCTGAATTTAATGAAAATTTATCTATTATTAATATAACGACATATATAATATAAATTACATTAAAATTCATTACATTATAACCCATTACAAACAATAAGCTATTTATACGAAAAAAAAAAAAGGAACAAGCCTTTTCCACCAATTTTTCCTCCAAATTTACAGCCACTTAACGAAATTAACATTAACCATTAAGTATTTAACGAAAATTCCCTTTGTGTCCTGAAATTAAAAAAAAAAAATGTACTTACGGGATGCAATGTGTTAATTGTGTACAGTATGAGACCAAAATTAAAAACATGTCAACATATGGGACCAAAAATTTAATTTACACCATACTACATTCTTTTTAGCTAGCTTAATTGCAATTTTGATCTTGTATATATAGAGAATTGGTATGTTTAGTACTACAAAATACTTGATTTTGAAATTTAATTCAACAATTATATAATTTTTTGCTAATTGAGGACTTTTTTCACCAAAAATTACTAAAATCGCCGGATAGCCATAGTTACCCAAGTTGGACAAGGATTTGGAGCGAAAATTTCCCAATTTCTGTGCCGATTTTAGCAATTTCCGACAAGAATAGACCTCAATTTGCGAAAATTTATAAATTGGATAAATTGCCAATTCATATTTCCGTAGGACTAAAAGCACCAACCCCACATATATGTAGGATCAAATTGCAATTAAGCCCCCCAGTCATATTTTACAATACAAGAAAATTGCATTGTACGTCCCACAAGTTAGTATTTTTGCAATTTTAGTCCCATTATTTTGAACTCACCATATTGCATCCCATAATTCAAAAAATTTTGCAATTCAATCGAAACCTCAATTCAGTTAAATTTTTGGCAAAAACAACCTCAACTCCCTTCAAGATTTAACAAAGTTTGTGGCATGCACGTACTTGAAACGTTACAAATTTAACGGATTAAGGCTCGGGACTACAATTGCAAAAGTTTTAAAATTATAAGATGCAATGTGGTGAGTTAAAAAATAATGGAATCAAAAATCGCATGACAGGCTAACTTATGGGGCATAAACTGTCATTTTCCCTCTACAAATCTTGAGAATCAAACGTTCCGTAAAAATTTGTGTGACAAACACAATTCCATAAGCATATAGTGTATCTATACTAATATAAAAAGAAAATTTCATTTTTTCTCACAAAGAGCGATTATTTATACTGCGACATCAATTTTTTTTATACCAATAATACCCCTGAGTTGGTTTGTTTTTTTTTTTTTTTTTTTTAAATGTGATGTGTTGGTTTATATATATTTTTTATTACTTATAATATATTTTAAAACGTGAAATATTATTTATTTTATGCACACATAGACGGCGTGCCACATCAACTAATTTTTTTTTTAGAAAAAACAAGGTTCCGTTGTAATATGTCGAAACCTTATGAAGTGTTATGAAATTTTCCTTTTAATTCACTACCTGTCACAGGGGAAGCAAAGGCAGAACCATATGGTTTGTTTTCCACTGGCTTGTGGGAATATCAGTGTGTTTACTTGGAGTCATCAACATATACACAGGCCTACAAGCCTACCATGAGAGAACATCAAAGAATGTGAGGGTTTGGACCATCATTTTCACTCTTCAGATCTCTCTCATACTCCTCTTCTACATTCTTCAAGAGAAATGGAACTATATACAGAAACAAGGCGCAGTTCTGGGAAATAAACCCGTGCAACCCACCGATCAAGAGATGTCTCCGAGGTGCCCGGAGAAAGCAGCAGCATCTGAACCTTGCTGAGAATTAATGTATATGATTTAATTAAACAAATAATTGCTTATTCTATGTTCGTATTCACACACTTGGTATAAAAAAGAAACTGATAATATTAGCACTAGTTATATATATATATATATATTAAATGACAAGAATATTTGTTTTGTCGCAACGATAATTTCCTCAATTTCATGAGTGGTTGGAATTTTTTGAAAGTAGAAGTGTGATAAAGTCAAAATTATTGTCACTTGATATATATATTTTTTATGATAATATTAAATTATTATTTAATATTTTATCATTTTTTTTTTTTGGTTTTTGGTTTATAGTGAGTGGATTCTTTTCAACCTTTGTATGACTTTGCATTATTGTAGCAAAAGTTAAAGGGATTATGTTCATTTTTCGATTTCAAATTGTACAGAAGTATACATGTGTTAATTATTTTAATTAAATACATATTATACGGGTTTGTTTATTTTTTTGTATGGGATATATATAAATGATTCATTTTTAAATGATTAAATGTGAAATGAGATTTAGTACTTTTAGTTATATTTATCATGGAATTATGATATAAGTGGAATTTCTAGATCTGAATGTTTATTTCGAAGGATTAAATATGAAACTATAAATAATTATGTCAATATCTAGAAAAATTAAAAAGAAGAGTAAATTTAGCTACTCCTCGCAATGTCTATTAACTGAGCAAAAGTCCAGTTGCAATAAATTAGTTACATAGTAAGTTGGACAATTGTAAGTCCCTTGAAAGGTTGGTCGGTATAGTGTTAGCATATGGGTGCATGAAACTCGGCCAGGAGTGTCGAACAGGGCCCGCACAAGGTGAAAGTCGGAGTCAGCAAACACGGGTTAGAGTGTTGGCTTGAGTTGGTGCCATGACACCGGGCTGGTGAACAACACATGGTACATTGTTGGCCAGTTGAGGAGCGGTCAGGTGATGGTGTGCAAGGTCTCGACAGCGTGCGGGACATTGCGGGCAGTCAACAAGCAGAATAGGCAAGCATGCGCGAGCAGGCGCCTATGTGCGGGACATTGCGGGTAGTCAACAGGCAGTGCACTTGTGCGACATTTCTTGGCAAACTGACGGATAGTATGCACAGAACAGGCTCGACGGGGGAGTTTCCTCAGCAGGCAGGCAGGGCGCGCAAACGGCATAATGGCACGCGTACACGGTCAATAGGTTAGGACGATTCTCGGCAGCAGCTAAGTCTTGGCGATTGGTTGCACATTGGACAAGCAAGCAACATGTGCAAGGCATGTGACAGACGGTTGAGGGGCGAAAACCGCCCGATCACATGGCAAAAGGTGGTTGCAGACATGTCCTAAAGTGGGCGGTTATGTGACAGTTTTCTAGGGCAGTTTCCTAGCAGTTGGGGATGTCAACTGCAACATTGTTGTACGTATATTTGCTTGTTGACTTGTACAATTTTGGTAGATAGAGCATGGGATGTGATCCGTAACGTGCAAGCTTGAGGGATCCTTGTATTTTGATTAATTGAGTAATAAAATATAAGGTTGACTTCAGCCGTAAATCCAGTGTTGCATGATTGCGTGTTAATCTTGCATTCTTGAATACGTAGTTGTGAATTTTGTCCCACTTACTTGATTTCATACACGAGAGGAGTGTGTGAGGTAGACTGACTAGCTTAAGAAAGCTAGGCCACACAGTGGGTGCTTGTTGATTTTCGTTGCGTGAGAACCCCTGTGATAGATGGTATCAGAGCCTCGTTAGGCTTGGTTACAATTCGAATTTTTTGGCTTAGGCTCTAATTATGTTTGTTGCTATGGCAAAACAAACAAGGATTGGTAGTCGTATGGAATCCGTTAAGGCAAGACTACAGTGGGTTGAAGAACTATTGGGCGACCGCAAGAACCCCCTACTGTCGGTGTGCTTCAACAAATTTTGAATTTACAGACTGCAATCGAAAGGTTGAAGAAGATGGTCGAAGGGTTGCCACAGTTTGTTGAAGAAACGTTAGTGTCAGTGTCGGAGTACGTTAGTTGCCTAACTAATGCTACGGGCATGATGTTTAAGGCCTGGAATACAGACATGAAGGTGTGAAGATAGCTATTACAGGCATTGGTATAGACGTGAGTGCCAATGTGTTCAATGTTCAAGACCCGGATCCTAAACCATTTGGTGGTAAGAGGAGTGCCAAAGAACTTGAGGACTTCTTGTGGGACGTGGAGACGTTTTTCCAAGCTGAAAGGGTGCCGAATGTTGACAAAGCTTCCATAACAAGTATGTATCTCACCAGGGACGCTAAATTGTGGTGGCGTTCTTGATTGTTGGACGATGCCAGTGCCAACCGGGAGAAGATTGAGACCTGGGAGGTGCTGAAGAAGGAGTTGAAGGATCAATTCCTCCTTTGCAATACGAGTTGGGTCGCAAGGGAGTCCCTGAGGAACTTGAGGCATACAAGGACGATTGGTGATTTTATCAAAGAGTTCAGTTCACTCATGTGGGACGTGAAGGACATGTCGGAAGAGGATAAGCTGTTTAACTTTATGGCTGGATTGCAACCTTAGGCAAAAACCTTGTTGAGATGGCAGGGTGTCAAGGACATGACATCAACCATTGTTGCGGCCGAACGTTTTAGTGGACTTTAGAGTCGTGAACAACCTAGATCAAGGGACGGATGATGCGAGAAATGGTAAGTCAAAGTTCAGTAAGAAGTTTAAGAAGAAGGCTAGGCCGCATAGTGGGTGCTTGTTGATTTTCGTTGCGTGAGAACCCCTGTGATAGATGGTATCAGAGCCTCGTTAGGCTTGGTTACAGATTTGAATTTTTCGGCTTAGGCTCTAATTGTGTTTGTTGCTATGGCAGAACAAACAAGGATTGGTAGTCGTATGGAACCATTAAGGCAAGAGTACAGTGGGTTGAAGAACTATTGGGGCGACCGCAAGAACCCCCTACTGTTGGTGTGCTTCAACAAATTTGAATTTACAGGCCGCAAGAAAGGTTAGTGTCGGTGTCGGAGTATGTTAGTTGCCTAACTGATGCTACGAGCATGATGTTAAGGCCTTGAATACAGACATGAAGGTGGTAAAGATAGCTATTGCAGGCATTGGTATAGACGTGAGTGCCACTGTGTTCAATGTTCAAGTCTTGGATCCTAAACCATTTGGTGGGAAGATGAGTGCCAAAGAACTTGAGGACTTCTTGTGGGACGTGGAGACGTTTTTCCAAGCTGAAAGAGTGCCCAATGTTGACAAAGTTTCCATAACAAGTATGTATCTCACCAGGGACGCTAAATTGTGGTGGCGTTCTCGATTGTCGGACGATGGCAGTGCCAACCGGGAGAAGATTGAGACCTGGAAGGTGCTGAAGAAGTTGAAGGATCAATTCCTCCCTTGCAATACGAGCTAGGTCGCAAGGGAGTCCCTGCGGAACTTGAGGCATACAGGGACGATTGGTGATTTTGTCAAAGAGTTCAGTTCACTCATGTGGGACGTGAAGGACATGTCAGAAGAGGATAAGATGTTTAACTTTATGGTTGGATTGCAACCTTGGGCAAAAACCTTGTTGAGACGGCAGGGTGTCAAGGACATGACATCAGCCATTGCTGCGGGCGATCGTTTAGTGGACTTTAGAGTCTTGAACAACCCTTATCAAGGGACGGATGATGCGAGAAATGGTAAGGCAAAGTTCAGTAAGAAGTTTAAGAAGAAGGAAAAAGTGAAGGAAGTAGTGACTGACACTTCCAAGCGAAGGGTGACAACTGACAGACCCAAGGCACGTTGTTTCATTGCAGTAGTACTGAACACCGAATGAAGGGATTGCCCGAAACACGGTAAGTTAAACGCAATGGTGGCTGAACAGACAAACGGTGAAGGTGAGACTGAGTATACTCGGGTTTTGAACAATGCAAATGCTTACTGCAATGCAAGCACAGTCTCCGGCATGTGGGAAGTCATGCAATAAAGGTCTGATGATGGTGATAGGCCTGATCAACGGTAAGAAGGTGAGGGCATTGGTGGACACGGGGGCCACACATAACTTTGTTTCTGACCAGATCGTCCAATAGCTGGGGCTAGACGTTAAACCTTATGACAGTTGGGTGTAGGCTGTGAATTCCAACGTTGTAACAGTTAGCAGGTTCGCCAATACGAAATTGAGAATAGGACCGTGGCATGGGCAGTGTGACTTGATGGTTGTGAGGCTGGATGACTTTGATATAAATTTTTGGTAATGATTTCTTTATTTCTGTTAAAGTGATGTTACTTCCTTGGTTGGGTGGCATGTTTATTATAGGTGGCAACCGTCCCACGTTTGTGAAAGGGGAGTGTAGCGAGACAAGGCCGTTGAAAGCTAGTCTGTCAAAGGAAGGGGCATATTCTCCTCAGGTTGCCGGGTTTTGCTGCATTGAGACGATGCAGGAGGAGATGGATGTAAGATGGGCTAATGCACAATAGATTTTTGGAGTTGATCCAGAAATGTTTGTGTGTGTTGATTCGCCAAAACAGGAAAAAGGTTACGTGGTTAAACAGTCAGAAGATGCTTATGGTTGGAAGCAAGCGTTGATGCGAGAAAGGAAAGCAAAGTTATGTCGATGAGGGCGTCGACATCAGTTAGTGGGGGTGGTTTGTAAGTCCCTTGAAAGGCTGGTCTGTATAGTGCGGCAGATGGGTGCACAAAACTCGGCCATGAGTGTCGGATGGGGCCGGCACAAGGTGAAAGTCGGAGTCAACAGACACGGGTTAGACTGTTGGCTTGTGCTAGTCCCATGACACCGGGCTGGTGAACAACACATGGTACATTGTTGGCCAGTTGAGGAACGGTCAGGTGATGGTGCGTAAGGTCTCAGCAATGTGCGGGACATTGCAGGCAGTCGGCAGACAGAATGCGCAAGCATGCGAGCGTAGGGGCGAACGGGTGCCTATGTGCGGGATGGTAGGCAGACAAGTGCGCACGAGCAACGGACTTGTGCGGTATTTCTCTGCACGGTGTCAGGCAGGCAGGGCTCGCAAACGGCCTAATAGTGCGCACACACGATGGGCAAGTTGGGACTACTATCGGAAGCAACTAAGTCTTGGTGTTGGCTGCACCCTGGGCAAGCAAGCAACATGTGCAAGGCATATGACAGACGATTGAGGGGCGAAAATCACCCGGTCACATGGCAAAAGGTGGTTGCAGACATGTCCTAGAGTTGGGCGGTTATGTGATAGTGTTCTAGGGCAGTTTCCTAATAGTTGGGGATGTCAACTACAACATTGTTGTACGTTTATTTGGTTGTTAGCTTGTACGATTTTGATAGGTAGAGTATGCATGTGATCCATAGTGTGCAAGCTTGAGGGATCCTTGTATTTTGATTAATTGAGTAATAGAATATAAGGTTGACTTCGATTGTAAATTCTGTATTGCTTGATTGTGTGTTAATCTTGCATTCTTGCGTACTTGGTTGTGAATTTCATCCCTACTTACCAGATTTCATACACTAGAGGAGCGTGTGAGGAACGCTAACTAGCTTGAGAAAGCTAGGCCGCACAGTGGGTGCTTGTTGATTTCCGCTGCGTGAGAACTCCTGTGACAACGACCCTTATGGTTAGAAGTACATTTGGCTACTCTTCATGATTTACCAATTTGGCTTAAACTTACCCTTCATAATGTCTATTAACTGAGCTTTCGAGAGATTATAACCAAGACTATAGAAGTCGCATTCTCAAATATAGCTACTCCTGTAGCAGTTCTAACCACAGGGAAAAAGTATTTATCAGCTGGAATATGATAATACTGAGAATGTAACAGAAGATAAAAAAGTTTAGTATAGTGATTCAAAGAAGAGTAGTTTCTTTATAATATGTACAGATGCAGTTATCATGGAAAAAGTTGCACATAACCTGTTGCAATTGCTACTCCTAAAATAACAAAGAGGGGAAGGAGGACAAATGCACCAATGGTGGCAAAGAAAACCGAGTCGTTCCTTTGAGACACTTGGTTCAAATACGCCTGTCTTCGGATGTTTCTCTTCTGTGATATAGTTAAGAACTTGGCGGTCACCTTCTTCAGATTTTTACCTAGCGGAATGCTGAAATCATCGTCACGATCTCCAACCAAATTTGCAAGTTGTTCACGTATTGTCGGCCTATAGGTACCATCACTCTCGTATCCTGGTTATTGTAACGACAGCTTGTTAAGCAAAGCCAAATATACACCAAATATGTCTGCCATTTAGTGAAAAATCAAACGGTGGACAAAGGAGGCAAATACCATCGTCCGAGGAGCTACCAGAAGTGAGTTGTTCCAAGAGATCCAGTTGCATCCGAGCAGAAGTCGACGATCCTTAAATTTAAAATGCAGAAGAACAGATTAGCTACTATATGAACCAAAAGGATGTGAGAAAAATAAAAAATAATGAGATATTGCATATTCGATTCAGTCGCAAAGGCCGAAGCAGATGTTAATACAGAGCAAACAACTATTCATGGGATGGGATTCTTGTAATGAAACTTTTAACCTTGTCCCTTTCGTTTAGGTAGAATTCGGACATGTTAACATGAGTATCATTAAATCTTATACCTTCCTTTCTTACTCTGTATTTTGCCCAGTTACTGTTTGAATGAACTTAGCAAAGCCAAGACTCGTTTTCAACGAGACTCAATCTCTATAAGCATGGCAATCTCTGTCGTTTCTCTCATTCTCGCAACTATGGATCAGATGAACTTATGCATAAATCGTGCAAAGAAACCAAAAGAATAAGCTCCTCATAAATCAGCAATCTCCAGGGATTTTCCTAGAAGGGAACTTCTATTCTTCATTTTTAGCCAAAATTTCTGAAAGTGGAGATCAAATCATGCACAATAACCTGTTGAAATTCGGAACTTCTTCAAGCTCTACCTATACACATTATCAATTGATTCTGATAGAAAGACAGGCGTACAAATGAAATAACATGAACACAACAACAAGGTTGTAATCATTCCGACAATTCAACAATAATCCTAATCTCAGCCGCCCTTGTAATAGAACAAAGCAGTCAGCCCAAAAAGCACTTTAAGCTCCGCAAACAACTGTTTGCACATTGACGATTACCCAAGAACCTGCAAATTCTACGTCACTTCAAAATAATCCAACAACCAGGGAAAAAGAGAAGGGCCCGAATGAAGCCCACAGCATTAGGCAGCTTCAAATCCCAATCTTGAACTAAGCAATCAACTCAAATTCCAGCTTATAAAGCCCAGAAATCCTTGCTTATCAAACACCCTATAGATCAAGAAAATGGCAGCAACATTACCAGAGTAAGTCGGTGGATCTTCCTCAGAGACTCTACTCTCAGTTCCTTCAGACAGAGCAGCCGCCTTCAGACAAGATGGAGATGGAGTTTCCAAGAGCTTCAGGGCATTTTTGTGCTTCGAAATCCTTGATGAAATTACGGGTCTAGGATGTAGAGCAGTGGAAGCAGTTCCAAGATTAAGTGCCATAGAAATATTTGTGGTGTTCTTGGGGCAATTCGAAACGAGCTTTCAGCTTCCATTGTAGTTGCAATAAATTGGCAAACGACAACCTCAATTTAAATGGGGTTTCAGAAAATTAGCTCCTCCACATATATTATCTACTGTGGGTCCAATAGCAAGCAGTCTCGTGCCTCAGTGAACTGAGAAATAGACACATTACTAATTATTCTAGTTATTATATTTGTAGGAAATAAGACTGGATCACATAAAAAGATTATTGATCGAATTTAATGCAATTTACCTCTATATAATATTATAATTGAAAATATTAATTTTCTATCAAATATAATAATAATTCCTCTCTCTTTGTTATTTAAAATAGAACAATGTTTAGGGTGGTAAATTGTTCCATTCTAAAAAATAGGGGCAGGTAAATTAATTTATTTTAAAAAATAGAGGGAAGTAAATTGCTATTTTATTTTTCATAAGAAGGTAATTTGCACATTTACAATATCATTGGGGGATGTTTGTTGATGGAGTGAGATTCGGGAAAGATGTAGCCTAAGCACGTGCTGAAATCGTCACAAGGAAGCTCAACGTGGACAAGAATGTAAAGAGTGAAATTTCTATTATTCATTCAAAGGTATCCCAAAATAATAAGATTCACCCGCTATTTATAGTAAATCCTCGGGGGTGAAATTACAATGTTGTCCCTCAACTTCCCTCAATCCTACGGCATAGATTAAATTGTCGAGGGCGCTTTCGTCACTTCACGTGCCCCACTTTCTTTTCAACTTCCCCTTGTTAACTTCCCTTCAACCTCCATTGAGGGCTTTAGTGCAATTATCTAGAAATCCTAGGGGCCTTTTTGCAAATCCTAATTTCTTGCAGTATCAGTAGGCCCCCAACTTCCAAATGCTTCTGCAAAATTTGGAAGTTCTAACAGATAATTTGATTCTGATTCATTTTCCTCTTCTTGATAATGCTCTCTTTTGATGTAGAGTGTTTTTCTCCTGGGATTCCTCTTGGCACTAATCCTTCTTCTACTGGAGCTCTTTTTCCTTCTTGATCCTTCTATTTCTGCCACGGATTTCTTCCTTCTTGGGACCCTTCTTCATATAGGCTCTTTCTCTTTCGAGACTACTCTTGGTTCAACTCCTTTCCTAGTTGGGATTCCTTGTCTTCTATGTATACACTTGGTGGGGTATTCTGACTTTCTTCCGTTTGTTTTGTTCGGTCTGTCTACGTGGTCTTAGCCACATTTTAGAAAAATGTCGAAACGAGTTGGCTCCAGTATATGGTCTAATCGGTCTGTCGCACCATGTTTGAAGCACCTTCTACCGCGACGCGTCATCTACCGCGTAGCGTCAAGCTGCGCCGAGTTGCGACGCGTCCCATTGAGCTCCTCGAAAGCTTTGTAGAAGTTCCCTTGGTTGGAACACATTGGAACTTTGTGGGAGGTCTTCGTCGTGTGGGGACTTCGTAGGAGTTCCTTTTTATTACGTTATCAAACCTTGTTTCTCTATTGCTTATTATGTTAAGTTGTTTTTCCTCGAACTAACTTTCAAATGTAAGGGGCATTCCCCCTCTTACAAGTAAAATATTAAACTAAATACTTATAAGTTGAACTAAATTTCAAGGTGAAGGGCAAACCCCCTCTTTTTTGGATAAATATTATGTTAAGTTGTTTTTCCTCAAACTAACTTTCAAATGTAAGGGGCATTCCCCCTCTTACAAGTAACATATTAAACTAAATACTTATAAGTTGAACTAAATTTCAAGGTGAAGGGCAACCCCCCTCTTTTTTGGATAAAATGTGAACGTAAGGGGCAACCCCCCTCTTTCAAACAAGATATTAAGGTGAGGGGTCATCCTCCTCTTTTAGGTAAAATATTAACATGAAAACATTAAACTAAATACTTATAAGTTGAACTAAATTTCAAGGTGAAGGGCAACTCCCCTCTTTTTTGGATAAAATGTCAACGTGAGGGGAAATCCCCCTCTTTCAAACAAGATATTAACATGAGGGGTCATCCCCCTCTTTTTAGATGAAATATTACTGTGAGGGGCAGTCCCCCTCTTATAGACAAGATGTTAAGGTGAGGGGCCATCCCCCTCTTTTTAGGTGAAACATTAACGTGAAGGGCCATCCCCCTCTTCTAAATAAAGTGTCAATGTGAGGTGAGGGGCCATCCCCCTCTTTTAGGTAGAATATTATATGAGGGGCCATCCCCCTCTTTCACATAGAATTTCAATGTGAAGGGCAATCCCCCTCTTTTAGATAGAATATTAATGTGAGGGGCCATCCCCCTCTTTCAGATAGAATTTCAATGTGAGGGGCAATTCCCCTCTTTTAGATAGAATATTCATGTAAGGGGCCATCCCCTCTTTCAGATAGAATTTCAATGTGAGGAGCAATCCCCCTCTTTTAGATAGAATATTAATGTGAGGGGCCATCCCCCTCTCGTAGATAAAATATTAATGTGAGGGGCCATCCCCCTCTTTTAGATAAATAGAGTGTTAAATGCACTAACGTAATAAAGTATAGACAGTGAATCAACAACAAGTAGAAAGTGGGGATTTTATTACCGTAATTTTGGGTTACAAAGCATTTGAAAAAAAGGAATACAAAGTATTACATATAACGTTCTTTGAAGTCATCCGTATTCCACGTGTGTGGACGTTCCCTTCTCGTTCACTTTCCACGACTTGATACCACAATACTTATTTGGCGTCCACTTTGGCCATGTTTCCTGTCTCATTGACTAGATTGAATGGGAGCTCACGCGTACCTCGTCGCGGGGGTGCTCAATACTTCCCTAGGACTCTCGGGTGTCCTTCCATCCAATTTTCTTTAGCTTCCTCCAGCCACGTCCTCAAATTTTGGAAGACTACCCTGCTGGTTACTTCCGCCTGCCCGTCCGAACAGGATGTTGCGAAGGTCCATAGTTCCCGCTGGGGCGTGAATGATGTCGGTATGCTCCTGGCATCCTCTGAGTCTTTCACTAAGTTCCATGCATCCTTACGCTCTGTAGGCCATAAGTGTCCTCGCTTTGGGGCCTGGCATGCTAACACTCTACCTCTGGAGTGATTACGCAGTCTCCCCCTTTCTACTGTGCTTAATCCTCGCCGACGTATCCAAGATGTGGTTTGCAGACAGCCTCTCTTAGGTAGCGTACTTCCAATTACCATGAGCTCTGCTGACTTTGCTTGACTTACCCTTGCTTCCTTGGGGTTCTTTGTACTCTTGAAGCAAAATCCCTAATTTTCAATCTTCTTCCAAACCTTCTTCCCAGCTTGATGAAACGCTCTTCATCGTCAAAGCTTCTTCCCACACTACATCAACTTCGTGTCGCTCTTGACTCAGTATGGTTATTCCCTCACTCTCCGAAGGAGGCAATGCGCTGGATGACATAATGAGTCCGTTCGTCTCTTCCTGGCATGACCTCGGGATTTGTTCTGGGGTGAACCCACCGAACTTCCTTCTTAACGCTTGGATGTTTGGTAAGTACTTTGTTATCTGCTCCCCTAGCTTCACAGCCCCCCTCCTACTCTTTGACCACAAGTTGGAAGTCGCTATCCGTCCTCGCATATGCCACTCCTGCTTTCTCCCCCTCATATGTCGCTCCTGCACTGCAAGTCAGCTTCTCCCCTTGCATACGTCGCTCCTGCAGCGCAAGTCAGCTTTTCTCCCCTTGCTCAGCGCCTCACACTCCGACTCGTTTTTGGATACGCTGGCGACACTGCTGCCTTTTCGCCAAAGATGATACAGTTTGGCATCGCGTCCTATTGCTCTTACCACAACTCCTTCAGCTTGCCTTGCTCTCTGAGCGACTCTTGCTTGCTCTGACTGCAACTCCTTCAGCTTGCCTTGCTCTCTGAGAGACTCTTGCTTGTTCTCACCGCAACTTCTTCAGCTTGTCTTGCTCTTTGAGCGACTCTTGCTTCGTATCTCTTCTTATTGGGCCTCCCGAGGTAACCCTCATAACTCAAGCAGTTAGGAGATTTTTCATGCTAGCTCATTCCGCTTCCTGCTTCACTCCCATGTGCCACATGCCTATCTCCAGAAGCGGTTTCCTAGAGCTCTTGTTTCCTTTGTCCCACGAATTCTCATAAGTAATCTCTTCGGATCAACTCCTCAACTTCATTCTCCAAGTAGTGGCATTGCTTCGAGCTATGGTCTCAATCCCAATCCTTGTCGCTTGGCTGCACTGAGCATTTGAGTCCGCGAGGTCCGGGGGGTGTATTGTGCTAAATCCCCCAAGGGCACCTGTCCACGTTCACGCTTACTTCTTTCAGCCCTAAGGGGACCCTTTATCTTCCTCTATGGCCCTTCCGGCGGCTTGGGCGGATGCATCCTCCACCAACTGGCAAAGAGTCTCGAGAGTTATTTGAATAACTGGGGGTGGAGGTGGAGCCTCGACCTCTTCCTACCTCTCCTCCTCCTGGGTGCGCAGGTGGATTCTCCAAGGTGTGGGCCTCGCTCCTGCAGGGGGAGGGGGCCTCGACCTCTTCCTGCCTCTCCTCCTCCTGGCGGTGCGCCAGTGGACTCTCCGAGGTGTAGGCCTCGACCTCTTCCTGCCTCTCCTCCTCCTGGCGGTGCGCCAGTGGACTCTCCGAGGTGTAGGCCTCGACCTCTTCCTGCCTCTCCTCCTCCTGGCGGTGCGCCGGTGGACTCTCTGAGGCGTTGGCCTCGACCTCTTCCTGCCTCTCCTCCTCGAGGCGGTGCGCCGGTGGACTCTCTGAGGCGCGGGCCTCGACCTCTTCCTGCCTCTTCTCCTCCTGGGGGCGAAGGTGGATTCTCCAAGGCGTGGGCGTCGCTCCTGCTGGGGGGGAGCCTCAACCTCTTCCTGCCTCTCTTCCTCCTAGCGGTGCGCCGGTGGACTCTCCGAGGCTTGGGCCTCGACCTCTTCCTACCTCTCCTCCTCCTGGCGGTGCGCCGGTGGAATCTCCAAGGCGCGGGCGTCGCTCCTGCTGGGGGGGAGCCTCGACCTCTTCCTCTCGGTCTTCTTGCCTCTTCTTGCCTCACGTTCGCACGCCTTGCTCTTGATCGAGCGTCCATCTTCGATGCCTAGACTAGGTTCCCACAGACGGCGCCAAGCTGATGGAGTGAGATTCGGGAAAGATGTAGCCTAAGCACGTGCTCAAATCGTCACAAGGAAGCTCAACGTGGACAAGAATGTAAAGAGTGAAAATTCTATTATTCATTCAAAGGTATCCCAAAATAATAAGATTCACCCGCTATTTATAGTAAATCCTAGGGGGTGAAATTACAATGTTGTCCCTCAACTTCCCTCAATCCTACGGCCTAGATTAAATTGTCGAGGGCGCTTTCGTCACTTCACGTGCCCCACCTTCTTTTCAACTTCCCCTTGTTAACTTCCTTCAACTTCCCTTCAACCTCCATTGAGGGCTTTAGTGCAATTATCTAGAAATCCTAGGGGCCTTTTCGCAAATCCTAATTTCTTGCACTATCGCTTGTATTTTTCCTTTTTATTTGAGATTCATACATAAAAAAACCCCTTGTAATATAAAATTGGTTGAAACCCTCTTTTTGTTAATAAAATATGCAAAAATAAAAAATAAAAATTCAAGTATTATTGTAAACCCCGCGGAAAATTCTCATTCTATTAAAACAAACAAAAAAATGTATTACACGCGCTGCGAATATGAATGTTTTCTTATGTACTTTTAGTACTAAATACAGTGAAAAATGACCAAAATACCCTCCTTTTGGCCAAAATAACAAAAATATCCACTTGTGATCTCTATGACACTTTATCTCAAGAAAACAAAACAATATAGAAGCTTGTAATTTGGTGTTAGGTAATAATTATATATTATTAACTAAATTTTAATTATTATTTATTTTAAATATATTAATAAATTATATTATTTATATAATATATTAATTAAATATCAAATACAAAAAACTATCTCAAATTGTTTTAAATTATTATATTTACAATATAAAAAAATAGTATTTTTTATTCAATTTTAAATTCTAGGAAAGTATTTTAAATATATATAAAAAAATATTTTTTCTTCTTAATCTTTTTGTTCTCCCCTTCCCCCGCTACCCGACGCTTGCCACAATTAGGGTGAGTCCTTGGCGCACAAGCTGGGTGACAGGGATTCGTCGTAGATTTGGGCGGTTGATTCAAGTGACAGCGACGCCCTTTTACATCTTTGGGCGACAGTCGCTCAGACCTAATGGGGCGTCGCGATCGTCGAGATGCCGGTGACGGCGACGCCCCTTTTTTGGGCGACAATCACCTAGATCGTGGGCAAGTCTGGGTGATCGGTCGCCGCGTCGCTCCCTTTCATGCCTTCGCGACATCGTAGCAATCTGGGAAATGTCATCATCGCCCAGAGGTTGGGCGGTGACGGTCCACCGCCCCTCAGAGGAATCGCTCAACCTTCATCGCCTTGTTCATTTGTATATATATATACACACACACACACACTACTAGCGTAAACCTCGTGTTATACATGAAAACTTATAAACTCTATCATATTTTCGTAAATTTTTTAGTTATAATAAAAGGTATGTCAAATTAAAATGACCGTCTTACTATACATAGGGGGGGTGCTTGTATTTTTCCTTTTTATTTGAGATACATACATAAAAAAAAAACCTTGTAATATAAAATTGGTTGAAACCCTCTTTGTGTTAATAAAATATGCAAAAATAAAAAATAAAAAATTCAAGTATTATTGTAAATCCCGCAGAAAACTCTCATTCTATTAAAACAAACAAAAAAATGTATTACACGCGCTGCGAATATGAATGTTTTCTTATGTACTTTTAGTACTAAATACGGTGAAAAATAACCAAAATACCCCCTTTTGGCCAAAATAACAAAAATATCCACTTGTGATCTCTATGACACTTTATCACAAGAAAAAAAATGAAAGAATCGGTACGGCCTGGGAACGCGGTAGAAGCGTAAAATAAAAGAAATTAAAAACGATTTCAAAGGGGTGTTCCGTTTGAATTCCCGGGCGTTCGGTGTATACAAAAGCATCATAACATACAGAAAAAAATACTTGAACATGTGGCTAGAGGAGGAAACAAAAAGGTACAATAATTTAAATAGAAACATAACTTTTTCGTTTCACATGTACAACGGCAACAAGCTTTGATTCTCTTTTCGTTCCTTTTCCATTCACCTTAGGATTCTAATTAGAACCCTCTAATTTGTCAACACCACAGCAATGGAAGCAAAACTACATCTACTGCTAGGTAGAAGCTAGATCAAGGAAGAAACAAAATACGTATTACACTATTGATTAGTGTATACGTATTTCTCATGTTCCCATTTTGAATCCAATTCAGAGAGAACTCAAAAATGGAGAAAAATGCAGGAAATTTCGTGGCTTGTATGTGTAAAGTGCAAGTTAGGGACTTGAAAACTGTATACATGTGTTGTGTAGTTGTAGGTAGTTTCCAAAACCACCTACACACTAATGCACAACTTGTGCTCAACCTCTAACCATGTTAGCACAATATGTGGACCACCTAGCCATCATGGCAAGCCACATCATTGCTTACATGGAGGACATTCAACTCCTCTTAAACTTGCATCAAACCTTTGAGCTTTGATTTCAAGTCATGGACTGGTTTTGACCGGTCTTGATTTAATCCAATTAAATCAAGTGATCCATGGAGTTCAAATTAATCCAATTAATTTTAAACGTTATTGAAATCCAAAAGTTTATTTAATCTAATTAAATAAACATAAGCTCAAACACTAATTAATTAATCCAATGAATTAATTAAACGAAATCCAATAAATTAATTCAATTAATTTCAAGGTATTAAGCCCAAAATTAATTAATTCAATTAATTAATCCTTGGGCCATCCATCCAATGGATTTTCCCAATAAATGATCCAATCATTTATATTGTCCTTGAATTAATTTTATCCAGTTAAATTAATTCACTTCTTCCAGAATTAATTCCAAATTAATTCCACTACTTCCATGGTGATTTGTATGTGACTCTGTAGGTTCATCCTCAGCTAGACTTGGGCTTGTGTCCAACACAATTGATTAATTAAATCCAATTTAATTAATTATTTATGATTAACCATTAATCAGAAATGCCCGTTACCATGGGTGACCGTCTAGCAACAGTCCATGGCACTAGAGACTAGGTGAATATTGGCGTGAACATTTAGGCTCTAAATTCCATACAGGTACAGTCCTTCCGTCGACCATCTCCCCACCTTAGTCTAGGGCATGGAATTGGGTGTTGGTTCTCATCCTGGACTAGGCAACTATGCTACAAACTCGAGACGCGTTTACTCTATTGATCGACCTAGGGAACCATTCCCTACTCGACCAATTGCTACGGCCGTAGACTTAATGAGTCAAAACCATCTCAGAGCGCATAGGAGACATAGCTGTTAAATACTGACAGGGGATAGATTCTCCCTTGGAATCCACCGTCCTCACTACACACTCCAACTGCACTAGACAAGGCTTATAATGACCATATCGAAGACACGGTCACCTCTCACCAGATCCAAGATACAGCTTTCATATGCATGTGATTGCCATGATTCCTCAAGTCCGAGGACTAATCCCGTACTATCGGAACCGGGAATTCCAGTCATACCGACTAAGCCTCCAAGGCTTCCTTCCCAACTAACCCACTAAAATTGCATAGACGACTTACGTCTGGCACCAATGAAACTCAGCACTCACCCAGTGAATGTAATACTTAGTGCAAGTCTCTATATGGCACTCGAGGAGTCTCGAGGTCCTCGACTTGGAACGTTTCAGATCGACCCTCAAGGAGTTGGTTTCATAGTCGCCAACCTATGCACAACTCAACTCAATGGGTTTAACCAATCAGTCTGTGGGCATTTGTTGTGACATTGAAACGACATTCAATATAAGTAGTAAGCACAACAAACAAATTTTGCCTGTGATGATTACTTACTTTATCCATCAGTATAATATTACTTTGATAAATATCGACGAATAGTTCCCAGGACAACCAATCTAATTGATTTTCTAGTCACCTATTCTAACAATCTCCCACTTGACCACAAAGCCAATTACCCATGTCGCTCTGATCCTTCTGAGCATGAGCAATCTACGATACTGGCTCGGTCTCGTGGGTCTACTATATTTCTCTGCCGAAGTGACATGGTTGAACCGTGTCACCTCTTCCTACCATTGTTGCCTGCAAATGGTGGTTGTCTAAGAATTTTCCATGGATCTGTGATGAGATCTCTGGCCAAAAACGCTTTTGCTAAAGCCTCGTTGTTTGCCTCCAAGGCAACTACTAGCTCGGCCTTGCTAGGCACCACATCCATCCTATGGACGCGGTTTTCAAGGAAACCACTTTCCAGAAACGACTTTCAAAGTCGCCATACATTCGACTTTCATAATGACATGTCGTGGTATCTCGCTTGAAACCTTTCCAGCCACCACACTCACCATTGAGTCCAAATGTACATACATCTTGAGACTAAACATTATTCACATGATTCTAAAAGTTGGTATCGCTATAGCCATCCAGAATCAGCCCTCCACAAAATGTGCATCAAGAACCCTTCTTCAATCCTTATTCAGGTATTAAAGGTATTCTCGATAACAGTCTATTGCCTTCTCGGCATAAGCCCAATAATTGTTGTTATGTCCAAAGCATACACAACATCAGGCCCAATGCACGAACAATATTTTCATGCTGCCTAAGGCAAAGACGTAGGGGATATCAAACATCTAAGCTTTATCATTAGTCTAGCATGACTGAGTCTTGAACAGCTTAACCCTGTACATAGGAATCCAATTCCTATCATGGAGAATTGCGTGAACAACGCTCGTGTTTTAGTGTTTCCTAACATCTTAAATTCATTCCAAATGAATAAGACGTTACACACTAAACACTTGGAACAAAAACTATCCTCCCACTGACCCTAAAGTCTGTTACTGATCGATTCATACTCCGTATGAACTCGTCAAAATGAATATTCCAGTTATACAAAATTTTAAACCCAGTTTGAATTTTCATGATGGATCCAATAGCTCTAAGCCATTGATCCAAACCCGATGTCCAACATCGCTTCTCCTTGTATCTTTTGGATGATAATCCAATTGACCGAACAGGCCCAGAAACCTATACCTCTCAAGTAACTAAGGTATTCTGGTTCTCCCTAGGAGGACTGGAATATAGTCAGTGGAATAATATAATTACAAATGATGTTTGCATTACTCTGCATTAAACCTGCATGTCTCCCACTAGTCCCTTGACGTATGTGGGACCATCCCATGTACTCAAGAACTTTGTAGGATGCAGGCTTGCTAACCATATCCTATATGGCAACTAGATCATGACTATTAGAAAATGCCATGTTTCTCAACTTGGCAACCTATCAAGTCCATGTCTAGACGGTTTAAGGTAATCCAGTGAAACCCCGATCGAACCAAGTCTAACAAGGTTCGATTTCTCCCTTATCAGAGACCGTTCAACCATGGTCTTACAGGAAGAATTCCACTGAGTGAGAATTCCATTCTCATCTGGATATTCAAGAACTCGTACTAAATACATGCCCTTTCGATCTAATCGAGAGGTTTAATTTTGCAATCAGCTTGGTTCACCACTTCAAGTCTAATTCCCCGAACCCATCCAAGGTCCTTAGACTTATGAACCCTCTTCTGGTGCTGTGTATTCAGCAACGTATGAATATCTAAATGGATCCAATCCGATAGAATTTTAGCAATCCCACTTTGTCCAAGAAAGAAGCCTTACAGTCTTTCCATCTCAGAGAGGACATGTAAGCTAGTCGACTCAAATTGTCTATCGCTAGACTATTTGAATCTTCCAACTTCCTCGTCATTACCTAAAGGAAAAATCATCCTAGCTTATGGATGCTAAATTCATAAGTTTATCTTGATTATCCATTTTAATCATTTGATATTGCGTACTCATGATCCAATTATGGGATAATGTTTAAGGATAATTATGTATCCCACCTAGCAGACAAGAATAGTCATTCTTTGTCAAATAAAGTAATTTTATTGATCAAACATATGTAATTAAAAACTGCCCAACAATACATAAAAACATACTTCGATCATGCAAGGTTACATATTTCCTTTCAAACTCTATCCTAACATGATCACTGCTATGCTAAGCCTAACTAGTCCCTAGTCTTTGCAGCAATGGCCCTGCCATCGCTAAGCCTTAGGACCTGTCTAGGCTTTCTACTCATAACCATCTGTAAATCATTTGCAGATTATGATTAACTGGTATCCAATACCAAAGAGTAGAACAATAATCATGTTGGTACTCAATTCAAATGTACCTTCATTGGAGAGGAGCTTGGGACACTCCCTCTTCCAATGTCCCTTTTCGCGACAGTTAATGCACACATCGTTTGGAATCTATGACTTCGACTGTCGAACCCTCTTCCTCTTTCCTTTACCTCCGCCCAGCGGTGTAACAGGATCACTCGAAGTGCTAGCAGCGGCTGATGTTGTCTTAGTTTTCTTCCTCTTCCAGCGTCCGACACCCTTGCCTTTCACTTCTGAGGTCGAAGCCTCTTCCACTAGTACCGCCGGCGCAGATTTTTCAATCGTTGCCTCGTACCGGACCAACATATTTATCAAGTCGACAATAAATTGGTTGAATGAGGTAGAAAGAGACTGAAGGATCACGTCGATGTACGTCTCTTTTACAAGATTAGCTTGGAGGTCTTTGAGCTTCTCCACAAGGGATAGCATCATCACTCCATGCTCTCGTACAGACGACCAGTCTGTCATCTGAGCTCCGAAGAATGCCTTCGTTGCAGCGTATCTAACATGCCGGTCCGAGACCGCATAGATATCTTGCAAACGAAGCATAATCGAGCCAACATCATCTAGCCTATCGTACTGCTACTGGATCTCGTTAGTCATCGAGGCCAGTACGATGCTACGGACCTACCGATGGTCAACATGCATCTTCTCGAATGCCAAGCGTTCTTGAGGCATTAACTCATCCGGCAAGGCCTGAGGAAGATCCTTATCTAGAATGTAAGTCTGGTTCTCGAAATCTAAGACTATCTTAAGATTTCACAGCCAGTCGTTGTAGTTTGTTCCATTAAACATATTAGCCTCTAGTATTTGCATTAGTAGATTATTAGACATATACATTCAAAATGTAAACAGAAAAACATTAAGTAGATTATAGTAATATTATGTTCAAGTTAAGACTTGGTCTTCAGTCATTAACCCCTCCCACTATTTCTGTGAAAGCCCATCACTCTCAAATGGCGTTCCGGGAAACCATTTTCTAGTGGGCTTGAGGTCAATAAACGCAATTGTCCATGCCCGGCTTTTACGATTCACACGGACAAAAGCTTTATGGGAGGTAACCTATACCATGATCCCCAAGTTATTTTGCCTCGCCTCTTCACATGATCCCGAGGACTCCAAGCGAATCATGTTACTCAGTGTTAGGCCCGACCCATCAACCAAATGAATATCTCAAATATCGCCCCCCACGACTCGTGAGACAGGGAAATAGGAGCATATGCGTTTGTTCATAACAATAGCGCAACTTTCTTCCATTCCAAACGTGTCACGACTCGTGAGACCACGAATGGGTGAAAGTAGCTTCCTCACTACATTGCTATTGATGGAAGGCTTGGATTTAAATCAAACCGTTTGACTTTTTAATCCATTAGTGGGCCTAATATTTACTTGGACCATCCAAGTGAGAGTTAAGTTTATTAGTGACCGAGACCTTATTATTAAGAAAGTTATGCATGCTTGAGTTCTAACATTGAATATAAAGAGATGCATTCCAAACACATCATACATCAAATATTAAAATATACACCACATGCAAAAAATAAGTCTAGCACGCCCCTGTTGGATGATCACAATCCCATTATCATTCTAATGGGCCTTGTAACAGCTCTTCATTCTTTTGGACTCTCGATCGTGGGCTCCGTCCAATAGGCCTCTTCTTGGGCCTCCTTCGCCATGGAAGTGCTTCCTTATAATTTATTACAAAATAAATAAAACCTCACTCCTAACTACACTCATTACAACTTAAATAAGAAACCCCAATCAAAAGTTGGGGGGAGTACAAAAGGAGGGGGAAAGCAAGCCTTATTATTTCAAGGCTAAAAATGAGAGAGAGAGAGAGAGAGAGAGAGAGAGAGAGAGAGAGAATAATAAAACAAAGAGGCACGCCGGCCTCACCCAATAAAAATTAAACCATACATAAGGGTCATGGGCTTTGTGATCATCCCCATTGTTCATCCAATAAATAATTAATACACATTTATATCATATATAAACATGACCAACAAATAAATACAACCAATGCATTTATAAAAATGATATCCAATATCATAAACAACAACATAATTATATGCAGAAATATATATATTAATAATGCAATTAAAAATGGATATCAAGTATCATATATCCAATGTACTAAAAAATATTTTTTTGTTTGGAAACCATTTCCAAATTAATGTAAGGCACAATTTAATTTTAGAAAAATTTAATTTAACTAAAATTAAAATTAGCCAAAATTAATCATTTCATAAAATACGCAGAAATGTGAAAAATCCAATTTTTTGGGTAAAAACAGCAAAAAACGGCCCAGGCGTTGGAAACCGGCCGGCAGCACTGCTGGCCGTGCGCGCAGCGCCAGCACACGCACGGTGCGCGCGCCCTGTAGCACTGTGCGGGCACGGGCGCGCTAGCACGCACGCCCGCCTGCGCGCGCGCTGGCACTGTGCGACCGACAACTACTGCCGGCTACACTGTTTTGAACCCAATTTGTTTTTCCTAGCTGCCGGCTGCACTGTTTTGAACCCAATTTTTTTTCTTTTTAAATATCTGCATTAAAACTAAAACTAAAACATGCATTTACAGAAAATTCAATATTCAAAAAATGCATGGATATCCATAATTAAAAGCAAAAGTAACACATATTCTTCTAAACACATAATCATGCTTAAAACCGTAAAACATGCTTTCCAAAAATAAATTAAACATGTTCAAAATGCTCATCACATAAAAACATGTGATTCCGAAAGCCACAACACCGAACCGGGCTCTGATACCACTGAAAGAATCGGTACGGCCCGGGAACGCGGCAGAAGCGTAAAATAAAAGAAATTGAAAAGGATTTCAAAGGGGTGATCCCTTTAATTTCCCGGGCGTTCGGTGTATACAAAAGCATCATAACATACAGAAAAAAAAGGCTTGAACATGTGGCTCGAGGAGGAAACAAAAAGGTACAATAATTTAACTAGAAACATGCCTTTTTCATTTCACATGTACAACGGCAACAACCTTTGATTCTCTTTTCATTCCTTTTCCCTTCACCTTAGGATTCAAATTAGAACCCCTCTAATTTGTCCACACCAAAGCAATGGAAGCAAATCTACATCTACTGCTAGGTAGAAGCTAGATCAAGGAAGAAACGAAATACGTAAACACTATTGATTAGTGTATACGTATTTCTCATGTTCTCATCTTGAATCCAATTCAAAGAGAACTCAAAAATGGAGAAAAATGCAGAAAATTTCGTGGCTTGTATGTGTAGAGTGCAAGTTAGGGACTTGAAAACTGTATACATGTGTTGTGTAGTTGTAGGTAGTTTCCAAAACCACCTACACACTAATGCACAACTTGTGCACAACCTCCAACCATGTTAGCACAATATGTGGACCACCTAGCCATCATGGCAAGCAACATCATTGCTTACATGGAGCCACATCATTGCTTACATGGAGGACATTCAACTCCTCTTAAACTTGCATCAAACCTTTGAGCTTTGATTTCAAGTCATGGACCAGTTTTGACCGGTCTTGATTTAATCCAATTAAATCAAGTGATCCATGGATTTCAAATTAATCCAATTAATTTTAAACCTTATTGAAATCCAAAAACTTTATTTCATCCAATTAAATAAACATAAGCTCAAACACTAATTAATTGATCCAATGAATTAATTAAATGAAACCCAATAAATTAATCCAATCAATTTAAAGGTATTAAGCCCAAAATTAACTAATTCAATTAATTAATGATTGGTCCGTCCATCCAATGAATTTTCCCAATAAATATTCCAATCATTTATATTCTCCTTGAATTAATTTAATCTAATTAAATTAATTCACTTCTTCCAGGATTAATTCCAAATTAATTCCACTACTTCCATAATGATTTGTGTGTGACTCTTTAGGTTCACCCTCAGCTAGACTTGGGCTTGTGTCCAACACAATTGATTAATTAAATCGAATTTAATTAATTATTTATGATTAACCATTAATCAGAAATGCCCGTTACCATGGGTGGCCGTCTAGCAACAGTCCATGGCACTAGAGACTAGGTGAATGTTGGCGTGAACATTTAGGCTCTGAATTCCATACATGTATAGTCCTTCCGTTGACCATCTCCCGACCTTAGTCTAGGGCATGGAATTGGGTGTCGGTTCCCATCCTGGACTAGGCAACTATGCTACAAACTTGAGACGCATTTACTCTATTGATTTGCCTAGGGAACCATTCCCTACTCAACCAATCGCTACGGCCGTAGACTTAATGAGTCAAAACCATCTCAGAGCGCATAGGAGACATAGCTGTGAAATACTGACAGGGGCTAGATTCTCTCTTGGAATCCACCGTCCTCACTACATACTCCAACTGCACTGGACAAGGCTTATAATGACCATATCAAAGACACGGTCACCTCTCACCAGATCCAAGATACAACCTTCATATGCATGCGACTGCCATGATTCCTCAAGTCCGAGGACTAGTCCCGTACTATCGGAACCGGGAATTCCAGTCATACCGACGAAGCCTCTAAGGCTTCCATATGACGATTCCCGCGGGTCAGTTCAGTCAGTCGACTACCTTGCCAACTAACCCACTAAAATTGCATACACGACCTACGTCTGGCACCGGTGAAACTCGGCACTCACCCAGTGAATGCAATACTTAGTGCAAGTCTCTATAGGGCACTCGAGGCCAGTCTCGAGGTCCTCGACTTGGAACATTTCAGACCGACCCTCAAGGAGTTGGTTTCATAGCCGCCAACCTATGCGCAGTTCAACTCAATGGGTTTAACTAATCAGTCCGTGGGCATTTGTTGTGAAATTGAAACGGCATTCAATGTAAGTAGTAAGCACAACAAACACATTTTTCCAGTGATAAGTACTTACTTTATCCATCACTATAATATTACTTTGAAAATATCGACGAATAGTTCCCAGAACACCAATCTAATTGACTTTCTGGTCACCTATTCTATCAAAAAAAAAATAAATATAGAAGCTTGTAATTTGGTGTTAGGTAATAATTATATATTATTAACTAAATTTTAATTATTATTTAATTTAAATATATTAATAAATTATATTATTGATATAATATATTAATTGAATATCAAATACAAAAAACTGTCTCAAATTATTTTAAATTGTTATATTTACAATATAAAAAAAATAGTATTTTTTATTCAATTTTAAATTCTAGAAAAGTATTTCAAAATATATAAAAAAATATTTTTTCTTCTTAATTTTTTTGTTCTCCCCTTCCCCCGCTACCTGACGCCTGCCACAATTAGGGGGAGTCCTTGTCGCACAAGCTGGGTGACAGCGATTCGTCGTAGATTTGGGCGGTTGATTCAAGTGACAGTGACGCCCTTTTACATCTCTGGGCGACAATCGCCTAGACCTAATGGGGCGTCGCGACCGTCGAGATGCAGGCGACGACGACGCCCCTTTTTTGGGCGACAATCACCTAGATCGTGGGCAAGTCTGGGTGATCGGTCTCCGCGTCACTCCCTTTCACGCCTTCGCGACATCGTAGCAATCTAGGCAATGTCATCATCGCCCAGAGGTTGGGCGGTGACGGTCCACCGCCCCTCAGAGGCATCGCTCGACCTTCATCGCCTTGTTCATTTGTATATATATATCTACACACTACTAGCATGAACCCCGTGTTATACATGAAAACTTATAAACTCTATCATATTTTCGTAAATTTTTTAGTTATAATAAAAGGTATGTCAAATTGAAATGACCGTCTTACTATACATAAGAATGAAAATTTATTTATATAAATATCAATATTGAATTCGTTACTAATTTTATTTACTAAACATTTTTGAAAACAATCATAGAGTATTATCATATTTTTAGATATTGAGGAAATGTTTTTATAAGTTTCAATACTATATATATTTCCGTATTCAACTAATATAGTTTTAGTAAAATAAAAAATATTAATGTTTAAAAATATATTATATAGAAGATATTATCATATTTATGCTATGTTATAATTAACAAACTTCTAATAGAATAATACTCTAAGAAAGGACATGAGCTTTTTTCAAGTAAATATATTTAAATGATAAAGCATATAGAGAAAGAAAAAGAAAAGGCAAAATTAATGGCAAGAGATAAAAGTAAAATGAAATTGAACAATTTCAAGCACAAAATAATTAAACAAAGATGAATGAATAAGCAATCATTTGTCATTAAATAAAAGTAGAGTTATCCAAATAAAAAATAACTCTTGTGAAATCAAAATCAAGTTGAAAGAAAAATCACTAAAAATGTATAAGGGATGATCAATGAACATCCTTGAATACTAAAATGAAAGAAAGAAAATTGGTGGAGAAAATATCACAAAAGTTCTTATTCTATGCATATAATTCAATAAGAGTTTTAAATAAAAAAATATGAAATTTAATGAACAAAATATTGGTGGAGAACTTATAAAGTATGAAGAATGTTAATATAAATAAAAACATACAAACTAATTTAAGCCTAAAATTGAAGAACATATTCCACACCCCAAAAAAGGGCGAGAAATGCAAGATTTCAATTAACTTTTTTCTAATTGTAATTGAAAAAAAAAAGTAGATGTTGATAAACTATTATGAGATAAAATTATGTATTCAATAACGATTAAGTAGAGAAATCATGACTATAATTGAAAATTTACGGAATTATATAGAAAATATGCGAATGGATTATTGTAGCTAAAAATAAGTATTTAAGATTAAAAAAAAAAAGCAATGAAACATACAAAAGAAATCAATAAACATGAAGGCATAAAAGATAATTGAGAAATAAAATTAAAAAAAATTCAAGTAAATACTTACGAATTAGTAATAGCAACAAATACAAAAAATTATAAAATCACAAAATTTTTAAGAATTAAAGAAAAAAAGATATTCATATGGGAGAATATGTCAAAATGTATTTGTAACATAAGATAATTGAATTTTGGTAGTAGGAGGAGTCAACTTAAGAAATTTCAAAAAATAGTCTATTAATTTTTAAATGGGTATGCACCAATCTATCTTACTGACAGTGATTTATGCGGCCAATGACCAGGCCTCTCGGAGACTCTTACGGGCAGCTTTTGCTGTTGGGAATATGGAGGAAGATTTTGATAGGGAAAAAAATATTGATATATTGGAGAGATTTCGTACTATAAATATTTTTTATTTATTTGTCCATGACCACAACTTCAAGATTATAAGCCTTTATATAGGAGAGCAAACATTAAAATAGTAACATATTCCTATTGATAAGTATTTGACTAACACTTTCCTGTGGCTAAAATATCAATTCCCTCTGGATAAAGCTTTTAACTTGATAACCTTGAGGAGTCGTATACATGCACAATACTTTGGGAATTGCAAATTACAGTTTCAATACCCCGTCTTAATTTGTAATTCTGACCCATTTTTGAAACTGGTCAATCTTTTCTGAACTTATGGCTTTTGTGAACCATCAGATAACTGGTCATTTGTGTTGACGAACTCCAAGTAAATTTTCAGGTTACTTACACAGTTCCTTATGAAATGGTGACGAAGTTCATGTGCTTTGACCTGGCATGGAAAATAGGATTCGCCGTCATCGCAATAGTAGACATATTGTCACATAAGATTTTTGTTGGAGCTTTCTGTTGTTGCTCCACATCACGTAAAATCCTTCTTAACCAAATTTCTTCACAAGATGCTTCGGTCGCGGCAATGTATTCTGCTTCTGCTAAGTACTATTTGATTTTTGTTTTTTTTGATGTCCACGAAATTTTTTTCGTTCCTAAGAAAAATACGTAGCCTGACGTACTTTTTCGATCATCTATGGATCCAGTCCAATCACTATCTGTATATCCAATAAGCTTATTATCTTTCTCCTTGACATATTTAATGCCACGTTTTCTCGTACCTTGAAGGTAGCGCAAATTCTCTTAGCAGCTGCAAAATGCAATTTGCTTCGTTCGTTCATGAATCTTGATATGAGGCTAAGTGGATATACAATATCGGGCCTTGTGTTGGTCAGGTACATCAGAGAACCTACATGACTTTGATAACTCTTCGAATCAACTTTAGATGCGTCGTCATTTAAAAACAACTTCTCATTGGCTGCAAGTGGAGTTGAGATTGGCTTGCAATTATGCATTTGGAATTTTTTTAACATACCTTCAAGGTATTTTTCTTAAGAAATAAAAATTTCTTCTTTTTACTGACGGACTTGAATTCCAAGAAAAATATTTCATCAATCCTAAGTCAGTCATCTTGAATTCCCCCGTCATGCCTCTTTGAAATCTTGCACCAAGATTAGATTTGTCCCAGCATAAATCAAGTCATCGACTACCTTTCTTTACGTATAACGATGACTCATTTTGACTTCTTTCAAATCCATTAGACTAAAAGTATCCATCAATCTTATTATTCCAAGCTCGAGGTGCTTGTTTGAGCCCGTATAATGCTTTTCTGAGCTGATAGACTTTTTCTTCTTTCCCATGAACTATATAGCCTGTTGCCTGCTCCACGTACACTTTTTCTTCTAATTCACCATTGAGAATAGTTGATTTCACATCCAACTAATAAACTGGTAATCCCAATTGAGCAGATGTAGCAAGAACAATACGGATTGTCTCCATTCTTGCCACTGGTGCAAATGTCTCTGTGAAGTCAAATCCGGGTCGTTGAGAATATCCTTTCACAACCAAGTGAGCATTGTGCTTGTGAATTGAACCATCTTCCTTGTATTTTATCTTGTAGATCCACTTTACCCCCATCATATTTTTTCCATCTGGAAGGTCTAGAAGATCCCATGTATGATTTTCTCAATGCTAGCAATCTCTTTATTTATTGCTTTTTGCCAAGCTTCTTCCTTTGCAGCTTCATCAAAATTTTGTGGCTCACCGACAAAAATTGTGGCATCACATGAATCATATATTTCTCTTAAGCTCCGAGCTTTCATTACATGACTCTTTGATTCCGGTTCAATATCTCCACCAGTTGATGTCCTTGCATTGTCGCACATACTTGGTATCAATTCGTTTTGATAAAAACATTGGTGATATTGGTTCAGACAGAACAGTCTGATCAACATCTCAATTCCATGATTGTATTTCATCAAAAATAACATCTTGGGAAATTGTGAGTTTTGTTTTCACGGGTCAAACAATCAATATCCGTTGGATCCATCACAATATCCAACAAGGATAAGTTTCTCACATTTTTCATCAAACTTTTTCCTTTGTTGAGATGGAATATGTGAATAAGCAAAGCAACCAAAAACTTTAAAATGATTTACCTGAGGCTTTCTTTGATGCCATGCCTTATACGGAGTCTTATTTAGAACCGCCTTTGTTGGTGACCGATTCAAAATATATACTGATGTATTCATTGCTTCTGCCCAAAAATATTTTGGGAGCCCCTGAAAGAATTGGATACGGCCTGGGAATGCAAAGGAAGCGAAAAAACTTAAATTCAAATCATAATTTAAACGGGTTCAAAGGGGTGTTCCTTTTGAAGTTCTCGGGTGTTCGGTGTTTGTCAAAGCACAAATAATAGAGGAGAAGAATGCGGTACATGTGGCTAAAAGGATATGAACAAAAGATACATGAAAACGTAAAGAAAACCAACCTTATGCTCGTTGCACGTAGAACTGGTTCCAGCTTTGTTCCCTTTTTGTTTTCTTGTTTCTTTCACTTGAGAGTCCGACGTAGAACTCCTCTAAGTATTGTCCACACCACACTAAGGATTCAAACTATAGTTTATTGCTAGATAAAATATAGTGAAGAGAAGAAGAAAATAATTCCAAAGCAACACTATCAATTAGTGATCTTTAGAATGTTTTAAATTCTTTTCTTTCCAAAAGAAAAGAACACTTATAGAGAAAATTCAGAGGTGTTTTGGGCTTAAAATCTCCAGCAGAATTGAAGCATCTTAGTGTCTTTTGTGTAGTGTGTTTTTTATGTGTAAGTGGGAATTTTTGAATTCAAAATTCAACCTCCATCGATAAACCTCCAAGGCTAACTTCCACATATACACTATTATAGCACAAGTGTCACCCATGATGGCACATGGAGAACCACCTCCACATGCACATCACATGGCCTATACACATTAGGAGAAAGCTCCAAATTCTCTTACAACATGCTCCAACTTGTATAAGATGTGGACTTGAATTCTATGCTTTTGGACTTTATTAATCTAATAAAATTTAAGTCCAAACAAGAATAATTGGGAATGAATTAATCTCAATCCAATTGAATCCCAATAGTTTATTTAATCCAATTAAATAAACATAAGTCCAAATTAAGAATAATCTATCCAATAAATTATTCTAGCCAAAACTCAATAATTAATCCAATTAATATAAAGGCTCTTAGTCCAAAATTAACTAATCCAATTAATTAATCTTGGACCATCCATCAAATGGATTTCCCAATGAATGATCCAATCATTTATTTTTTCTCTGTTGAATAAATTGAATCCAATTAAATTTATTCGCTGCTTCTAGAATTAATTCCAAATTAATTCCACCAAATCCAAAGTGATTTGTGTGACTCATTAGGTTCACCCTTAGCTAGATTTGGGCTTGTGTCCAACAAAATTGATCAATTAAATCAAAGTTAATTAACGATTTTTCTAATTACAACTTAATCGAAAAAACGCCCGTCACCATGGGTGGCCGCCTAGCAACGGTCCATGGCACTAGAGACTAGGTGAATGTTGGCGTGAATATTGTTAGGCTCCCAAGTTTCATACGAGTACGGTCCTTCTATCATCCATCTCCCTGTCTTAGTCTAGGGCATGGAATTGAGCGTCAGTTCCCATCCTGGACTAGAAAACTATGCTCAATAACTCGAAACACGTTTGCTCTATTGATCGACGTAGGAAATCATTCCCTACTCGACCAATCCCTGTGGCCACAGACTTAAAGAGCTTAAACTGTCTCAAAGCACATAGGAGACTCGACTGTCATATACTGACAGGTGATGGATCCTGTCTTAGGATCTACCGTCCTCAATACATATTCCGACTGCACTGGATAAGGCTTATGATGAACGTATCCCAGATACGGACATCTCTTGCCAGACCCTAGATACAACCTTCATATGCATGTGACTGTCATGATTCCTCAAATCCGAGGACTAATCTCGTAGAATTGAAGCCGGGAATTCCAGTCATATCGACCAAGCCTCCAAGGCTTCCATATGACGATTCTTGCGAGTCAGTTCAGTCAACTAACACCCTTGTCAACTAACCCAATAATATTGCATAGATGTCCAAGGGTTGTCGCTGATGAAACACGGCACTCACCCAATGAATGCAATCCTTAGTGCAAGTCTTTATAGGACCCTCGATGGCCTGTCTCGAGGTCCTCGATTTGGAACGTTTCAGACCAACCCTCAGAAGCTGGTATCATAGCTGCCATCCAATGCGCAACCCAACTACATGGGTTATCCAATTGATCTGTGGGCATTTGTTGTGACATTAAAACGCCGTTTAACGTAATTAGTAAGTACAACAAACACATAGTGCCACGGATGAATACTTACTATATTCATCAAGTCAATAAAGATTGCTAAATAGTACCCAAAACCGCCAATCCAATTGGCTTTCTGGTCACCTACTCTAACAATCTCCCACTTAACCTAAAGCCAATCACCCATGTTGCTCAGACTTATCTGACCATGAGTAATCTGCGATATCCGAATCGATCTCACGGGTCTACTTTATTTCTGCCAAGATGATGCGGTCCAACCGCACGTCATCTCTTCATACCATTGCTCCAAGGAGATGGTACTGTGTAAGAATTTTCCTGGATTCGTGATGAGATCTCGGTCCTTTAGCTTGCGCTACAGCCATGTTGTTATCCTCCAAGGTAACTACTGGCTAGCCCGTGCTAGGCACCACACCCAACTATTAGATGTGGTTTTTTCATCCAAACCACTCTCCGGAGCAACTTCTAAACTTTCTATACATTCAACTTTCATGGTCCGTCGTGGTGTCCCGTTTGAAACCTTTCCAAGACACCACCTTACCATTAAGCCTGAATATATGTTCATACTGAGACTAGATATTATTCACATGATCCTGGAAGCTAATATCACTATAGCCTTCAAAAATCAACTCTCCATAGAACGTGCATCAAGAACACTTCTTCAATCCTTATTCAGGTATTAAAGACTGTTCTCAACAGCAGTCTACTGCCTCCTTGATACACACCTGATTTTCGTCGTTATGCCAAAAGCATACACAACATCAGGTCTAAACATCTAAGCTTCCTCATCAGTGTACCAAACAACATACCCATGCTGCCTACGGCAAAGACGTAGGGGATGTCAAACATCTAAGCTTCCTCATCAGTCAACCCCGACTGAATCTTGGACAGCTTAACCCTATATATAGGAATCCAATTCCTTTCATGGAGAATTGCATGAACAATGTTTGTGTTTCAGTGTTTCCCAACATCTTAAATTCATTCCAAATGAATAAGACGTTACATACTTTAAACACTAGGAACACAACCAAACTCCCACTGACCCTCAAGCTCGTTACTGATCGAGTCATATCTCGCATGAACTCATCAAAACGAATATACATGGAGTTTCAAACCTAGTTTGAATTTCATGTCGAATCACACGGCTCCAAGCCATTGATTCGATCTAATGTCCAACATTGCTTCTCCTTATGTCTTTTGAATTATAATCCGACCGGACTGACCCAGAAACCTGTACCTCTCAGGTATCTAAGATATTCTGGTCATCCTTAGGAGAACTGGAATATAGTCAGTGAGCAAACTTGATTTCAAATGATGTTTGCAATATCGTACTGAGGTGTCGCTCTACTTGATTCCTCAAGGAGCTACTCCTCACACCGGTTATCCTCTAAAATCCAATTTCCCTTAGGACAACTTGAACCTGTGCAAGACCATTCCACATACTCAAGTACTTTGTAGGATACAAGCTTGCCATGCCATATCCAATATGGCGTCTGGGCCACGATCTTTAGAAAGTGCCATGTTTTACAACTTGGTTACTATCTTATGAACATGCCTAGATGGGCCAAGGTAGTTCAGTGAAACACTGATCGAACCATGTCCAACAAGGTTTGATTCCTCCCTTATCAGGAAGAATTCCGATGAGTGAGAATTCCATTCCCATTTAGATACATCAAGAGTTCCCACTAAATACACATCACTTGATCCAATCGAATGTTAATTTTGCAACCAGTTTGGTTCCCATTTCCAATCTAATTCCCTGAACCTTCTAAAAGCCCTTAGACTTGTGAGCCCTCTTCTGGTCTTGTGTATTCAGTGACCCACAGTTGTCTGACTAGATCCAATCCAACAGACCACTATCAAGCATACTTTGTCCTACAAAGAGCTTCTTGGCCATCTTCCTGCTCAGGAAGGACTTGCCAGCTAGCAGGCTCAAATTGTCTATTTCTAAACTCCTTGAATCTACTAACCTCCTTATCCTATCTAGAGGAATGTGACCTAGCTTTGCATGCTAAATCTATGAGTTTATCTTGATTATCTATTTTATCATTTTTTTTTAAGCATTCATAATCTAATTATGGGATAGTATTGAGACAATTATGCAAACAACCTAGCAAACAAGAATAACCATTCTTTGTCAACTAAAAGAAACTTTTATTGATAAAAAACATGTAATCCTAATTGTTCAACAATAGAAAAATATAATTTTGATCATCCTAGGTTACATAATCATGACCTATCAACTCTATCCGAACATGATCATTGGCTAAGCCTAGTTGGTCCTATAGCTTTTCCAGCAACAACCCATCCATTGCCTAACTTTAGAACCATCTCCGTCTTAGCCTTCTACTGCTTCCCATTTCCTGCAAACCATTTGCAGATATGAGATCTACAACTGGTATCCAATACCCAAGAAGTAGAATAGTAATCATGTTAAAGCTCAAATCAAATGTACCTTGGTCGGAGAGGAGTTTAGGACACTCCCTCTTCCAATGCCCTTTATCATGGAAATATATGCAAACATCTTTTGCAATCCTTGACTGCCGAACCGCCTTCCTCTTTCCTTTGCCCATGCCCAGCATGGCAACAGGAGCACTCTGGGCGCTTGCAGCGGCTGATTCTGTCTTACACTTCTTCCTCCTCCATCGTCCAGCCCCTTTGCCTTTCACATTTAAGGTCGAAGCCCCCCCCACCAATACTAACGGCTCAGACTTTTCAATCGTTGTCTTATACTGGACCAACATGTTTATCAACTCATGAAGGTCTTTTTCAAGCCCATTCATGTTATAGTTAACGATAAACGAGTTAAAAAAGGGAGGAAGAGACTGAAGGATCACATCGATGTACGTCTCTTTTCCAAGATCAGCTTGGAGGTCTTTGAGCTTTTCCACTAGCGATAGCATCATCACTCCATGTTGGTGTACAGACAACCCTTCTGTCATCTTAGCTCCGAAAAATGCCTTCGTTGCAGCATATCTAATATGCCGGTCCGATACCACATAAACGTCTTTCATGCAGAGCATTATCGAGCTGCCATCATCCAGTCGATCATACTGCTTCTGGATCTCATTAGTCATGGATGCCAGTATGATGCTGCGGACCTTATGGTTGTCCTCCTGCATTCATTGAACGTCAAACGCTCTTCTGACGAGGACCCCTCTAGCAAGATTCAAGGAAGAGGCTTATCCACAATGTAAGCTTGGTTTTCGAAATCGAGGACAATCTTCAGATTTTGCAACCAATCATTATAGTTTGTTCAGTCAAATTTATTAGTCTCAAGAATTACAACGAGTGGATTCTTAGACATCTACATTCAAAATGTAAAATAGAAATTTAGTAGATTATTATAGTATTGAGTTCAAGTTAAGACTTGGTCTTTAGTCATTAACCCCTCCCACTATTTCTTCAAAAAGCCCACCACTCTCAAGTGGGGTTTTCGGGAAACCATTTCCTAGTGGGCTTGGAGTCGACAAACGCAATTCTCCATGCCCCGCTTTTATGATTCACATGGGAAAGGCTTTGTGGGAGGTATCCAATACTATTCTCATCCAATGAGATCCCCAAGATATTTTGACTTGCTTCTTCACATGATCCCGAGGACTCTAAATGAATCATGTTATTTAGCGTTAGGCCTGACCCATCAACCAAATGAATATCTCAACTATCGGCCCCCACGACTTGTGAGACAGGGAAATAGGAGCATATTCCATTCGTTCACAACACCAGTGCAACTTTCTTCCATTCCAAACGTGCCACGACTCGTGAGACCACGAATGGGTGAAAGTAGCTTCCTCACTATATTGCTATGGATGGAAGGCTTGGAATAATCATACCATTTGATTTTAATTCCAATTTGGGCCTAATATTTACTTGGACCATCCAACTGAGAGTTATAGTTTATTAAGACCGAGACCTCATCATTATTAGTATTTTGCATGCTCAAGTTTAAAACATTCAAAGTAAATCGATGCATTCCAAACACACCATACATCAAAGCATTAAAAACATAAGCACATGCAAAACAGGCCTAGCACGTCTCTGTTAGGATGATCACAAGCCCAATCCTAAGTGACCTACTAAGCCCGTAGTGGATCTCTGGTCAATCTAGGGTAAGCCTACACTATTACAATTTTTACATCCCATTATCATTCGAACGGGGCCTTGTAAATGCTTCTTGTTCTTCTTGGGCCTTCCGTCATGGGCTCCGTCCAACGGACCTCTTCTGGGCCTTCATCTCCATGGAAGCTTACATTTATTGAAGTAAAACCTCACAACTAATGTACTCTCATTACAACTTAAAAAGAAAACCCAATCAAAAGTTGGGGGGGGGGTACATTAAAAGAGAGAAAGCAAGCCTTATTATTCCAAGCCTAAAACCGATAGAAGGAATAAAAAACAAAGAGGCACGTAGGCCTCACCCAACATAAAATAAACCATACATAGGTAAATGGGCTAGTGATCATCCTTATTGTTTATCAAATAAACAACAACAAAACACATTTATATAAAATATAAACATGCCAAGCATATAAATACATCCCATGCATTTATAAATAGATATCCAATATCTAAAACAATAAACATAATAAAATGCAGAAAATAACATATTGATAATGCAATTAAAAATATGGATATCAACTATACATCCAATGTAAAAACAAGTTTTTTTTTTGTTTGGAAACCATTTTCGAAATAATCTAAGGCATAATATAATTTTAGAAAAATTCAATTGAACTAAAAATTAAAATATGCCAAAATTAATAATTTCATAAAACTAGCAGAAATCAGGAAAATCCAATTTTTCAGAAAAACGACACAAAAAAGTGCTGCCGGCCGGCCGTCTGTGTGCAACAGTAGCACATGGCCGCCTGTGTGCAACAGCAGGCGCGCGCCTGCTGCCCCTGCCGGGCGGCCGGCACCGTTTTAATAACTCTTTATTTTTATTTTTATTTTTAAATTTCTGCTATAAAAAAGCTGAATGTAAACATGCATTTAAAGAAAATCTAATTCTAAAAATTGCATGGATATCCATAATTTCAAAAGCAAAATTAACACATATTTTCTACACATATTATCATGCTTTAAATTCCATAAATCATGCTTTCCAAAAGCAATTTAAACATGTTCTTCATGCTTAACACATAATAACATGTAAATCCTATAGCCATAACACCGAACCGGGCTCTGATACCACTGAAAGAATTGGGTATAGCAAGGGAACGCAACGGAAGCGAAAAAACTTAAATTCATAGCATAATTTAAACGGGTTCAAAGCGGTGTCCTTTGAAGTTCCCGGGCGTTCGGTGTTTGGAAAGGCACAAATAATAGAGAAGAAGAATGTTTTACATGTGGCTAAACGGATATGAATAAAAGATACATGAAAACGTAAAGAAAACCAACCTTATGCTCGTCGCACGTAGAACCGGTTCTATCTTTGTTCCCTTTTCGTTTCTTTGTTTCGTTCACTTGAGAGTCCAACGTAGAACTCCTCTAAGTATTGTCCACACCACACTAAGGATTCAAACTATAGTTTATTGCTAGATAAAATACAGTGAAGAGAAGAAGAAAGCAATTCCAAAGCAACACTATCAATTAGTGATCTTTAGAATATTTTAAATTCTTTTCTTTCCAAAAGAAAAGAACACTTGGAGAGAAATTTCAGAGGTGTTTTTGGCTCAAAATCTCCAGCAAAATTGAAGCATCTTAGTGTATTTTTGTGTAGTGTGTTTTTTATGTGTAAATAGGAATTTTTGAATTCAAAATTCAACCTCCATCAATAAACCTCCAAGGCTAACTTCCACATATACACTATTGTAGCACAAGTGTCACCCATGACGACACATGGAGAACCACCTCCACATGCACCTCACATGGCCTATACACATTAGGAGAAAGCTCCAAATTCTCCTACAACATGTTCCAACTTGTATAAGTTGTGGACTTGAATTCCATGCTTTTGGACTTTATTAGTCTAATTAAATTTAAGTCCAAACAAGAATCATTAGAAATTAATTAATCTAATTTATCTCAATCCAATTGAATCCCAATAGTTTATTTAATCCAATTAAATAAACATAAGTCCAAATTAAGAATAACCGATCCAATCAATTAAACTAGCCAAAACGCAATAAATTAATCATATTAATTTAAAGGCTCTTAGTCCAAAATTAACTAATCCAATTAATTAATCTTGGACCATCCATCAAATGGATTTCCCAATGAATGACCCAATCATTTATTTTCTCTCTTGAATAAATTTAATCCAATTAAATTCGTTCGCTTCTTCTAGAATTAATTCCAAATTAATTCCACCAAATCCAAAGTGATTTGTATGTGATTCATTAGGTTCACCCTCAGCTAGATTTGAGCTTGTGTCCAACACAATTGATCAATTAAATCCAATTTAATTATTTATTTTTTCAATTAACCCTTAATCGGAAAAACGCCTGTCACCATGGGTGGCCGTCTAGCAACGGTCCATGGCACTAGAGACTAGGTGAATGTTTGGCGTGAACATTTAGCCTCCCAAGTTTCATACGAGTACGGTCCTTCCATCATCCGTATCCCGGTCTTAGTCTAGGACATGGAATTGGGCGTCGGTTCTCATCCTGGACTAGACAACTATGCTCAATAAATCGAGACACGTTTGCTCTATTGATCGACGTAGGAAACCAATCCCTACTCGACCAATCACTGTGGCCACAGATTTAAAGAGTTTAAACCGTCTCAGAGCGTATAGGAGACTCGACTGTCATATACTGACAGGTGATGTATCCTATCTTGGAATCCATCGTCCTCAATACATATTCCGACTGCACTGGATAAGGCTTATGATGAACGAATCCCAGATACAGACATCTCTTGCCAGACCCTAGATACAACCTTCATATGCATGTGACTGCCATGATTCCTCAAGTCTGAGGACTAATCTCGTCCTATTGGAGCTGGGAATTGCAGTCATACCGACCAAGCCTCCAAGGCTTCCATATGATGATTCCACGCGAGTCAGTTCAGTTAGCTAACACCCTTGTCAACTAACCCACTAATATTGAATAGACGTCCAACGTCTGTCGCCGATGAAATACGACACTCATCCAATGAATACAATCCTTAGTGCAAGTCTCTATAGGACCCTCGATGCCCTGTCTCGAGGTCCTCGACTTGGAACGTTTCAGACCAACCCTTAGAAGCTGGTTTCATAGCTGCCATCCAATGCGCAGCCCAACTACATGGGTTATCCAATTTGTCTGTGGGCATTTGTTGTGACGTTAAAACGCCGTTTAACGTATTCAGTAAGCACAACAAACACATAGTGCCACGGATGAATACTTACTATATTCATCAAGTCAATAAAGATTGCTAAATAGTATCCAAAACCGCCAATCCTATTAGCTTTCGGGTCACCTATTCTAACAGCCCCTTGCCTACCATCATGCTTTGAGCCATTTCCAGAATAGTGCGATTTCTCTGCTCTGCGACACCATTTTGTTGTGGGTTGTATCGAACCGTCAATTGCCTCTGGATTCTTTTTTGTTTGCAATAATTCATGAATGCCTTTCCAATAAATTCTCCTCCGTGATCAGTACGGGGAATATTTATCTTTCTTCGTGACTAATTCTCAACAAGCGTTTTGAATTCCAAACTTTTTAAAAATGCTTCTGACTGTTGATTCAAAAAGTACACCCACATCATCCTGGTGTAATCATCAACAAATAGGAGAAAATGCATGTAACTGTTGAAAGATGGAGTTTGTGTTGGTCGGCAAATATCAACATGCACCATATCAAGGGGGACTTTGGCTCTATAGGATATCTTCGAAAATGGTAGGCAATGCATTTTCCCAAAAAAAGCATCCTTCACATGACCTATCTTATTTTCAAGCCTTTGGAAGACCAAATACCATGTTTTTTCCTTTGAACAAACTTAATCCTTTGTAGCTCAAATGTTTGTATCTCAAATGCCAAATATTATGATTTCCATCCATTGTATTCTGTAGAGCAACTTTCTGAGATTTTTGTAGATTGAAAGGGAAAAGTTTGTTCTGACTCATCTTTATTTTAACAACTATATGATTCCTTTGTTTATCAATAATAATACAAAGATCATTATCGAACTCTACCTTGTACTTTGGCTTCAATAGTTGCCCCACACTCAACAAATTTTGAGTCAGTTCTGGTACATAAGATACATCTTTGATGATATTGGTCTTACCTCATTTTTCCTGGACTGAAATAGCTCTTTTTCCACTGATCTCGAGAGATTTTCTATTTCCAAGTTTTACATCTGATGAATAACATTTATCGAGATCTACAAACATATATTTATTTCCAGACATGTAATTTCTGCATCCGTTGTCCACACAATAGATAATCTCAACTTGTTGAAAATTTAGCATGAATAGAATACCTCGTTTCCTTCTTCTTTTTCGGTGAAGTTAGCATCTTTCTTCTCATGGTCTTCTCGATACCAACAATCTCGTTGAGAGTGGTTTGCAATTCTACACTTTTTGCATTTACTCCAACACCTATTCGTGTCGTGTCCATTTTTTCATAAATAGGGCAATAAGAATTTGAGTCTTGAGTAAAATCCTCTCAAGTTAGAAGTGCCTCTTCCTCCTTGACCTCAACCACGACCACGACTACGACCACAATAATTTTGATGTCTCCCACGACCTCTTCTATGTGGTTGGGCTTACATATTTTTTTTCATCCTGCAAGTCATTGTCCTATTTTCCCGTTTTTTGCGAAATATTTACTTTTTCTTGAAAAGCTTGCTCTAAGTCTTGAGCTGCAAATTGCGCATCCTTTTTTCATGGGCTTCAAGAGAACCCATGAGTTTATCAAAAGTTAATACTAATAAATCTTTAGATTCTTCGTTTGCTGCAACGATATGCTCAAATTTCATCGGTAAGCATCGTAGAACTTTCTTAATGATTTTCTTCTCTTCTAAAGTGTCTTCGTATCCTCTTATGTGATTTACCACGGACGAAACTCTAGAAAGGAATTCTTGCACATTTCCAAGTCTTTCATGGATAGATTGTCAAAATTTCGCCATAAGTTTTGCAGCTTTATTGTGATCACCTTCTCATGTCCTCTAAATTGATTTTTCAAAATTTGTCATGCCTCTTTTGCGGTCTTGGCACTAGCAATATGCGAAAGAATTGATCGACTCACTTCTCGGTGCATAAAGGACAAGGCTTTTGCATCCTTTGCCATGTTCTCTTTATGCTCTTTTTTCTGTGCATTTCTAAATGTGGCTACTTCCTCCAAAGTATGAGAAGTAAATCCCTCTTCAACAATACCCCAAAGTTCATGTGACACGAACTAGGTCTTCATAACAACACTCCATAACTCGTAATTTTGGCCAACAAAGTTGTGAATTCCTCATTGGGAATATGTGAATGCAACTCTTGGTTGCTTGATGATGCCATAGAGATAAAATGGAGTAATCAGACCCAAGGGTGACTTTGATACCACAAATATATTGGGAATAGGAGGAAGATTTCGAGAAGGAAAAAAATTATTGATATATTGGAGAGATTTTGTACTACAAATATTTTTCATTCATTTTTGCATGACCACAACTTTAAGATTACAAACCTTTATATAGGAGTGAAAACATTAAATTAGTAACATATTCCTATGGATAAATATTTTACTATCACTTTCCTATGGATAAAATATCAATTCCCTATGGATAAAACTTTTAGCTTGATAACCTTGAGGAGTCATATACATGCATAATACTTTGGGAATTTTACACTTTCAACATTTGCACGCTTTGCCCCTACTGGTGAGGAGGATACTTAGGTGGTCATGGGGGATTTCAACTGCATGTTGGACTTGGACGAATGTGAAATCTGTGAAGAATCAGCAAACACAGCAGACGCTTGGGCGGAATTTGTGGATTGCCTGATGGTAGCACAGCTAACAACCTTACCTAGAGTAGGAATGTCTTTCTTATGGAATAACTGTAGATTAAGGTTGAGAAATCTATGGAAGTGCCTTGATAGAGTGTTGGGTAACAATCAATGGTTTATCTCTTGGCTGCAATGCTATTATAAGAGTTATACCCAACCTACCTCGGACCACTACCCATTAGTGTTGCACATGGTCGGGACTAGCTCCTCGTAATTGGGTTGCTTTTGGTTTGACAATGTTTTGGGGTTAGAGCCTCTTTTCTTGCAGGATGTACAATGGGTTTGGCGTAATCGAATCCATGGAGTTGCTATGTACTTAGTGGTCCAGAAGCTAAAGGCTCTTAAACCAGTCTTCAGGCGAATGAGAGGGAAGAAAGGTAATATGACACAAAATGTTCGGATGGCGACGGACTTTCCCTATTATATCCAACTTTTACAACAACAATTTCCGACAATTTTGCTACTCCATGAGGTGAAACATTTTTCTCCAGTGATCTATTCTAAGGCTATTTCTCAAGAGCAAGAAATGCTCAAACAACGAGTGAAATTACGGTAGCTAAAAGAGGGGGACCAGTGTACCAAGTTATTCTTTCAAAAAGTAGCAGTGAATGGAGCAGAAAAGAAAGTGTACCAGCTTTAAACCAGGGAAGGAGTCCAGTTGAAAAACCAAGAGCTCATTGCACAGGAGCTAGTCACATGGTACACAGAACTGCTTGGAGGCACAAGGGAACCGAGAGTGGTTCAGCTGCAACACCTTGAGCCTTTCCTCATGGGGCAGGTTAGTGATGAGGAGTCGACTGAGTTAGTGAAGCCCGTGTCTCCTGCAGAAATTAGGGAGGCTTTATTTCTATCGACGATGACAAAGCTCGAGGTCCTGACGGGTTCTCAGTGTGTTTCTTCAAGAGAGCTTGGCCCGTGTTTCTAATTGACTAGGTTGGTCAGCGCTCTCCTGTCATCAGCAGGGCAAGTTTTCCTTACACCGGTCCGACGTTGTGACCTCTCATGGAAAGTGGGATAGCTTTATTCCAACAGGAGCAAAGCATAACCTGCTCTAGTAGAAAGTGAGCCACTGCTAGAATAGCCAGTATAAGGATAATCCAAGCGATAAGAAAACATATGTGTGCCATTGTGTATGAGCCATTATAATTACATGGGTATGCCTGTTGAAGGAAATGTATTAAGGTTTTCACCCTTTAGAGCAAGTAAGAAGGTGCCTGTTAGAATAGGTGACCAGAAAGCCAATAGGTTTGACATTTTGTAATCTATTTGACAACTTGATGTAATTTAATATTATGTAATGAATAAAATGAGTATTCATTACCTTTGGTACTTTTTGTTGCACTCATTTTCCATATGCTAAAATGGTGTTTTACATATATTGCAACAAAGCCCACAGCCATGATTAAGAACTCATGCAGTTGGGCCACACATTGGATGGTGGTCATAAAACCAACTGATAAAGAGTTGGGTCTGAAACGTTCCAAGTCGAGGACCTCGAGACAGGGCATCGAGAGTCCTATAGAGACTTGCACTAAGAGTCGTGTTCATTGGATGAGTGTCGTGTTTCATCGGCGACAGGCATGGGACGCCTACACGATCTTGATGGGTTGGTCAACTGGTCGACTGGGGTCGAGCCGACTGAACTAACTCACAGGGACATCATATGGAAGCCATGGAGGCTTGGTCGGTATGATTGAATTTCCACGGTTCCGATAGTACGGGAGTAGTCCTCATACTTGAGGAACCATGGCAGTCACGTACACAGGATGGCTGTATCTTGGATCTCGTGAGAGGTGATCATTCTGTAAGATGATCATTATAAGCCTTGTCTGCTGCAGTCAGAATGTGTTCAAAAAAACGGTGGGTTTCCAAGAAGAGGATCTGTCCCCTGTTAGTATGTGACGGAGTTATCTCCTATGCACTCGGAGACACGTTCATGCTACATAAACCTGTGGCCACAATGATTGCTCGAATAGGAAATGGTTTCCTGTGTCAATACAATAAGGCATGTGTGTTGTCTCGAGTACTAAGCATAAATGCCTAGTCAAGGATGGGAACCGATGCCCAATTCCATACCCTAGACTAAGGCTGGGAGACGGTAGACGAAGGACCGTACCCGTATGGAATGGGCACCTAAATGTTCATGCCAACATTCACCTAGTCTCTAGTGCCATGGATCGTTGCTAGATAGCCACCCATGGTAACGGGCCCCTGTTGGACACGGGCCCAAGTCTAGCTGAGGGTGAACCTAAAGGGTCACACACAAATCACCAAGAAGGCGGAGAAATTAACTTGGAGTCAATTTTGGAGGATAGTTAAGTAATTGGGTTACTTAAGAGATTGTCCACTGGATGGACGGGCCGATATTGTATCGGGCCCCCATTTAATCGGTAAATGGGATTTATCGATTAACATAGAAAGTTGAGACGTTAGATCTTTTAATTGGATTAAAAGATCAATAGGAATTATTTAAGTGGACCTTAAATTAAATTGGATTTAATTTTGAGTTCGTCGTAATTTGGATTATAGTGAAACCCGATCTGTTAAATTTTGACCCGAGAGGTGTGTTAATTCCATTTTTGGAATAGGAAGAAGTTGGACTTCTTCCTTAAATGGGCATGGCCGAAAATAACACCTTTAAGTGGGCAAAAATCGGCCATTCTAGAGCTTGATGTGGTTGACTTGTCTCTTTTGGTAAGAGACAAATCAATTCCAATCAAGCCTCTCTCTTTTGGTTTGATTTAATCATACGTTAAGAGATGGTAGGCTTGATTGAAGAATTAGTGGGATTGATTGGGATGTACCTAGACATCCTTGGATGAACCTAGACGCATTCCTATAATCACATTAAGTTTTTATATATATGAGTATATACAAAACATCATAGCAAGAGAATCATGATTCATCTTTTTCTAGGAAAAAGAAGAAGAAAAATTCACACCCTCTCCTCTATACTCTCGGCCACTGTCTCCCTCTATACTTGTGTTCTTCATTTGATTTTGGATCAAATGAAAAAACAAAGTAAGTTTAAGAAGAACACTAATTGATAGTGTTGATCTTTTTAAACCGAACCCTCCTAGATCTATTTTCTTCTAGCAAGGAAAACGAGGATCTCTTCCGGTGTGGTGTGGATCACCTTTAGAGAAGTTCATACACTTTGAACTTGGTGTACATTTTCGAAGAGGAACAAAGCAAGTGGCATATCAAAAGTTAAACTACAAAGGTATCGTTGGTTTTACGCTTTAGTAGTTTACGTTTCAATTCTATGCCCTATGTACGATATCCATTTTTATATTGATACATCCTACATCAAACTTCCGATTGAGCACCCAAGGGTACACCCCTTGGGATTTATGATTATGCTTTTATTAATTTTTAAAAATCCGCATTCTCACGCTTCCGCTCATGCTTCGGGGCAAATCTGGTGGTCCCTTCAAGTGGTATCAGAGCCCGGTTCGATGTAAGGGGCATAGATCTATGTGCTTGGCATGATCTACTTGCTTTTATAGCTTTAGGAGCATGTGTTGTTGTATGAATATATGAATTAACATGATTGTTCATTTGTTTGAATTTAATGGACATTATGCATGCAATTTTTTAAGATTGGATCTTAAAATTGCATGTTTATTTTCAGTTTATATTGTATATTATGTGTTGAAAAGAAAGATAAAAAAATATTTAAAATTGGGACAGCAGCGATAGTAGTTGGCTGCCGCCCCTGCTGGCCGGCCACTGGCTGGCGCGCGGTCTCACGCCAGCGTGCAGCCTGGCTGGCGTACCGTCCAATATGCGTGCTGGCAGTGGCGACCGCGTACACTGCGCCACGCGCAAGCAGGCGCTTGCGCGCGCTAGTGCTACACAGGGCGTGCGCGCGCACAGCCTTGTGCGTGCGGGCGGGCGACAGGTACAACGTCTGGGCCGTTTTGTGCCATTTTTTGACGTTTTCTGAAAAATTGGATTTTTCTGGAATTTCTGCACATTATTCTGATAATGAATTAATTTTGCATATTTGAGTTTGGAATTATTGGACTTTTCCTTAGATCAAGTTTGCTTAATTAATTTGGATACATGCATTGGATGCATTGTATGTAATGTCTATTAAATTTGAAATTTGAACTTTGTAAATTATTTGTATATTTATACCTTGTGATGTTGGACATCACTTGGATATTTTGAATATCCATGGTTAAGCATGATTATTTTGTATAATTGTGTTATATATGTTGATGGGATCAATATGGGATGATCACAAGAGCCCTAGACCTTGTGTATGGATGTATGCGTTTTATTTATATTTATGTCAGGTGGGGCCTGCATGAGACTTGTTTTGGGACTATCATCTCTCGGGTTTTATTGGCCTCATGATGTTAAGGCTTGTTTGTAAATTTTCATGTATTACTTTCATATGTAATGAGAGTAGATAGTTTTGGTGAGGTTTTACTTTTTTGATAAAGCCCATGGAGTCGGAGACCCAAGGTGAAACATCAAGGCGTGAAACAAGAAGAGCCACAAGGCCCATTGGAATGAAAATGGGTTTATTACTTTTCTAATAATATAGGACCACCCTAGACAGGCCATAGACTCACTGCGGGCTCAGTGAGTCGCATAGGTTGAGCTTGTGATCATCCTAACAGGGGTATGCTATGTTTTCTGCATGGGGCGTATATATTTAAACGCTTTAATGCATATTGGATATTTATGCATGCTTAAACACTTAATGTGATGAGGTCTCGGTCATTATCTAAACTCTAATTTGGTTAGACCAAATTAAATATTAGGCCCAGAACGGACTTGGATCAAAATGGTATTTTGATCTGTCCGAGCCTTCCATCCACAGCAATGTGGTGAGGAAGCTACTACTACCCAAGTGTGGTGTCACGAGTCGTGGCACACTTGGACTAGGGGAAAGCTTCATCATTGTTATGAACAAAGAAAATTGCACTCGCTGTTTTCTTGTCTCACGAGTCGTGGGGGGTGACAATTGAGGCATGATTTAGTTGATGGGTCGGGCCCAACACTGAGTAACATGGTTGGCTTGGAGTCCTCGAAACTATGCGAATAGGCGAGGCAAAATATATTGGAATCTCATTGGATGAGAATGATATTGGATATCTGCCATGAGGTTTTTTTTCATGTGAATCGTAAACACGGGGCATGGAGATCACGCTTCTGGATTCCAAGCCCACTAGGAAATTGTTTTCCGAAACTCCACTTGAGAGCGGTGGACTTTCGTATAAATAGTGGGAGGGTTAAAGACTAAAAGACCATGTGTTCAAATTGAATAATAATATTGCCATCATCTGCTAATTTCTGCTTTACATTTTATAAATATAGATATGTTTGAGAATCCGTAGACCACGATACTTGAGACTAAGAAGTTTAACGGAACGAACTACTCGGACTGGCTGAGAAAACTGAGGATTGTCCTCGGTCTCGAGAACCAAGGCTACGTCTTGGACGAGCCGTCGACGAGCGACTTACCGGAGGGGTCCACACCAGAAGAACATTTGACGTTCGAGAAATGGCATGAAGACAACAGGAAAGTATGCAATATCATACTGGCTTCGATGTCTAACGACATTCAGAAGCAATATGGGAGTCTGGACAACGTCTCCGCCATAATGCTCCGCCTGAACGAGGTTTATGCGGTTCTGGACAGGCATATTAGATATGCCGCCACAAAAACATTCTTTGACACCATGCTGGCTGAAGGCGCGTCTGTACAAAGTCATGGGGTCAAGATGCTTTCCCTAGTGGAGAAGCTCGAGGACCTTAAAGTTGGGCTTAATAATGACATGTACATTGACGTGATCCTCCAGTCGCTTCCTCCATCCTATGACCCGTTTGTTGTAAACTATAATATGAACGGACTTGAGAAGTCTACTCATGAGTTGATCAACATGCTGGTGCAATACGAGGCGACGACCCACAAGTCGGCGCCAACGGTATTGATAGGAGAGGCTTTGACCACCAAGGCGAATGGCAAGACGACCGGATGCTTGAAGAGGAAGAAGGGAAAGGAGAAGACGGTTGCGGCCCCTGCTTGCGCTCCTGGCGCCCCTGTTGCCCCGGTGGGAACAGGCAAAGGGAAAGGGAAGGCCCGTGGTTCTCAACGGTCTAAGGCAAATGATGTCTGCATGCATTGCCAAGGAAACGGGCATTAGAAGATGGAGTGCCAACAACTCCTCCCCAATCCAGGTATCTTTGTGGTTGAAGTAAACATGATAACTAATTCTACTTCATGGGTATTGGATACCGGGTGTGGTGTTAATATCTGCAATGATTTGCAGGCACTGGAAAGAAGCAGAAGGATTGTACTGAGGCTAGGCGATGGCAAGGCCCTTACTGCGGAAGCCGTAGGATCCATGGAGTTAGCCATTAGTAGTCATTTTAGGATTGTACTGAATGACTGTTTCTATGTACCAGCATGATTAAGAATATTGTATCCATACCCGTCCTTGACAAGGAGGGTTATTCTTTCACCATCAATAAAAATGGTTTTTATATTATAAATGATGGTGTATCTCATTTGCTTGGTACATTGGTCCACAATTTGTACATACCTCAACAGTCTAGTATTTAAGTGGCGAATTCACTGTTTATCTAAAAGAGAATGGAATTCTCTCTCAGTGGACTCCTCCTGGAACACCACAGTTGAACGGTGTGTCTAAAAGGAGGAATCGGACCTTGTTGGACATGGTCCGATCCATTATGAGTTTTACCGAACACCCCTTATCCTTCTAGAGATATGCTCCTGAGACAACGACCAAACTTTTGAACTTGGCACCATCTAAGAAGATATCCCAGGCGCCATATGAGATATGGCATTGCAAGCCTGCCTTCTACAAATACTTGAAAGTGTGGGGTTGCCCCGCATATGTCAAGAGATTAGTGGGAGATAAACTGGACTCTAGGTCTAGTTTATGCAGGTTCGTTGGATATCCAAAAGAAACTGCGGGGTATTATTTCTATGATTTCTCCAAGCAAAAGGTGTTTTGTCTCGAGAAACGCAGTATTCCTGGAAAAGGGTTTCCCATCAGATAGTTGACGTGATGAGGTACTCCTTGAGGAATCAAGTGAGATACCCCATGAGGTGGCAGTGACATCTGAGCCAATAGTTCCCATTGTGATGTTCCAGTCCTTTGTAGGTCAGCCAGAGTATCCCAACCACCTGATAGGTACGAATTTGTGGCCCTGACCGGTCAGTTGGATAATGATCCAGAAACATACAGAGAAGCGATGTCGGACATCGATTCGGATAAGTGGCTTGAGGCCATGAAATTCGAAATGGACTAGATGGGTGCAAACTAGGTTTGGACCCTAGTGGACCCACCCAAAGGGGTAAAACCCGTAAGGTGTAAATGGGTCTACAAACATAAGCTTGGAGCTGACGGGGAGGTTACAACTTTCAAATCAAGGCTTGTGGCAAAAGGTTACACTCAATGACTCAGGGTCGATTTTGAGGAAACCTACTCACCCGTAGCAATGGTATGACTATGAAATATGGCAGATGGACGTGAAAACCTCCTTCCTCAACGGTTTCATAGAGGAAGAGATCTATATGGATCAACCGGAAGGTTTCACATCTGTTGGAGAGGAGTAGAGGTCTGCTGTCTCCAAAGGTCCATCTATGGCCTCAAAACAAGCTTCCCGAAGCTGGAACATACTTTTTGATGAAGTCATACAGAGATATGATTTCATCAAGAACGAGTCCGATCCTTGTGTATACAAAAAGATCAGTGGGAGCTCGGTTGCGTTCCTGGTGCTTTACGTGGATGACATCTTACTCATTGGGGAATGATGGTAAGATGTTGGGAACCACTAAAGCTTGGTTGTCAACACAATTTTCTATGAAGGATATGGGCAAGGCATCCTACATCCTTGGCATCAATATCTACAGGATTAGGTCTAGAAGGATGTTAGGAATGGCCCAGTCGTCGTACATTGAGAAAGTTTTGAAGAGATTCAAGATGGAGAACTCAAAATGAGGATTCCTTCCTATGAGGCATGAAATTAAGTTGTCTAAGAAGCAGTCTCCTAAGCCTGATGAGGAGCTTAAACGGATGTTCGACATCCCCTATGCTTCAGCCGTAGGCAGCATTCAGTACGTTGTCTAGTGCACTAGCCTGATGTGGTTTTCGCTTTGAGCGTGACTAGTCGATATCAGGCGTGTGCCGGGGAGGCACATTGGAGTGTGGTCAAGACTATCCTGAAGTACCTTTAAAAGGACTATGGTCATGTTCTTGATCTATGGTGGTGGAGAATTGATACTGGAAGGCTATAGTGGCGCTAGCTTCCAATCGGATGACGATGATGCGAAGTCTCAGTCTGATTTTGTATTTCAGGCTTAAATTGTGGCGTGGTTCCTTGGGAGAGTTCCACCACAGAGTCTGAATACATAGCTGCTTCGGAAGCTACTAAGGAGGCTGTTTGGATGAAGAGCTACATCCAAGAGTTGAGTGTAGTGCCTAGCATCACTGAGCCAATGGTTATCTTCTGCGATAACAACGGGGCCATAGCGCAAGCAAAGGAACCAAGATCTCATCATCGATCTAAGCATATTCTTAGATGCTACTATCTGCTCAGAGAGATGGTTAGCAGGGGTGACGTTCGGATGGACCGATTCAGCTCTGTAGAAAATATAGCAGATGTACTTACTAAGCCTGGGTCGCAAGTTGCCCATACTCAGCATCTGGATAAGATGGGTTTGAGGTCAATAGGTGATTAACTTTAGGTCAGTGGGAGATTGTTAAATAGGTGACCAGAAAGCCAATAGGTTTGGCGTTATGTAACCTATTTGACAACTTGATGTAATGTAATATTATGTAATCAATAAAATGAGTATTCGTTACCATTGGTACCTTCTTTGTTGTGCTCATTTTTCATATGCTAAAATGGTATTTTACATATATCGCAACAAAGCCCACAAACCACAATTTACAACTCGTGCAGTTGGGCCACGCATTAGATGGTGGTCATGAAACCAACTGATAAAGAGTTGGGTCTGAAACGTTTCAAGTCGAGAACCTCGATACAGGGTATGGGGAGTCCTATAGAGACTTGCACCAAGAGTCATATTCATTGAAAGAGCGCCATGTTTCATTGGCGACAGGCGAAGGACGCCTATACGATCTTGGTGTGTTGGTCGACTAGGGTCGAGCCGACTGAACTGACTCGGGGGGATCATCATATGGAAGCGTTGGAGGCTTGGTCGGTATGATTGGATTTCCCCCAATTTCGATAGTACGGGAGTAGTCCTCAGACTTGAGGAACCATGGCAGTCACGTACACTGGATGGTTGTATCTTGGATCTGGCGAGAGGTGATCATTCTGTAAGATGATCACATAGGCCTTGTCCAGTGCTGTCAAAATATGTAATGAGGACGGTGGGTTCCAAGAAGAGGATCCATCCCATGTCAGTATGTGACAGAGGTATATCCTATGCACTCGGAGACACGTTCATGTTGCTTAAACCTGTGGCCACAGTGGTTGGTCTAATAGAAAATGATTTCCTGTGTCGATGTAATGAGGCATGTGTAGTCTTGAGTATTAAGCATAGATGCCTAGTCAAGGATGGGAACCGACGCCCAATTCCATACCCTAGACTAAGGCCGGGAGACGGTAGACGGAAGAACCGTACCCGTACGGAATCAACGCCTAAATGTTCACGCCAACATTCACCTAGTCTCTAGTGCCATGGACCGTTGCTAGACGGTCACCCATGGTAATGGGCTCTTGTCGGACACGGGCCCAAGTCTAGCTGAGGGTAAACCTAAAGGGTCACACACAAATCACCGAGAAGGTGGAGTAATTGACTTGGAGTCAATTTCGGAGGATAATTAAGTAATTGGATTACTTAAGGGATTGTCCATTGGATGGACGGGCCGATATTGTATCGAGCCCTCATTTAATTGGTAAATGGGATTATCGATTAATGAAGAAAATTGAAAGATTAGATCTTTTAATTGGATTAAAAGGTAAATGGGATTATTTAAGTAGACCTTGAATTAAATGAGATTTAATTTTGGGTTCGTTGTAATTGGATTACTGTGGAACCCGGTCCGTTAAATTTTTGGCCCAAGAGGTGTGTTAATTCCAGTTTTGGAATAGAAAGAAGTTGGACTTCTTCCCTAATGTGGTATGGCCGAGAATTACCACTTTTGAAGGGGTAAAAATCGGCCATACAGCTTGATGTATTGACTTGTCTCTTTGGTAGGGACAAATCAATTCCAATCAAGCCTCTCTTTTGGTATGATTAAATCATACCTTAAGAGATGGTAGGCTTGATTGATGAATTAATAGGATTGATTGGGATGTATCTAGACATCCTTAGATGAACTCAGACACATTCCAATAATCACATTAATTTTTTTATATATATGAGTATATACAAACATCAAAGCAAGAGAATCATTATTCATCTTTTTCTAGGAAAAAGAAGAAGTAAAATTACACTCCTCTCTCTCTAATTTTCGGCCTCTCTCTCTCACACACAATCCCCATTGTTCTTCATTTGATCTTGGATCATTTGGAAGAACAAAGTATGTTTAAGAAAAACACTAATCAATAGTATTCCATTTTTCTTAAACCGAATCCTCCAAGATCAGCTTTCTTCTAGCAAAGAAAACGAGCATCTCTTCCGGTATGGAGTGGATCACCTCTAGAGAGTTCATATACTTTGAACTTGGTGAGCATTTCCAGAGAGGAACAAAGCAAGTAGCCGTGCAAGGAATTAAACTACAAAGGTACTATTGATTTTACGCTATTGTAGTTCCTCTTTTATTTCTATGCCCTATGTATGAATATATGCGTTTAATATTAATACATCCTACATCGAACGCCCGGTTGAGCACCCAAGGGTAAACCCCTTTGGATTTTGTGATTATATTTCATTTATGCAATTAAATTCTGCGTTTTCACACTTCTGCTTGCGCTCCCCGGCGGATCCGCTTGTCCTTCAATGATACATCCTACATCGAACGTCCGGTTGAGCGCCCAAGGGAACACCCCTTGGGATTTTATGATTATGGGATAATTTATGCGATTTTAAATTATTGCCTTTCCATCCCTCACTTCCGCTCGCGCTCCCGGGGGATCCTCTTGTCCTTCAAGTGGTATTAGAGCCCGATTCGATGTAAGGAGCATATATCTATGCGTTTGGCATGATCAACTTGGATTACGGCTTTATGAGCATGTATAAATGTATGAATATATGAATGAATGTGCTTGTTCATTTGTTTGAATTTGATGGACATTATGCATGCGATTTTCATAGATTGGATCTTAAAATTTGCATGTTTATTTTCAGTTTATTTGATACATTATGTGTTGAAAGTGAAAAACTAAAAATGATTAAAATGGACAATGCGGCAACAGTTGGCTGCCGCCCCTGTCGGCCGACCGGCCACTGGCTACCGGGCGCGCACAGGCTCATACCTGCGCGCAGCCTGGCCCGTGTGCATGCCAGCGTGCGTGCTGGCAGGGGCGGCCGCACAGATTGCGCCACGCGCAGGCAGGAGCCCGCACGCGTGGCCGCGCAGGCTGCTGGCCGCCGGGCCAGTGCTGTACATGGCACGCACGGCGCACAGCCCTGTGCGGGCGGCGGCCATCCAGCAGGCCTAACGGTTGGGCCGTTTTGTGCCGGTTTTTTGATGTTTTTCTAAAAATTGGATTTTCTGGGATTTCTGCAAATTTTTCTGAAAATGAATTAATTTTACATATTTGATTTTGGAATTATTAGATTTTTTCTTAGATCAAATATGCTTAATTAATTTGGTTTTAGTACATGCATTGGATGTAATGTCTATTAAATTTAAAATTTGAATTTTGCACATTATTTATATATTTATGCTTTTGTGATGTTGGGCATCACTTGGATATTTTGAATATCTGTGGTTAAGCATGATTATTTGGTATAATTGTGTTATGTGTGTTGATGGGATCAACATGGGATGACCACAAGAGCTGTAGACCTTATGTACGGATGAATGTTGTTTTTTTACATTTCTATCGTTGGGCTTACGTGCCTCCTATTTTGGGACTATCATTTTCCGTTTTTCTAGCCTCATGATGTTAAGGCTTGTTCATTTCTTTCCATGTATTGCTTTCATATGTATTGAGAGTAGATGGCTTTGGTGAGGTTTTATTTTGACAAGCCCATGGAGTCAGAGGCCCAAAGTGTAACATCAAGGTGTGAAACAAGAAGAGCCACAAGGCCCATTGGAATGAAAATGGGTTTATTACTTATGTAATAGTGTAGGACCACCCTACACAGACCATAGACTCACTGTGGGCTTAGTCGGTCGCATAGGTTGGGCTTGTGTTCATCCTAACAGGAGTATGCTATGTTTACTGCATGCAGCGTATTTACTTAAACGCTTTATGAATATTGGATGTTTATGCATGCTAAAACACTTAATGTGATGAGGTCTCGGTCATTGTCAAACTCTCATTTGGTCGGACCAAATTAAAATATTAGGTCCAGGACGGCTTGGATGAAAATGGTATTTTGATCTGTCCGAGCCTTCCATCTACACAATGTGGTGAGGAAGCTACCACTACCCAAGTCTGGTCTCACGAGTCATGGCACACTTGGACTAGGGGAAAGTGTGCACCATTGTTGTGAACAAAGAGATTGCACTCGCTATTTTCCTGTCTCACGAGTGCGGGACGATAGTTGAGGCATGATTTGGTTGATGGGTCGGGCACAACACTGAGTAACATGGTTCGCTTGGAGTCCTCAGAACCATGTGAATAGGTGAGGCAAAAATATCTTGGGAACCTCATTAGATGAGAATGATATTGGATATCTCCCATGAGGTTTTCTTCATGTGTATCGTAAAAGTGGGGCATGGAAATCGCCCTTATGGATCCCAAGCCACTAGGAAATGGTTTCCCAAAACTCCACTTGAGAGTGATGGACTTTCATATAATAGTGGGAGGGTTAAAGACTAAAAGACTGTTAGGATAGGTGACCAGAAAGCCAATTGGATTGGCGGTTTTGGATACTATTTAGCAATCTTTATTAAGTAATACTGACTTGATGAGTATAGCAAGTATTCATCCGTGGCACTATATGTTTATTGTGCTTACTGATTATGTTAAACGGCGTTTTAACGTTACAACAAATGCCCACAGACCAATTGAATAACCCATGTAGTTGAGTTGTGCATTGGATGGCAGCTAGGAAACCAACTTCTAAGGGTCGGTCTACAACGTTCCAAGTCGAGGACCTCGAGATAAGGCATCGAAGGTCCTATAGAGACTTGCACTAAGGATTGCAATCATTGGATGAGTGCCGTTTTTCATCAGCGACCGACGTTGGACGTCTATGCAATATTAGTAGGTTAGTTGACAAGGGTGCCAGCTGACTTGAACTGACTCGCGAGAATTCGTCATATGGACGCCTTGGAGCCTGGTCGGTATTACTAGAATTTTCGGCTGTGATAGTACGAGATTAGTCCTCGAACTATAGGAATCGTGGCAGTCATATGCATATATGAAAAGGCTGTATCTAGGGTCCGGCAAGAGATGTCCGTATCTAGGATACGTTCATCGTAAGCTTTATCCAAAGCGGTCGGAATATGTATTGAGGACGGTGGATTCCAAGATAGGATCCATAACCTATCAGTATATAACAGTCGAGTCTTCTATGCGCTCTGAGACGGCTTAAGCTCTTTAAGTCTGTGGCCACAGCGATTGGTTGAGTAGGGAATGGTTTCCTACATCGATCAATAGAGCAAACGTGTCTCGAGTTATTGAGCATAGTTGTCTAGTCCAGGATGGGAATGGTTGCCCAACTCCATGCCCTAAGACTTAGACTGGGAGACGGATGATGGAAGGACCATACTCGTATGGTACTCGAGAGCCTAAATGTTCACGCCAACATTCACCTAGTCTCTAGTGCCATGGACCGTTGCTAGACGACCACCCATGGTGATGGGCGTTTTTTGATTAATGGTTAATTGCGAAACAGTTAATTAAATTGAATTTAATTGACAAATTATGTTGGACACAAGCCCAAGACTAGCTGAGAGTGAACTTATAGAGTTATACACAAATCATTATGGAATTAGTAGAATTAATTTGGAATTAATTCTAGAAGAAGTGAATTAGTTTAATTGGATTAAATTAATTCAAGGAGAAATATAAATGATTGGATCATTTATTGGGAGATCCATTTGATGGATGTTCCAAGAATTAATTAATTGGATTAGTTTATCGGGTTTGGATTAATTAATTGATTGGATGAATTAATTAGAGTTTGGACTTATTTATTTAATTGGATTAAATAAACTTATGGACTTCAATTCAATTTAGATTAATTGGATTAATTAATGCCCAATGGACTTTGTTTGGACTTAGTTTAATTAGATTAAAATAAAAGTCCAAGACTAGTAGCCTAGTCCATGGAAAAATATAATATATAGCAAGTGAAGGAGGAATTAAAATCCTCCACATGTGATGCACATGTAACCAGCCCTTTATATGATTTGGTGGGGTGGTTTATTTGCCTATATTGGTGCATGGTTATTAGATAGTGGGTGGGTGTATGTAGGTTGCTTTGGAAGTTGACGAAGAGAAGTTGAATTTTGAATTCAACAACTCTACATACACAAAACCATTCACATAACCTGTACGGTCTTGGCTTGCACGAAATTTCCAGTAAAAAAACTCTCCATAAATGTCTGAAAAAACTCTCCTTTTTGTGTTCATACCTTTTGGAAAGGTTGAACTAAAAAATATTCCAAAAGGCACTAAATAATAGTGTTGTTTTGGAAGTGTTTCTTCTTCTTTTTTCTACTCCTATCTAGCAATAGATTAGAGGATATGCATTCTATAGTGTGATGTGGACAAATTAAAGGGATTCTAATTTGAATTCTCAAGTGAACGGAAGGAGAGATGGAAAGGGAACAATGCTACAATCGGTTCTACGTAATATGATCAAAGGTTTGTTTCCATTTATGTTACATGTATCTTTTACATTTTAATCCTTTAGCCACATGTCCAGCATCTTCTACTCTTTTAATTATGCTTTGACATATACCGAACGCCCGGTAACTTCAAAGGGAACACCCCTTTGATCCCGCTTTAAATTATGCTCTAAATTCACGTTTTTTTATGCTTCTTGAATGAAGGCACAAGCGGATCCGCCGGAGCGCGTGCTGAAGCGAGAAATTGTGAAAAATACGTAAATTTAAATCAAATAAATAAACGTAATCCCAAGGGGTGTATCCTTGGGTGCTCAACCGGGCGTTTGATGTAGGATGTATTAATATTGAAGCATATATTATACATAGGGCATAGATGAAATGTAAATCTACAAAAAGTGTAAATTAATCGTTACCTTTGTAGATTTCACGTGTGCATGGCTACTTGTGTTGTTCCTTCTCCAGAATGTTCACAAAGTCCAAACATATGGACTCTCCAAAGGTGATCCACACCACATCGGAAGAAACTTACGTTCTTCTTGCTAGAGGAAACGGGTTTATGAAGGAATCGGTTTAAAGCGAATAAACACTATGAATTAGTGTTCTCTAAACCTACTTTGTTCTTCCTTTTTTATCCAAGATCAAATGAAGAACACAAGTGGGAGAGGAGAGAGGGCCGAGAGTGAGACAGAGGAGATAGGCCAATTTTGCTTCTTCTTTTCCTAGAAAAGATGAATAATGATTTCCCATGCATAAGGTGTTAAGTATATACTCATATATATAATAATTAATGTGATTATTGGGAATGTGTCTAGGTTCATCCAAGGTGTCTAGACCTATATCCCCAATCAATCACCATTAATTCTTCAATCAAGCCCTTACCAACTTTAAGATATGATCAAATCATACCAAAACGGAAGGGCTTGATTGGAGTTGATTTGTCTCTTACCAAAAGAGACAAGTCAACCACCACCTAGCATGTAACATGGCTGAATTTTGCTTCCTCCAAGGGAGCATTTTTTCGGCCAATGCTCATTTGGAAGAAGTCCAATTTTTTTCCTATTCCAAAATAGGAATTAATATCTTATAACATCCACGAATGTTTATACATAATTGTTGTACAAGTTGATAAATTATATACAAAGAAATATAAATTTATTGATAAGCAAATTATAGGTTTGAAATTAGAATATATTAAAAGTGTGGGATTAAATTGAAGTTTTCTAAATAATTGGGGTTTAAAATTATATAAATTTAGAAAATTTGGGGATCAAATTAAAATTATACTAAAAAGTTATCCAAGAAAAAAAGAGAAAATTTTGAGGGGCAGCCACATCGCTGTCACTAATATTGAAAGGAGATTATCAATTTCAATGCCTAACTATTCTCTGTTAAAATAATGTGAGGCAAAGTTCATTCCTTCTTTTTTTTTTTTTTTTTTTTTTTTCGGCGGCTCAGCTCACACAGACCCACAAATTTATTTCAATTTCCTTGTTCACCTCCCCAAAACAGGTAATTAATTAGTGTTCTAAATTATTAATTAATTAGTATAGCTTTTTATAGTTATTTGATTAGTGCATTTATTGAAATGTAATTTATATTATTCGATGTAATGTTTTTAACCGGAAAATTTTATGAAGTTTGACTATTTATTAAATTAATGATCGGTTAAATATCCCATTTGCTTTAGGAATATTATTGTGAGATAATTAAATTACTTAATTTGTTAGAATTTAATCATTATTATAATTGATTTACTCAATTTTAATTGGGACTATTAACCAAATGCTTAATTATATGTAATGGTCTTTAATTAAATTCTATAGTAGCGAGGAGTTGATGGAATATTCATTAAAGAAAAATATTATAAAATTATATTAAGAATATTAAAAATCTATATTTGAAGAATATTATGGTTATTAAAAACAATATGAGAATTTTTTACAAAAAAATTAATTTTGAGAATGCTATAGAGTAATGATAGTTATAAATATATGAGGGGTTTTGATAAAAATAAACTTTTATGAGTTAATAGATAAATTAGATATATATTTTGGGAGGCTATAGAATGTCCATTAATTAGAAGAAAATGGAACGGAGGTTTACATTTTCATTTAAAAAAAATGTTAAAAGATTCGTGAAAAATCCATAAGAATAATTATTTAATACTTTAGTTACCATTTACGATATTTTCGATATGTTGATTATACATATTATATTTATCCATAGGACGCGGAGATAAAGTAAGAGGGTTGATTAGCCCCTTCTACTAATGTAATCATTTTGGGATTTGAGGTAAGTATAGTTTAAATTGGATCTGTATATATATATATTATGTATATATATAAGTCTATATGGGTGTACTTGTTGGTTGTAAACCTGATTGGTACTTGTAAATGTTTATTTCGGGATTACGTGGTTATTTTATAAAGTTGGCGCGTATTATGTGTTTATTTGTGATTAATTGTGTATTATAAAGAGTGACAGGATGATAGCCTATATTACATTCTAGTCTCGAATATTGCATGGAATATGAATGAAGAAGTCAATTATGAGCATATCGTTAGATTGTGATAAAGAAATGACTTACCTAATTGGGGAACAGAGTCAATGGTTTGTGATGATGTGATTGATGACGATGTGATTGATGATGTGATATGAGAATAATAAATATAAGTTAGGTACCATGGCGCGTAGGGTACCGGGATATTTCGGGTAGCGAGGAATATCTTGTGTTGATAGCTACACACTGGGGTGGTGTGGGGATGCCAAGTTCGTTTGTGATGTCCTGATGCTGATATTGCTACACACTCAGATAGTGTGGGATGATATCATATTCGACGGGTATCCTGTGTTGTAATGTGACGTGACACTGATTGAGATAATGATGGCCAGCAGAACCATTGACTGATGTACTCCAATTAGAGTAAGCAGGGCCCTAAGAATATAAAACCGTGACTTCAAATTTTGTATTGTGGATTAATGCATGATTGTGGCATTGAATTTTTTTTTTTTTGTAGCTTTGTTGTGATTATATTGAATATTTCATGGAATTTGTCACATGGCGTGTATCGTTGGTATGCGACTTGTAATGTCAGAGGCCGATTTAACTATACTTATTTGAGTAGCCAGCTCATCCCTTGCCATTATTTTTCAGGAAATAAAGTTATAATGACACTAACCGAAGGTGAATCATAAGCCGACTATAAATATCACTAGTGTGGTCAGCAGTGATATTTTGACATTGGGGAGCCGTAGTTGCATAATTCCGTATGTATGAGGCTTTCAGTCGATTTTGGTATTTTAATTTTGTAATAGCTAGAAAAATGCACCTTTCCCTTCCCTTATATTTTATAAATAATTAGCATGACATTCATGATGTCTCGGTATTATATTGAGTAAAATATAGTTTATCTTATTAGATTAAAGATGGATTTTCTTATTAGATGGAATGTATTACCGAGGGGCCGATTTACATTAGGTGGTACCAGAGCAGGGATTAGATTCTTTTAGGGTATTTTGGAAGAGTGGTTGATTAAATTGAATCTATAAACATCTATTATGAGTTTAAGTGCATATGTGCGTTTCATATAGGACGGCATTATCAAGTGAAACGCTGCTGACTTTGTCCAAAGGAGTCATTAAGAGTTTGTATATTGTGGTATAAGAATCATTTATGACATGATATAGTGTACATGTGGCTACTAGTGGAGTATATACCAGTTAATACAAGTGTGATAAACCATTACGTAAAGTTTGATGTTATTAGAATGGATTGAGTATCTCGTAAACACGTTACTTGTTAAACACATAGATAAAAGAAGTGGCCTATAAAAGTCAACAGGTAGATAAAAATGGTGATTGGGAGAAAGGAAAGCCAAATATTTGATTTTGTTGTGACTATCTTTAGTTTAATTAAAGAAGGGTGTGAGGTAATATTTACATAATGTACATTATATGGTACGATAGTTAGTTTTGGTGTATCGAATGTTCCTATAGTTAGAGAAATTCTCTGATGTTTGATTTTCGAGGAATTACCTGGTCACTACCTCATCGGAAAGTAGCTTATGAAAAATAGAGACTATTTCTTGGACGCAGTACCTATTTCAGATTATGAATATAGAATAACTCCAGTAGAATAGGAGTTTAAAAAGTAAAAATAGAATTATCATTTTAGAGAAAGAATTTATTAGCGAGCACTTTACTAAAGGGAGCACAAGATGTGTCCATAAAGAAAAGAAGGGATGTAGAGGTTGTGCACCGACTTACTGCCAAATTGAATAGAGTGACAAGTGAAAAGATAAATAATATCCGTTTACCGAGCATAATAGTGATATCGCTTAGACCCAGTTGAAAGATGCAAAATTATCTTTTATAAAAATCAATTTGAGTCTAGTTATTCGGAATTAGGGATAGTAGATAAGGATATATCAAAACAATTTTGTTTCACATTCTTTATGTCATTAGAAAGTTTTAGTGATGCCATTCAGATTGAACGAATGCATTGATGCGTTCAGGAAATTGGATGAATCGGACATTAATGTCAAGTAGAGCTTGGGTTCATTTGTGGTTGTATATAAGATATCTTTGAGTATTCGATAAGGGAGATTATGAACGACATTCGAAAATAGTGGTTTAGATCTTGAAGGAGAAGAGTTGTAGCACTAAAGTTAAATAGGTTGATTAACTTTTGGTGAATTAGGTTAGTTTTCTAAGGATATAGGATACGTTGAAGATGGGGTGTTTTTATCTTGTAAAAGTGAAAGCTATTAAAGAATGGAGAATACCAAAGAATGTGACTAAAGTTTGAAGTTTATTAGGACCTAGTTTGGGTGTTACAGGACAAATTTGTCAGAGGGTTTCCATCCATAAGTTTTGAGTCTTTAACAAAGGTATTAAGGAAGGGTAGGTTTCACTGGATTGGATAGTGTTAACAACAGAGTTTTGATTAGAGTTAGAGAAAAGATTATGATAACTTTGATTTTAGTTTTAAGTTGGTGGTGGTGAATACGTGGTGCGTACAGATGCTTTGAAATAAGGTTTAGGGTGTGTACAAAATATGAAGGTGATTTCTTATACATCTCGTCAATTATCTACACATGAGTTGAAATTAGCAATTAATATTATACATGTAAATAATGAATTTCAAGGCATTATTTGGATCAACAAACTTAGAGGTATGTTTTCACGCAAAAAAAAAAAAGAGAGTGTCTGGAGACAAAATATATGGATAGAATTATTAAAAGAAATATATACATATATATGATTTTTCTATCCATTATCATCCTCGAAGGGCGAGACGTAAAGTAGCTGATGCCTTGAGTAGGAAAGTGCCAATTATCTTAGCTAATTTGGGGAAGTTATGATGTGACTTGTTACTAGAAATAAGACTAATAAATGTGAAGCTAGCAATGATCATTTTTGTCAATAATTTTTGGAACTTAAGTTATCTATTATTTTTGGATAAGATCTCCGAACCTAAGGTGTAAGTTAACAACTGAATCAAAGTAGAGGTTTAGAAATTTCAGTTGTTCTTGGGATTTTGGAGCTATTCAATGCTGGAAAATATGAGAGAACCAACTGTTGGGAAATCGATCATACATAATTTTACTATAATTGGAGTACTAAGCCGAGAAATTATGTTATTGGTCTTGTTGTGGTAGTTTCTTTAAGTTGCCTGACAATTTAAAAGTTTGGTTCGATATTGATTCTCAAGTTGATAAGGAACCTTTCAATACATATTAATATTTAATATGTGGAAATGACTTATGTAATAAGTGTGGTATTGATTGTCTGAACAAAGTTTAGATATTAGTAATCATCAATAGTAATTGTTAATTTGTAATGTATGTCTTCGGATTCACGGGAACCGATTAATATCACATATGTAATATTATTAGGGTGCCCTTTAAGAAGATGACTTGAATTTCTATAGCATTTAATAAGATAGATGAGATGACATTGTTAGTGCTCAATAAATTTTGTAATAGTACATACAAGAAATATTTGGGGTTAGAGATGATAATTTGGGTGAAATTATATTAATGAGATAGATATGAGAAAAACAACTTTTTGAGTTTAAAGTTAACTAATAGAGTCCTTATTAATGGAAAAAAATTTTGGTGTATAGGAGAGGAAATAATGAAGTGGGTTTGGTTCAATAACATTATTTTCATACATTGGGACTAGATAGTAACACTTTGGATAAATGTGTCGTACTAGTTACTTTTATGTATTGGAGAATATCTTGACGCTTGATAGTTGGTGGAAATAAGTAGTGATGGTACTATTATGGTCCAGTTGGATCCTTCTTATTATAGAGGTTAGAGAAAATAAATTAGGGTAAGAAGCCAAATTGTTAATAAGAACAGATGGAGTGATTAGTGAATGTGAGACGAGGTTGTGTACATGATATAGAGGAGTTATACGAGGAGAACATGAATACAACCATATGCGATGTATCCTAGTACATTAAAAATGCATCGATATTTAAAGCCCTACTACTGGTGGTAGGCAGTGATAATGGATGTGCAGAAGTTATGACTAAATACTTAACTTATAAGCGAGTGGGAAAGACATATTGAATTAGAGTAGGGGTTCAAAAGCCTGAGTTATTTTGGGAGTTTTGGATGTTCAGTACTAAATTGTTATAGATCCCTGTGTGGCGGCGGGGCGACCGTATGTGATGTAAACTAATTAAAAAATACGGACTCTCGAAGCTATGTCCTGTGATTATGTGCATATAGTCTCTTTGGTATTGTGAATAAATACTCAAAAGTTTGGATCGAATGTTGATTGTCAATCTACTAAGAAGTCTTTGGAGATATAATGTGGTTGATATGTGAAAATGAACGTATTTGACATGTGTGGTATTGATTGTTTATGACAGAATTTAGATATTGGCTAATCGGGGAATATCAAGCAACTAGCAGCTAAGCTTGTTAACTCTTCTGATAACCATCCACGGTAGAACAAAACTAATTATGAATTTCTCTCATTTGGGTTGCTTACGTAACCTTTAGAAATATGATGCTATTTGGGTAATTAATGGATAGACTGACGAAAATAAACTCATTGTTTTACCTATGCGATTAGGTGATTCTGGCTTACCTATGTATTAAGTGATTCTGCGCAAAAAGGTTAGTTAAGCTTTTTTCTCATACATTTGTAAAGATTACCTGGTGTGTTTATTTTTAAAGCGCCTGATAGAGATTCTCAATTATATTTCATATTTTGGATTTTACAAAAGGCATTAGGTATTTCAATTATACTCAGCATTTCATCATCAAATAGAGAACAATTAGAAAGGACAATTTAGACCTTGGAAGAGATGATAGAAGCTCTGTTATAATGGAGCTTAAGGAAAGTTAGGGTGATCACCACTGATGGAATTTAAATATTAATGCCAACTTTCCATTCTAGGGCATCAGTATGGCCATATGGAAGCCTTTATGAGAAGCATCGATGTCTAGTAGCGGTGGATGCAAAGGATTACAAAAAAACTTGAAGGTGTTGAATTGATACAAAGAAACGATAAAACAGGAGATATAAATAGTTAAGAAGTATTTGAAAAACAATATAGCATTTTGATTAAGATAGAAAATGTGGTAACTGACGAACAATAAAAAAGAGATAGGAATGTGAGTTAGGTGAGAAAAGTCTAAGGTTATCCTCATCATGAAAAGAATCTGGAGATTTGATAAATAAGGAAACTTGAGCCCGAGATATATTGGCCCCTATGAGATTACACAGAAAAGACCTAAAAACAGATCAATTAGCATTTACCAGTAGAAATTATCGCAAATATATTTTATTGTGATTCTATGATCTTCATGTTACGTCATTTGATTTTAGCCATGTGTGGCAGACCACAAATGAAATGTAAGAGGCAACCAATATAATGGAAGAGCCAATAAAACCGCTGGAATAGGAGCATAACCGATTTGAAAAAAAAAGAAATAAACAATGGTCGAGTGAAAGTCGAGTCGCCATTCCCAAGGGGAAGCCACTTGGGAGGTTGAGGAGAAATATCAAGAAACATAATCCCTATTTATTCCATGAGACGGGTAAGTTCATAAATTCGAGGAACGTAATTTAACCGGAGGGGAGAATTTAACATCCACGCGAATGTTTATGCATAATTGTGTACAAAGTTTGATAATTATAAAGAAATATAAATTTATGAATAGCAATTATAGGGTTGAAATTAGAATATATTAAAAGTGTGGGATTAAATTGAAGTTTCTAAAATAATAGGGGTTAAATTATATAAATTAGAAAATTTGGGGACGCAAATTATAATTATACCATAGTTATCCAAAAAAAAAAAAGAGAAAAATTTGAGGGCAGCCACGTAGCTTGGCCACTAATTTGAAAGGAGATTAGAACATTTTCAATGCCTAGTATTCGTCTTTTAAAATAATGTGCGGCAAAGTAGTTTTGCCATTTTTTTTTTTTCCCAGCGGCTCAGCTCACACAAGACCCACAAATTTAATTTTAATTCCCTTGTCAACCTCCAAAAACAAGGTAAGTCTTAGTGTTATAAATACTAATTAATTAGTATAAGTTTATACTTATTTGATTAGTTGCATTTATTAAATATAATTTATATTTCGATGTATGTTTAATCGAATAAATTTTTGACTTTGACTATTTTTTAAATTAAGATTTGGTTAAATAATCATTTGCTTTAGGAATATTAAGTGAGATAAATTGAATTACTTCAATTTGTTAGATTTAATCATTAATATAATGATATCTACTCAATTTTATCGGGACCTATTAACCAAAATTTGTTCTCTGACTTATATGTAAGGGTGTTTAATTAAATTCTATAGTAGCGAGGAGTTGATGGAATTTATAAAAAGAAAAAATATTGTAAAATTATATAAGAATATTAAGGAAATTTTATTTGAGAATATTATGGGTTATTAAAAGAATATGAGATTTTTACAAAAAAAAAATTAATTTTGAGAATGCTATTAGAGAACGGTAGTTATAAATATATGAGGGGTTTGAAAATAAAATGAACTTTTAATGAGTTAATAGAAAATTAGATATATATTTGGGAGGCTTAGAATATCCATTGTACTTAGAAGAAAATGGAAACGGAGGGTTTAAATTTATTTAAAAAATGTTAAAAGATTTGTGAAAAATATAAGATATTATTTAATACTTCATTACCATTTACGATATTTTCGAACTAATTGATTATACGTATTATAATTTATTCTAGGACGCAGAGATAAAGTAGAGGGTTGATTAAGCCCCTTTTACTACTCGTAAAGTCATTTTGGGATTTGAGGTAAGTATAGTTAATTGGATCCTATATATATATATAAATCTATATGGGTGTAACGTGTTGGGATTGTAACCCAATTGGTACTTGTAAATGCCTTAATTTCGGGATTACGAGGTTATTTTAAAAAGTGGCGTATGTGTTTTATTGTGATTAATTGTGTATTTATAAAGATTGACGGATGATAGCTTTATATTAGCATTCTATCGTTGCATTGGAATTGAATGAATATAAGTTCAATTATGAGCATATTCGTTTGATTGTGAAAAGATGGGGAATGACTTATTACCTAAATTGGGCGCCGAACAGGTCAATGGTTTTTGCGCGGATGATGGTTGATTGTGATTGATGATGTGATATGACTGAATAAAATGAATATATAGCTAGGTACCATGGCTCGCGCAGGTACCGTCATGCAGGTCGTTGCAGGGTGGATTATTTATCCGGGTAGCCGAGGAATATCTTTGTGGCTGCTAGACGAACCACTGGGGGGGTGGTGTGAGGATAGCTTGTTCCGGGTTGTGATGTTTGTGGTGATGATCGATTGTCTAGTACAGGGGCCACTGCACAGATAGGTGGCGGATATCATATTCGACGGTATCCTAAGTGTTTATATGACGTGACATTGATTGAGAAAATGATGGTCACCAGAACCATTGACTTGATGTACCCAATTCAGAAGTAAGCGACGGGCCCTAAGAATATAAACTGTGACTTCAGATTTTGTATTGTGGATTAATGCAATGATTGTGGCATTGAACTTTTTTTGTAGCTTTGTTGTGATTATATTGAATATTCATGGAGTTGTGAACATAGCGTTTATCTATGCGTGTATATAGGCTGATTACCTATACTTATTGAGTAGGCCAGCGCATTCCTTGTCAATTATTTTCTCAGGAAATAAGTTATAATGACTAGCCGAAGGGTGAATCATAAGCCCGACTATAAAATATTAGTAGGCTTGGTCAGAGTGATATCTGTCCTTGACTTGGGAGCCGTAGTTGCATAATTCGTATGTATGAGGCTTTCAGTCGATTTGTTATTTTAAGTTTTGTAATAGCTGAAACTGCACCTTTCCCTTTCCTTCTATTTATAAATACTAGCATTGATCATTAAATACAATATTTCGATGACACATGTCATTCTATGATGTCTCGGTATTATATTGAGTAAAATATAGTTTATCTTATTAGGTTAATGTGGACTTTTTATTAGATGGAATGTAATTAGCGAGGGGGCCTTACATATCTAATATGCTTATCCCGGAACTGGCATAAACCTCATTCATGGGGAGCGTATGGCGGAGACGTTGTCCCAGTCTCTCATAATATTGCTTCTGGAGTGTCCGTTAGATATCGTAGCCAATATTGATGCAAATGCGCACTTTCCAGTTGTCCTCATGCCATTGCTTCGAACGGTCAAAACGTTCTTCTGGCGTGGACCCCTCTGGTAAGTCGCTCGGGCGGCGGCTTGTCCAAGATGTAGCCTTGGTTCTCAAAACTAAAGGACAATTCTCAGCCGTTTCCAGCCAGTCCGAGTAGTTCGTGTCCCTTGAACTTATTAGTCTCAGGTACTATGGTTAATGGATTCTTAGACATATCTACATTTATCAAAAATGTAAAGCATTTGAAAGAAATTAGCAGATGATGGTAAAATATTATTGTTCAAGTTGAAGACATGGTATTTTAGTCTTTAACCCCTCCCACTATTTGTACGAAAGTCTGCCACTCTCAAGCGGAACTTCGAGAAAAACCATTTCCTAGTGGGCTTGGGATCCACAAGCGTAATCTCCATGCCCTACTTTTTATGATTCAAATGAAGAAGACCTCGTGAAGATATTTATATCATTCTCATCCCATGAGATTCCCAGATATTTTTGCCTCACCTATTGGAATGGTTCCGAGGACTCCAAGCGAACCATGTACTCAGTGTTGGGCCCGACCCATCAACCAAATCATGCCTCAAACTGTCGCCTCCCACGACTCGTGAGACAGGGAAACAACGAGTGCAGTCTCTTTGTTTACAACAATGGTGCATCTTTTCCTTGTCCAAGTGTGCCACGACTTGTGAGACCACACTTGGGTAGTGGTAGCTTTCTCACCACATTGCTGTGGATGGAAGGCTCGGACAGATCAAAATACCATTTTGATCCAAGTCCGTTCTGGGCCCAATATTTGATTTTGTCCAACCAGATGAGATCTTAATGTACGACCGAGACCTCATCACATTAAGGTGTGTTTAAGCATGCATAAATATCAAATATTTAAAGTGATAAATAAATACGCCGCATGCAGAAAACATAGCATACCCCACTTAGGATGATCACAAGCCCAACCCATGCGACCCACTGAGCCTACAGTAAGTCTATGGTCTGTCTAGGGTGGTTCTAAATTATTACAAAATAATATACCCATTGTCATTCCAATGGGCCTTGTAATGCTCTTGTTTCATGTCTTGATGCTCCACCTTGGGTCTCCGACTCCGTAAACTTGTTAAAATTAAAACCTTACCAATCCTATCTACTCTCATTACAAAATTCAAAGTAATACATGGTAAATAAAAACAAGCCTTAACATCATGAGGCTGAAATACGGGAGATGATAGTCCCAAAAGAAGAGGCACGCAGGCCCCACCCAACAGAAATGTAAATAATCATACATTCATTTCTTACACAAGGTCTAAGGTTCTTGTGATCATCCATGTTGATCCCCATCAATGCACATAACATAATTATTCCAAATAATCATGCTTAAACCATGGATATTCCAAATATCCAAGTGATGTCCAACATCACAAAGTATAAATCCATAAACAATATGCAAAAATTCAAATTTCAAATTCAATGGACATCATAAACAACGCATCCAATGCATGTATTAATCCCAAATTAATTAAGCAATTTTGATCTAAGGAATAATCCAATTAATTCTAAAATCAAATGTGAAAAATTAATACATTTTCAGAATAATGTGTAGAAAACCCAGAAAATCAAATTTTCTAGAAAACGTCGAAAAACGACACAAAACGGCCCAGATGCCTGCTAGCCAGCCGCGCAGCCTGCGCGCCCTTTGCCGCGCTGGCCTCGGCTGGCAGCGGCATGCTTGCGCACAGCACGCGCGCGTGCCTGTCCGCAGCATCCGTACGCAAGTGAAGAGGAATTAAAATCCTCCACATGTGAGGCACATGTGACCAGCCTTTATATGATTTGGTGGGTGGTTTTATTTGCTATAATGGTGCATGGTTATGTAGATAGTGGTGTGTGTATGTAGGTTGCTTTGGAAGTTGACAAGAGAAGTTGAATTTTGAATTCAACAACTCTACATATACAAAACCATTTACATAACCTGTATGGTCTTGGCTTGCACGAAATTTCCAGCAAAAACACTCTGCATAAATCTTTGAAAAAACTCTCCTTTTTGTGTTCATATCTTTTGGAAAGGTTGAACTAAAAACATTCCAAAAGGCACTAAATAATCGTGTTGTTTTGGAAGTGTTTCTTCTTCGTTTCTCTACTTGTATATAGCAATAGATTAGAGGATATGCATTCTATAGTGTGGTGTGGACAAATTAGAGGGATTCTGATTTAAATCCTCAAGTGAACGGAAGGAAAAATGGAAAGGGAACAATGCTAGAATCGGTTCTACGTATTATGATCAAAGGTTTGTTTCCATTTATGTTACATGTATCTTTTATTTTTTAATCCTTTAGCCACATGTCGAGCATCTTGTACTCTTTTATTTATGCTTTGATATATACCGAACGCCCGGTAATTTCAAAGGGAACACCCCTTTGAACCCGCTTTAAATTATGATTTAAATTCACGTTTTTTATGCTTCCTTGCATGAAGCACAAGTGGATTCGCCCGGGAGCACGAGCAGAAGTGGGAAAGCGTGAAAACTACATAAATTTAAATCAAATAAATAAACGTAATCCCAAGGGGTGTACCCTTGGGTGCTCAACCGGGGCGTTCGATATAAGATGCAATAATGTTCAAGCATATATTATACATAGGGCATAGATGAAATGTAAATCTACAAAAGTGTAATTAACCGTTACCTTTGTAGATTTCACGTGTGCACGGCTACTTGCGTTGTTCCTTCTCCGGAATGTTCACAAAGTCCAAAGGTATGGACTCTCCAATGGTGATCCACACCACACCGGAACAAACTCACGTTCTCCTTGCTAGAAGAAAATGGGTTTATGAAGGAATCGGTTTAAGAGAATAAACACTATGAATTAGTGTTCTCTTAAACCTACTTTGTTCTTCCTTTTTGATCCAAGATCAAATGAAGAACACAAGTGGGAGAGGGAGAGAGGGCCGAGAGTGAGAGAGAGGAGAGAGGCCGATTTTGCTTCTTCTTTTCCTTGAAAAGATGAATAATGATTCTCATGCATAAGGTGTTAGTATATACTCATATATATACATAATTAATGTGATTATTGGAATGTGTCTAGGTTCAACCAAGGATATCTAGATACATCCCAATCAATCACCATTAATTCTTCAATAAAGCCTACCAACTTTTAAGGTATGATCAAATCATACCAAAAGGGAATGGCTTGATTGGAGTTGATTTGTCTTTTACCAAAAGAGACAAGTCAATTACCACCTAGCATGCAACATGGCTGAATTTAGCTTCCTGCAAGGGAGCATTTTCGGCCATGCTCAATTTGGGAAGAAGTCCAACTTCTTCCTATTCCAACATATAGGAATTAATTCTCCTCTCGGGTCAAAATTTAATGGACCGAGTCTTATAGTAATCCAATTACGACGAACCCAAAATTAAATCCAATTTAAAATCAACTTAAATGATTCCCGTTGGTCTTTTAATCCAATCAAAAGATCCAATCATCTCAAACTTCCCATATTTAATCGTTAAATCCCATTTATCGATTAAATGAGGGCCCGATACAATATCGGCCCGTCCATCAATGGACAATCCCTTAAGTAATCCAATTACTTATTTATCCTTCGAGATTGACTCCAAGTCAATCTCTCAACCTTCTCGGTGATTTGCGTGTGACCTTTTAGGTTCACCCTCAGCTAGACTTGGGCCCGTGTCCTACAAGGACCCGTTACCATGGGTGGTCGTCTAGCAACGGTCCATGGTACTAGAGATTAGGTGAATGTTGGAGTGAATATTTAGGTGCCGATTCTGTATGGGTACGGTCCTTCCGTCTATCGTCTCTCGGCCTTAGTCTAGGGTATGGAATTGGGTGTCGGTTCCCATCCTACACTAGACATCTATGCTTAATACTGGAGACTACGCATGCTTCATTGCGTCGACACAGGAAACCATTTTCTGTTCGACCAACCACTGTGGCCACAACTTTAAATAGCATGAACGTGTCTCCGAGTGCATAGGAGATACCTCTGTCACATACTGATAGAGGACAGATCCTCTTCTTGGAATGCACCGTCCTCGCTACACATTGCGAGTGCACTGGACAAGGCTTATAATGATCATCTTACAAAATGATCACCTCTCGCCCGATCCAAGATACAGCTGTCCCGTGCACGTGACTACCATGGTTCCTCAAGTCTGAGGACTACTCCCGTACTATCGGAATTGGGGAAATCCAATCATACCGTCCAATCCTCCAAGTCTTCCATATGATGATCCTTGCGAGTCAGTCCAGTCGGCTCGACCCCAGTCGACCAACCCATCAAGATCATGAAGGTGTCCCATGCCTGTCGCCGATGAAACACGGTACTCATCCAATGAACACGACTCTTGATGCAAGTCTCAATAGGACCCTCGATGCCCGATCTTGAGGTCCTCGACATGGAACGTTTCAGACCCAACTCTTAATCAGTTGGTTTCATGACCACCATCCAATGCGTGGCCCAACTGCATGAGTTGTTAACCGTGGTCTGTGGGCTTTGTTGGGACATAAGTAAAATACCGTTTTAGCATATGTAAAATGAGCGCAACAAAGTATGTACCATTGGTGACGAACACTCATTTTATTCATCACATAATATTACATTATATAAAGTTGTCAAATAGGTTACATAATGCCAAACTTATTGGGTTTCTGGTCACCTATTCTAACAAGGCATTCCCGGACGGTACCCGATACTTTTAGTGGTATCAATGCCCGGTTCGGTGCTGTGGCTTTAAGAATTTACATGTCATAATGTGTAAAGCATGTACAACGTGTTTAAAATGCTTTTGGCAAGCATGTTTTATGATTTTTTCTAGCATGACTAATTGTATAAAATATGTGTTAATTTTGCTTTTTAAATTATGGATATCCATGCATTTTATGAGAATTTGATTTCCTATAAGTGCATGTTTATATTTCAGTTTTACAATAGAAATTTTAAAAAAAAATAGTGAAAAAAGGTGTCAGCCGCCCGGCAGGGGCAGAAAGCCAATTGGATTGGCGGTTTTGGGTACTATTTAGCAAATCTTTATTAAGTAATATTGATTTGATGAATATAGTAAGTATTCATCTGTGGCACTATGTGTTTGTTGTGCTTACTGATTATGTTAAACGATGTTTTAACGTCACAACAAATGCCCATACCAGTTGGATAACCCATGTAGTTGAACTGCGCATTGGATGGCAGCTATGAAATCAACTTCTGAGGGTTGGTCTGAAATGTTCCAAGTCGAGGACCTCGAGACAGGGCATCGAGGGTCCTATAGATACTTGCACTAAGAATTGCATTCATTGGATAAGTGTCGTGTTTCATCGACGACAGATGTTGGACGTCTATGCAATATTAGTGGTTTAGTTGACAAGGGTGCCAGGTGACTGAATTGACTCGCGGGAATCGTCATATGGAATCCTTGGAGGCTTGGTCGGTATAACTAGAATTTCCGGCTCCGATAGTACGAGATTAGTCCTCGGACTTGAGGAATCATGGGAGTCACATGCATATGAAGGTTTGTATCTAGGACGTGGCAAGAGATGTCCGTATCTGGGATACGTTCATCATAAGCCTTATCCAATGCGGTCGGAATATGTATTGAGGACGATGGATTCCAAGATAGGATCCATCACTTGTTAGTATATGACAATCGAATCTCCTATGCGCTCTGACACGGTTTAAGCTCGTTAAGTCTGTGGCCACAACGATTGGTTGAGTAAGGAATGGTTTCCTACGCCAATCAATAGAGCAAACGTGTCTCGAGTTATTGAGCATAGTTGTCTAGTCCAGGATGGGAACCGACGCCCAATTCCATGCCCTAGACTTAGACCAGGAGACGGATCATGGAAGGACCATACTCGTATGTGAAAGAAATCGGTGGATCGTCCCGGGAATTGCGCGAATGCGGAAGCGCGATAAGAATAAACATACAAAAATTAAAGCATGCTTTTAATTTAAAAGAACACGCTCAAGGGGTGTGCCCTTGAGGTTCCCGGGTGTTCGGTGTATCTCATGATCATATAACATGTAAAGAAATCATGGAGGCCATAGAGTTGAAAAAATAAAGAGGGACGAAAAATAAAACGAGACCTACCCGTTGTCGTTTTCGTCTTCAACGGCTACACGTGTTGTTCCCCGTTTTGCACCGAGATCTCGTTCTTGAGACCCTCCAAATCGTGACACACGATCCACCCACGTATCTTGCACGTCGTGCTAGCAATGAACAAGTATTTTTGGAGAGGATAGATCAATCACACGTTATGAATTAACGGGACTAATCTTCCTTAGTTCTAATATTCCAAGAACAAAAGAACAAGAAATAATTTTCTTGGAGAGTGAGAGAGAGAGGGGCGGACGAGATGTAGGAGAGGGGAGAGTGTGTGTTGTGTGTGTGATTTTAAGAATCATCATCCTACAATAGTTGGAAGCTAGAGGTATTTATAGAGGAGGAGTTTAATCCTCTTTAAACTCCAACTCTAAGAACCCTAATTTGACTAGGATTTTGACCTAGTCAAAGTCCTAGTCAAACTAGTGTTTGACCTAGTCAAACAAATCCTAGCCTTCCATCTCCCCTTTCCATCTCAACCGTTGATTTAAATTTAATGGAATATTTAAATCCCATTAAATATTCTAAAAGGCCAAATAAATATAATAAATAAATATTAATATTTATTCTAGGCCCATTAAATCAATTCCCTTAATAAATCCAATTTATTAATTTAATTCCCTTTATCAGATAGAAGGAATTAATTTTTCCAAGAAAATATAGGATCCGATTAAATCTAATTTAATAATTTCTTTACTCCAATATTTAATTCCAAATTAAATACTAAGTGTGTGTGGATAGTGTGTGACTCTTTAGGTTCACCATTCAGCTAGACTTGGTCGGATTCCTAGAATACGTCCGTTACCATGGGTGGCCATCTAGCAACGGTCCATGGCACTAGAGACTAGGTGAAATATTGGGGGATGAATATTTAGGCTCTAACAGTACACTTGTCCTTCTGTCTTCGGTCTCAACACTCAGAGTCTAGGGTACGGAAAATGCAGGTACCCATTTTGGACCTAAGTGTCGGTCTGTCCTTTACTAAACGCCGCAAGGGAAACCTTCCCTTCTGTTCAGTTACTGTGGCCACAGATTTTAGGGACAAGACACAGAACATACATGAGACTCAACTGTCAATGCCTTTTGATAGGAGACAGATCCTTTCTTGGAAACTACTATCACTCTGTGCACCCGAGCTGCACTAGACATGGCTTATGACTACTCAAGAGTATTTTTGCAATCTCTCACCATATCTAAGATACAGACCTGATGCACAGGTAAACTCAGCAGTTCCTCAAGTCAAAGGACTTGGCCTGTACCGTTGGAACCGGGAATACACGTCATACCTTGCTGACCATACTCAAGGTCCTCCGTAAGACGGTTCCCGCGAGTCACCTCAGTCAACTGCATCCTAGCATGCTGACCCACTAACACTGCTTAGACGACCTTCGTCACCCGTCGATGAAATACGACAGCAGATGCTTAGTGCAAGTCTCAGAGGGAATCCCGGTACCCATTTTTGGGATTCCTTGACTTGGAGATTTTCGGACTGATTCGGTAAGACTGATTTCATGGACCTACCTCCAAGCGTAGTCCCAGCCTCCGAAATTAATACTCAGTCCGTGGGCTTTGTTTGTGTAGTGAACAGATATATAAATGCAGATATAAGTGAATGTAAACAAAGTATTGCCATATGAATTTTCACTTCTTTATTCATAAATGTTTTCATCAAACACCTGAAATTGTCTAGACATAGGTTACATATTCCTGCCAAAATTGGCTTACATGGTCACCTATTCTAACAATCTCCCACTTGACCTTTAAAGCCAATCGCCCATATGTCTAATCCCCATCTTCTCAAGATGTTGCGTATGAGCGCTCTGCGACATAGGCTTTGTCAGCGGATCTGCTGTGTTGTCTGCTGAGTTGACTCGGTCCATCCGGACGTCACCTCTTCCTACCATTTCTCTAAGAAGATGGTAGCGTCTAAGAATGTGTTTGGAATGGTGATGAGATCTCGATTCCTTTGCTTGCGCTATTGCGCCTTTGTTATCACAGAAGATGACAACAGGCTCGGCGATGCTAGGCACCACACCCAACTCTTGGATGTAGTTTCTCATCCAAACCGCTTCCTTAGCAGCTTCTGAAGCTGCTATGTATTCAGCCTCTGTGGTGGAGTCAGCAATGGTTGCTTGCTTGGAACTTTTCCAAGCTACTACTCCTCCATTGAGTTTGAATACGTACCCCGATTGAGACTTCGCATCATCGTCATCAGACTGGAAGCTAGCGTCGCTAAAGCCTTCCAAAATTAGTTCTCCATTGCCATAGACTAGGAACATTTCCTTAGTCCTCCTTAGGTACTTAAGGATGCCCTTAACAGCATTCCAATGTGCCTCTCCTGCGCAGGACTGATATCTGCTTGTCACGCTCAAGCGTATGCAATGTCAGGCCTAGTGCAGTGGACCACATATTGTATGCTACCTACGGCAGAAGCATAGGGGATGACTTTCATCCTTTCAAGTTCCTCATCAGTTTGTGGGGACTGTTTCTTGGATAACTTGATCCCATGCCTCATTGGAAGGAATCCTCGTTTGGAGTTGTCCATTCGATATCTCTTTAGGACTTTCTCCATATACGAGTTTTGGGTGGGTCCTAACATCCTTTTAGATCTGTCCCTGACAATCTGGATGCCTAGGATGTAGGAGGCTTCACCCAAGTCCTTCATGGAAAACTGGGTTGACAACCATGCTTTTGTGTTTCCTAACATTCTAACGTCATTACCAATGAGCAGAATGTCATCCACATAAAGCACTTAGGAACATTATTGACCTCCCACTGACCTTCTTGTATACACAAGGGTCGGATTCGTTTTTGATGAAGTCATAACCCCGTATTACTTCATCAAAGCGAATGTTCCAACTTCGGGAGGCTTGTTTGAGGCCATAAATGGACTTCTGGAGACGACAGACTTTCTGTTCTTCTCCAGTGACCGTGAAACCCTCCGGCTGATCCATATAGATCTCTTCTTCAATGAAACCATTGAGGAAGGCCGTTTTCACGTCCATCTGCCATATCTCATAGTCATACCATGCTGCTATGGCGAGCAGAATCCGAATGGATTTAGCCATGGCTACTGGCGAGTAGGTATCCTCAAAATCGACCCCAGGTCATTGAGTGTATCCCTTAGCTACAAGCCTAGCCTTAAAGGTTGTGACTTCTCCATCAATGCCAAGTTTGCGCTTGTAAAGGAAGAATTAAAATCCTCCACATGTGAGGCACATGTGACCAGCCTTTATATGGTTTGGTGGGTGGTTTTATTTGCTATAATGGTGCATTGTTATGTAGATAGTGGTGTGTGTATGTAGGTCTTTGGAAGTAAACAAGAGAAGTTGAATTTTGAATTCAACAACTCTACATACACAAAACCATTTACATAACCTGTATGGTCTTGGCTTGCACGAAATTTCCAGCAAAAACACTCTCCATAGATCTCTGAAAAAAATCTCCTTTTTGTGTTCATACCGTTTGGAAAGGTTGAACTAAAAACATTCCAAAAGGCACTAAATAATCGTGTTGTTTTGGTAGTGTTTCTTCTTTTCTCTACTTCTATCTAGCAATAGATTAGAGGATATGCATTCTATAGTATGGTGTGGACAAATTAGCGGGATTCTAATTTGGATCCTCAAGTGAACGGAAGGAGAAATGGAAAGGGACCAATGCAAGAACCGGTTCTACGTATTATGATCAAAGGTTTGTTTCCATTTACGTTACATGTATCTTTTATTTTTTAATCCTTTAGCCACATGTCGAGCATCTTGTACTCTTTTATTTATGCTTTGACATATACCGAATGCCCTGTAACTTCAAAGGAACACCCCTTTGAACCCGCTTTAAATTATACTTTAAATTCACATTTTTTATGCTTCCTTGCATGAAGGACAAGCGGATCCGCCCGGGAGCGCGAGCGGAAGCGAGAAAGAATGAAAAATATGTAAATTTAAATCAAATAAATAAATGTAATCTCAAGGGGTGTACCCCTGGGTGCTCAACCGGGCGTTCGATATAAGACGTATTAATATTGAAGCATATATTATACATAGGGCATAGGTGAAATGTAAATCTACAAAAGCGTAATTAACCGTTACCTTTGTAGATTTCACGTGTGCACGGCGACTTGCGTTGTTCCTTCTTTAGAAGGTTCACAAAGTCCAAATGTATAGACTCTCCAATGGTGATCCACACCACACTGGAAGAAACCCACGTTCTCCTTGCTAGAAGAAAATGGGTTTATGAAGGAATCGGTTTAAGAGAATAAACACTATGAATTAGTGTTCTCTTAAACCTACTTTGTTCTTCCTTTTTGATCCAAGATCAAATGAAGAACACAAGTGGGAGAGGGAAAGAGGGCCGAGAGTGAGAGAGAGGAGAGAGGCTGATTTTGCTTTCTTTTTTCCTAGAAAAGATGAATAATGATTCTCACGCATAAGGTGTTAGTATATACTCATATATATACATAATTAATGTGATTATTGGAATGTGTCTAGGTTCATCCAAGGATGTCTAGATACATCCCAATCAATCACCATTAATTCTTCAATAAAGCCTACTAACTTTTAAGGTATGATCAAATCATACCAAAAGAGAATGGCTTGATTGGAGTTGATTTGTCTCTTACCAAAAGAGACAAGTCAATCACCACCTAGCATGCAACATGGCTGAATTTTGCTTCCTCCAAGAGAGCATTTTTGGCCATGCCCAATTTGGGAAGAATTCCAACTTCTTCCTGTTCCAACATAGGAATTAATTCTCCTCTCGGGTCAAAATTTAACGGACCGGGTCTTACCGTAATCTAATTACAACGAACCCAAAATGAAATCCAATTTAATGTCCACTTAAATAATTCTTATTGGTCTTTTAATCCAATCAAAAGATCCAATCATCTCGAGTTTCCATATTCAATCGATAAATCCCATTTACCGATTAAACGAGGGCCCGATGCAATATCAGCCCGTCCATCCAATGGACAATCCCTAAAGTAATCCAATTACTTATTTATTCTTCGAGATTGACTCCAAGTCAATCTCTCAACCTTGTCGGTGATTTGTGTGTGACCCTTTAGGTTCACCCTCAGCTAGACTTGGGCCCATGCCCCACAAGGGCCCGTTACCATGGGTGGCCGTCTAGCAACGGTCCATGGTACTAGATACTAGGTGAATGTTGGAATGAACATTGAGGCCGATTCCGTTCGGGTACGATCCTTCCGTCTATCGTCTCCCGGCCTTAATCTATGGTATGAAATTGGGTGTCGGTTCCCATCTTTGACTAGGCATCTATTCTTAATACTGAAGACTACGCATGCTTAATTGCGTCGACACAGGAAACCATTTTCTGTTCGACCAACCACTGTGACCACAGCTTTAAATAGCATGAACGTGTCTCCGAGTGCATAGGAGATACCTCTGTCACATACTGACAGGGGACGGATCCTCTTCTTGGAATGCACCGTCCTCGCTACACATTCTAAATGCACTGGACAAGGCTTATAATGATCATCTTACAAAATGATCACCTCTCGCCAGATCCAAGATACAGTTGTCCCGTGCACGTGACTGCCATAGTTCCTCAAGTCTGAGGACTACTCCCGTACCATTCAATCATACCGACCAATCTGAAGGACAAGCGGATCCGCCCGAGAGCGCGAGCGAAAGCGAGAAAGCGAGAAATGGTGCGTAAATTTAAATCCAATTTAAATAAACGAATCCCAAGGGGTGTACCCTTTGGTGCTCAACCGGGCGTTCGATGTAGGATGTGTAAATATTAGAAACATATATTAAACACATAGGGCATAGATTTATATTAAATCAACCAAAGTGTATTAAAACCGTTAGCTTTGATTGTTTAACGTATGCTCCCGGCTACTTACGTTGTTCCTTCTCCGGAATGCTCACGAAAATCCAAACGTATGGATTCTCCAAAGGTGATCCACACCACACCAGAAGAAATGCACGTTCTCCTTGCTAGAAGAAAACGGGTTTATGAAGGAATCGATTTAAGAGAAGAACACTATAAATTAGTGTTCTCTTAAACCTACTTTGTTCTTCCTCTTGATTCAAAACCAAGTGAATAACACTAGTAGAGAGAGGGGAGTGAAAACCGAGAGTTGAGAGGGAGAGGAGAGGCTGAATTTTCTTCTTCTTTTTCCTAGAAAAAGATGAATTATGATTCACTTATGCTTGGTGTTGTATATTCTCATATATCTACATAATTAATGTGATTATTGTAATGTGTCTAGGTTCATCCAAGGATGTCTAGATATATTCAAATCAATCACCATCAATTCTTCAATCAAGCCTACCAAAATTTATGGTATGATCAAATCATTCCAAAAGGGAAGAGCTTCATTGGAGTTGATTTGTCTCTTTCCAAAAGAGATAAGTCAACATACCACCTAGCATGAAACATGGCTGATTTTGCTTCCTCCAAGGGAGCATTTCAGCCATGTCTAATTAAGGGAAAAAGTCCAACTTCTTCCTATTCCAAAATAGGAATTGTTTCTCCTCTCGGGTCAAATTTAACGGACCTGGTTTTATCATAATCTAATTGCGACGAACCCACCATTAAATCCAATTTAATGTCCATTTAAATTATTTCCATTGACCTTTTAATCCAACTAAAAGATCCAACGTCTCAACGTTTCAACTTTCCATATTTAATCGAAAATCCAATATATCGATTAAACGAAGGCCCGATACAATATCGGCCCGTCCATCCAATGGACCTTCCCTTAAGTAATCCAATTACTTATTTATCCTTCGAGATTAACTCCAAGTCAATCTCTTAACCTCCTCGGTGATTTGTGTGTGACCTTTTAGGTTCACCCTCAGCTAGACTTGGGCCCGTGTCCCACAAGGGCCCGTTGCCATTGGTGGCCGTCTAGCAACTGTCCATGACACTAGAGACTAGGTGAATTGGCATGAACATTTTGGCGCCGATTTCGTACGGGTACGATCCTTCCGTCTACCGTCTCCTGGCCTTAGTCTAGGGTATGGAATTGGGTATCGGCTCCCATCCTTGACTAGACATCTATGCTTAATACTTGAGACCACGTATGCTTCATTGCGTCGACACAGGAAACCATTCCCTATTCGACCAACCACTGTGGCAACAGCTTTAAACAGCATGAACGTGTCTCCGAGTGCATAGGAGATACCTCTGTCACATACTGACAGGGGACGGATCCTCTTCTTGGAATCCACCGTCCTTGCTACACATTCCGACTGCATTGGACAAGGCTTATCATAATCATCTTACAGAATGATCACCTCTCGCCAGATCCAAGATACAGTCGTCGTGTGCACACGACTGCCGTGATCCCTCAAGTCTGAGGATTACTCCCGTACTATCGGAATCGGGGAAATCTAATCATACCGACCAAGCCTCCAAGGCTTCCATATGATGATCCCCATGAGTCAGTCCAGACGGCTCGACCCCAGTCGACCAACCCATCAAGATCGTGTAGGCGTCCCACGCCTGTCGCCGATGAAACACGACACTCATCCAATGAACATGACTCATGACGCAAGTCTCAATAGGACTCTCGATGCCCTGTCTCAAGGTCCTCGACTTGGAACGTTTCAGACCCAACTCTTAATCAGTTGGTGTCATGACCACCATCCAAAGCGTGGCTCAACTGCACGAGTTGTTATTCATGGTCTGTGGGCTTTGTTGCGATATAAGTTAAACACCGTTTTAACAAATGTGAAATGAGCGCAACAAAGTAAGCACCAGAAGTGACCAATACTCATTTTATTCATCACATAATAATAATACATTTACATCGATTTATATAATAGGTTACAAATCGCCAAACCTATTGGCTTTCTGGTCACCTATTCTAACACAATCCTCCTAGGCTTTCATATGATGATCCCCGCGAGTCAGTCCAGTCGGCTCGACCTTAGTCGACCAACCCATCAAGATCGTGTAGGCGTCCCATGCTTGTCGTCGATGAAACACGGCACTCATCCAATGAACACGACTCTTGATGCAAGTCTCAATAGGATCCTCGATGCCTTATCTCGAGGTCCTCGACTTGGAACATTTCAAACCCAACTCTTAATCAGTTGGTTTCATGACCACCATCCAATGCGTGGGCCAACTGCATGAGTTGTTAACCGTGGTCTGTGGACTTTGTTGCGATATAAATAAAACACCATTTTAACATATGTAAAATGAGCACAACAAAGTATGTACCATTGGTGACGAACACTCATTTTATTCATCACATAATATTACACTATATAAAGTTGTCAAATAGGTTACATAATGCCAAACTTATTGGGTTTCTGGTCACCTATTCTAACAAAGCATTCCCGAACGGTACCCGATACTTTTAGTGGTATCAATGCCCGGTTCGGTGCTGTGGCTTTAAGAATTTACATGTCATAATGTGTAAAGCATGTACAACGTGTTTAAAATGCTTTTGGAAAGCATGTTTTATGATTTTTTCTAGCATGATTAATTGTATAAAAATATGTGTTAATTTTGATTTTTATATTATGGATATCCATGCATTTTATGAGAATTTGATTTCCTATAAATGCATGTTTATATTTCAGTTTTACAACAGAAATTTTAAAAAAAATGGTGAAAAAGTCGGCCGCCCGGCAGGGGCAGAAAGCCAATTGGATTGGCGGTTTTGGGTACTATTTAGCAATCTTTATTAAGTAATATTGACTTGATGAATATAGTAACTACTCATCTGTGGCACTATGTGTTTGTTGTGCTTACTGATTATGTTAAACGATCTTTTAACGTCACAACAAATGCCCATACCAGTTGGATAATCCATGTAGTTGAGCTGCGCATTGGATTGCAGCTAAGAAACCAACTTCTAAGGGTTGGTCTGAAACGTTCCAAGTCAAGGACCTCGAGACAGGGCATTGAGGGTCCTATAGAGACTTGCACTAAGAATTGCATTCATTGGATGAGTGTCGTGTTTCATCGGCGACAGATGTTGGACGTCTATGAAATATTAGTGGGTTAGTTGACAAGGGTGCCAGGTGACTGAATTGACTCGCAGGAATCGTCATATGGAATTCTTGGAGGCTTGGTCGGTATGACTAGAATTCCCGGCTCCGATAGTACGAGATTAGTCCTTGGACTTGAGGAATCATGACAGTCACATGCATATGAAGGTTGTATCTAGGACCTGGCAAGAGATGTCCGTATCTGGGATACGTTCATCATAAGCCTTATCCAGTGCGATCGAAATATATATTGAGGATGGTAGATTCCAAGATAGGATCCGTCACTTGTCAGTATTATTAGAATAGGTGACCATGTAAGCCAATTTTGGCAGGAATATGTAACCTATGTCTAGACAATTCTTTGGTATTTGATAAAACATTTATGAATAAAGAAGTGAAAATTCATATGGCAATACTTTGTTTACGTTCACTTATATCTGCATTTACATTTCTGTTCACTACGCAAACAAAGCCCACGGACTGAGTAATGATTTTCGGGGACTGGGACTACGCTTGGAGGTAGGTCCATGAAATCAGTTTCACCGAATCAGTCCGGAAATCTCCTAGTCAAGGAATCCCGAAAAGGGTACCGGGATTCCCTTTGAGACTTGCACTAAGCATCTGCTGTCGTGTTTCATCGACGGGTGACGAAGGTCGTCTAAGCAGTGTTAGTGGGTCAGCATGCTAGGAAGCAGCTGACTGAGGTGACTCGCGGGAACCGTCTTATGGAGGACCTTGAGTATGGTCAGCAAGGTATGACGTGTATTCCCGGTTCCAACGGTACAGGCCAAGTCCTTTGAGTTGAGGAACTGCTGAGTTTACCTGTGCGTCAGGTCTGTATCTTAGATATGGTGAGAGATTGCCAAAATACACTTGAGTAGTCATAAGCCATGTCTAGTGCAGCTCGGGTGCACAAAGTGACAGTAGTTTCCAAGAAAGGATCTGTCTCCTGTCAAAAGGTATTGACAGTTGAGTCTCATGTATGCTCTGTGTCTTGTCCCTGAAATCTGTGGCCACAGTGACTGAACAGAAGGGAAAGGTTTCCCTTGCGGTGTTTAGTAAGGACAGACCGACACTTAGGTCCAAACTGGGTACCTGCTTTTTCCGTGCCCTAGACTCTAAGTGATGAGACCGAAGACAGAAGGACAAGTGTATTGTTAGAGCCTAAATGTTCATCCCCGAATATTTCACCTAGTCTCTAGTGCCATGGACCGTTGCTAGATGGCCACCCATGGTAACGGACGGATTCTAGGAATCCGACCAAGTCTAGCTGAATGGTGAACCTAAAGAGTCACACACTATCCACACACACTTAGTATTTAATTTGGAATTAAATATTGGAGTAAAGGAATGATTAAATTAGATTTAATCGGGTCCTATATTTTCTTGGAGAAATTAATTCCTTCTATTTGATAAAGGGAATTAAATTAATAAATAGGATTTATTAAAAGGGTTGATTTAATGGGCTTAGAATAAATAATAATATTTATTTATATTTATTCTTTTAGCCTTTTGGAATATTTAATAGGATTTAAATATTCCATTAAATTAAAATCAACGGTTGAGATGGAAAGGAGAGATGGAAGGCTAGGATTCGTTTGACTAGGTCAAACACTAGTTTGACTAGGACTTTGACTAGGTCAAAATCCTAGTCAAATTAGGTTACTTAGAGTTTGAGTTTAAAGAGGATTAAACTCTTCCTCTATATAAACCTCTAGCTTCCAACATTTGTAGGATGATGATTCTTGAAAACACACACACAACACACACTCTCTCCTCTCCTCTCTCGTCCGCCCCCCTCTCTCTCTCTCACCAAGAAAATATTATTTTTCTTGTTCTTTTGTTCTTGGAACAATTGAACTAAGGAAGATCGATCCCGTTAATTCATAATGCGTGGTTGATCTATCCTCTCCAAAATAATACTTGTTCGTTGCTAGCACGACGTGCAAGAATACGTGGGTGGATCATGTGTCACGATTTGGAGGATCTCAAGAACGAGGTCTTGGTGCAAAACGGGGAACAACGCGAGTAGCCGTTGAAGACGAAAACGACAACGGGTAGGTCTTGTTTTAAGATTTTCATCCCTCTTTAATTTTCAATTCTATGGCCTCCATGATTTCTTTATTTGTTCTATGATCATGAGATACACCGAACGCCCGGGAACCTCAAGGGCACACCCCTTGAGCGTGTTCTTTTTGAAAGAAATCGGTGGATCGTCCCGGGAGATTAACGCGAATAGCGGAAGCGCGAAATAGTGCGTAATAAAAATTACAAAGCATAATTAAATGGAATTTAAACTATGCATAATATACATAAACGAATCAAGGGGTGTGCCCTTGATTCTCCCGGGCGTTCGGTGTATCTCATGTTCAATAAAACACAACATGGAGGCCATAGAATTAGAAACGAAAACCATAATTAAAGAACCTACCCGGTTGTAGTTTTGTCTTCGTTCGGCTACATGCATTGTTCCCCGTTTTGCACCAAGATCTCAAGAAGAGACCCTCTAAATCATCTCACTCGCTTCACCGGAAAGCAACGAACCCTTGTGCTAGCAAGAAAATCATTGGGGAGAAGAGACATCGGTACACGCTATCAATTAACGCAACCGGCGTCTCTTACGTTCTTAACTTGAATAAAATCAAGAAGAACAAAGTATATTTCTTGGAGAGAAGAAAGAGGGTGGACGAATTTGAGAGAGAATTTGAGAGATGAGAGTTGTAGAGAATAGTAGGTGTAAGTGTGTGTTTTTTAAGTATTTATAGAAGATGGAATTCCTATTCCTTCTCAAACTCTTCCAAAGAGACACACTTTGACTAGGACTTTGACCTAGTCAAATCCTAGTCAATTTAGGCTTTGATTAAGTCAAATTAATCATGGCCCTTCATCTCATCATTCTCTAGATCAAATCTTGTCCATCCATTTTGATGGGCTTTATGGAATGGGCCTATTTAATTCTAAATTAAATATTCCCATGGACTTTATATTAAAATCCTATTTAATATACTAAGCCCATTAATTAATGGAATGGACTTTATTTAATTCCAAAATTAAATAGTCCATGGACTTTATATTAAATCCTATTTAATACCAAGCCCATTAATTAATTCCATAGAATGGGATTATTTAATTCTAAATTAAATAGTCCCATGGACTTTATATTAAATCCTATTTAATATACTAAGCCCATTAATTAATTAATGGAATGGACTTTATTTAATTCCAAATTAAATAGTCCATGGACTTTATATTAAATCCTATTTAATACCAAGCCCATTAATTAATTAATTCACCCTTTTAATCTAATTAAAAGGAAAGCCCATGCTTTGTAAAATTCATAAATCTAATTTATGAACTCAAGCCCGATTATTCCAAATAATACATCGAGGCTTGTATCTCCAAGAAGTATAATTTAATTCCATTAAATTAAACCTTCTCCCGGAATTAATTCCAAATTAATTCCCTTTCATTTGGTGTAGCGGGTGTGACTCTTTAGGTTCACCTTTCAGCTAGACTTGGACCTACTTTTCATTATTTCATAACTAAAGTAGTCCGTTACCATGGGTGGCCATCTAGCAACGGTCCATGGCACTAGAGACTAGGTAATTTATGGTGTGAACATTTAGGCTCCGAGTTATACGCAGGTGCGGTCCTACCGACGCTCGATACGTACGGGTACGGTCCTACTGTCGCCTGTCTCCCGGCCTTTAGTCTAGGGGTCGGTTCCCATCGTTGACTAGGCAACTATGCATAATGCTCGAGATAGGTTTAACTCGACGTAGGAAATCCTTTCCCACTACATCAAGTGCTATGGCCATAGACTTTGTGAGTCTAAACCATCTCCGAGCGCATAGGAGATCTTGCTGTCATATCCTTTGACAGGGGACAGATCCTATCTTGGAATTCACCGTTCTTACATACTCCGACTGCACTGGACGAGGCTTATGATGACCATGTGATATAATCGGTCAAATTTCACCAGATCCAAGATACAGCCTTAGTATGTAGGGGACTGCCGTGATCCTCAAGTCCGAGGACTAATCCCGTACTATCGGAACCGGGAATACGAGTCATACCGACCAAGCCCGAGTAGCTTCTATATGACGATTCCCGCGAGTCACCTCAGTCGGCCGCTCCCCAGCAGGCCGACCCACTAACACTGCTTAGACGATCCTCGTCACCCGTCGATGAAACACGACAGCAGATGCTTAGTGCAAGTCTCAAATGGATTCTCGATGCCCTGTCTCGAGATTCCTTTGACTTGGAGTATTTCAGACTAATTCGGCGAAACTGATTTCATGAACCTACCTCCAAGCGTAGTTCCAATTTCCCGAAATGTTATTTCAGTCTGTGGGCGTTTGTTGTGACATCGTAACGATGCAAGCAGTAAGTACAACAAACTCATGCCTATGAATCCTTACTGCATTCATTAACATAATATTACTTGTTCACAGATTGACGAATGGTTCTCAGAACAGCCAATACCATTGACTTTCTGGTCACCTATTCTAACAATCTCCCACTTGACCAATAAGTCAATTACCCACTTTGTTCAGAATCCTCTGAGTATGAGTAATCTACGATACCGACTAAGGTATTGTGGGTCCGCTTATATTTCCTTGCGAAGCAATACGGTCTAACCGTGTTACCTCTATCCACCATTGCCTCTTAGAGATGGTGGTTGTCTAAGAATATTTTCGTGGATCTTGTGATGAGATCTCGTGCCAATACTCCCATAGCCAAGTTGCCTGCCATTTAGGCAAACATGGCTTGGTCGTGCTAGGCGCCACGTCCATCCTATGGACGCGGTCTTCATCAGTGACCACTATCCGATGCACTCGTCATTGGGCCTGACTGTGCATACCTTTGAGACTAACTGGTTTTCACTTATGCTCTGGAAGCTAGTATCGCTCTAGCCTTCCAAAACAACTCTCAACAGACAGTGCATCATGAACACATCTTTAGTCCTTATTCAGGTACTAAGGATCGTTCTTGATTGCTGTCTTCAACCCCTCAGTGCATTACCGATTTATGTTGAGCCATGCTAGAAGCACTCTCAACATCGGTTCCTATGCACCGAGTAAACATATCATATGTTTGCCTAGGGTTGAGACGTAGGGGATACTCAACATCCAAGCCTTCTCATTAGTCCACCGTGACTAAGTCTTGAATGGCTTGATGCTTTATGCATAGTATCCAAGTTTTCTCATCAGTCTTACTATGACTGAGTCTTGAACAACTTGTCTCTCTACATATATGAGTTTTTCTCATCAGTCCACCATGACTGAGTCTTTGAAAAGCTCAATTCATGAAATGTATGTGGGATCCCTAAAATGTCATGGAGAATTTTTCGTGAGTTACGGTTTGTGTTTTTAGTGATTCCTAATGCCTTGAATTCATCCATGAATCAAGACATTACACACTTAAACACTTGGAACGCCATTTCTACTCCACTGATCACCTACGTCGTTTAAGATCGAGTCATGCTCCGTATGAGCTCGTCAAAACGAATATTCCAGTTATGCGGTGTTTCAAACCTTGTTTGAATTTCCTAGTGGATTCTATGGCTCCTCTCCATAAATCCTACTACGATGTCCAACATCACGTTCCGCAGGTCATTTGGATTATTATCCAAATTTGACCGAACATATCCCGATCACTCGTACCTCTTACGACATTCGGGTTCGTTCTTAAGGGACTTGGAATATGATCAATTTAAGAAAGAAATGCAATTATAAGCAACGTTTAGCATTATTCTGTCGTAAACTTGTACAAATTAGACACCGAGTCTAATTTGTCTCCCACTAGTCCCTTGACGTATGTAGGATCCTTCTACATGCTCAAGGACTTTGTCGGGACATAGGCTTGCCAAACCATGGCTCCTTGTGCGTGACTCCTAGCAAAATGTGCCACGTTCCTTACATTGGCAATTTTGAGTCTACGTCTACACGGGCTAAGGTAATTGGGCGAAACTTCGATCGATCTTCGTCCAACGAGATTCGATCGTTCCCTTTATCAGAGACCGTCATATTTGGCGTTTATAGGAAATGTTTCATTGAGAATTCCATTCTCAACTTGGATGCTCAAGGGCTCCCACTAAATACACGGCCTTTTTCGATCCTATCGAAACAGGTTTAATTTTGCAACCATTTATGGTTCACCTCCTTAAGTCTAATTCCCAAACCTCCTATGGGACCTTTAGACTTTTGAACCCTCTTATGGTCTTTGTGTATTAGTAACCTACAGTTGTCTTATTGGCTCCCTTCCAATAGACTATTTGGCAAGCCTACTTTGTCCAACAAAGAGCTTTCGGACTTTCTTCTTCATAAAAGACTTGTAAATTTAGTCGATTCGAATCATCTATTTCTAGATTCATCGAACTCTCCAATTTACTTATCTTTTAATAAGAAGAAACGTCCTAGCTGTTGTAGATGCCAAATCTGTAAGTTGGTCTTGATTAATCCATTTTAGATAATTTGAATTTTGAGTATCCATAAACCTTTTATGGGATGGTATTTTAGGAATTTACGTACTAGCAAACATGAATCAATATTCAATAATTTTGTTTGATCAAATATGTATGTAATAAAACCTTTGTCCAACAAAGAGACATACTTTTGATCATGCTAGGTTACGTAATTCCTATATTATCCTAACATGATCACGATTATGGGCCTAACAAGTCTCTAGTCCTTTTCATCAATGGACCTTGCCATTGTTGAATCCTAGAACTGTTCTTGGCTTTTAAGTCCTTATTCACTTTCTGCAAACCACCCGCAGATTAGTGATAGGAATGGTATCAAATACAAAATAAAGTGATCATGTCAATACTCAATATCAAATTTTACCTACATTGGAGAGAGGTTTAGAATACTCCCCTTTCCAATGGCCCTCTTAACGACAGTAAATGCTTACGTTCTTAGAAACTATGAACTTGACTGCTGAACCTTTCGCTCTTTCCTTTACCTCCACCTTGTGTTGTAAAGGAACAGCACTTGAAGTGCTTAATAGTTGATGTCACCTTACCCTTCTTCCTCTTTTGGCGTCTGGCACCCTTGCCTTTCGCTATGGAGGTTGAAGCCTCTCCTACTAGTACCGACGGTGAAGATTTTGCAATCGTTGCTTCGTACTAGACCAACATAATTACCAACCTATGAAGATCTTTTCTAAGCTCATTCATGTTGATAATTAATGGTTCGTAGGAGGGAGGAAGAGACTGAAGGATCATGTCAATGTACGTCTCTTTTTCAAGACTGACATGGAGGTCTTTTGAGCTTCTCCACTAGGGATTGCATCATCACTCCATGTTCTTTGTACCGACATCCCTTCCGTCATCTTAGCTCCAAACATGCCTTCGTTGCATTTTACCCCACATGCTGGTCCAAGACCATATAGACATGATGCAAGCGAAGCATAGTTTGAGCCAACATCATTATATCCTACTTGTCGGTGGTCATCCTTCAACTTTTGAACGCCAAGCGTTGCCTTAGTTGTCGACCCCTCCGGCAAGGGCTGAGGAACGTCCTCATTCCGGTATGTGAGTTAAGGTTCTGGAAATCTAAGACCATCTTAAGATTTCGCAGTCAATTCGTCTAATTGGTTCCTTTTTAATGAGCCTCTTAGTGATGTGTTTGGTGGATTCTTAGACATTCACAACATATATGAAACAGAAAATAATAAGCAGAATGAAGTAATATTTTGGTTAAGTCTCGGTCTTTAGTCCTTAACCTCTCCCACTATTTCTACGAAAACACGGCACTCTCAAACGTTGTTTTCGGGAAATCCTTTCCTAGTGGGCTCGGGATCCACAGCGATCTCCCCCATACCCCGCTTTTACGATTCGCATGGGAAAAGAACCCGTGGGAGGTATTCCATACCATTCTCGTTCCACGAGATTCCCAAGATAATTGCCTCACCCTTTCACGTGATCCCGAGGACTCCAAGCGAATCACGTTATTCGGGCGTTAGACCCGACCCAATCAACCGATTCATAAACTCACTGCTACCTCCACGACTCGTGAGACAGGTAACAGTAGTCTACTCATCGTTCATGACAAAGTGCAGCTTCTTTTAAGTACGATAGTCGTGCCACGACTCGTGAGACCACGCTATCGACCTAAAAGATCTTCCTCACTTTTGCCATGGATGGAAGGCTTGGACAGACTCCCAGAGTCCTAGTCCATTTATTAAGGGTCTATATTTAACTTGGTTTAACCAAGTGAGAGTTTTGATAGAACGAGACCTCATCACATATTAAGTATTGCATTGCGTGCGTTATGGCAGAAATATTCTAAGCGTGAATGTAACCATACATAAAGCATATAGAATAATCATAAGCATAAAATACGCATCGCATGCAAAATAAAGTCTAGCACGCCCCTGTAGGATGATCACAAGCCCAAACCTATGCGACCCACTGAGCCCGCAGTGGATCTATGGTCAATCTAAGGGTAGGCCCTACACTATTACAAGTTTTAATAACCCATTACATGCAATGGGCCTTGTAAGTCCTCTTTATCTTCTTGGGCTCTCCATCGTGGGCCTACACCGGGCTTCTTCTCCATGGATCCTCCGTGGGCCATCTGATGGCAACCTCCATGGGCCTCCAACACCTTGGGCTTATCTTCTCTTGCAGCTTTTATTTACAAAAAAGAATAAAACCTCACCACTAATTCTACTCTCATTACATCATAAAATAAGAAACCCCAATTAAACATTTGGGGGGAGTACATTGGGAGGGAGAGAGAAAGCCTTATTATTCCAAGGCACTAGAAGAGAGACAGAGAGGAAAATAAAGAGGCACACAGGCCACAACCCAACAAATAAATGTAAATAAACCATACATGCGGTCTAGGGGCTTTGTGATCATCCTTTGTCAAATCAATTAACACAAATAGCACAAATACATATCCCACGTAAAATATGCTATACCAACATCCATGATAATCCATACCATAAAATAAATGCAGAAACTACATGTAAAATATCCACACCAAACATTGGATAATAGTGCAACCTATGCACAACGATTTTTGTTGAAAAAACCTTTTCCATAATTAACAAGGCAATATTAATTCTATGAAATATAAAATCTCAACCAAAATTAAAATGCCCCAAGTTAATTAATTAAGAAAAATTCCCAGAATTATACAGAAAAATCAAATTTTTCTGAAACACAAAAATCAACAATTCAAGAATATGCCCATTTATTCAAGAATTCCAAAATCCAACATTCGTGCAATATTAATACATGTCAAGATCTACTCATACTCAAGCCATAAAATAACCATGATGTCCAACATCATAAAACGCAGAAATTATTGCGAAATTTCACATGTGAATTTTGATCATTGGTGCAACCATTGCAAAAATTAAATCTTGTTAGGAAACCCTTTCCTCATCAACCAAGCAATATTTATTTTAGAAAATTCCAAATCTCAAAAAATAAATATTCTAAGTCAACGGGTTCAGAATAATGCAGAAAATATCATAAAAATAATACAGTAAAAACAGTTTTGAAAAACGAGCCAAAAACGGGAGAGAAACGGAAAACGGCACAGCCGGCCGGCCAGGCGCGCGCGCGCGCGCGCAGGCTCCTCTGCCTGCGCGCACAGCGCGCGCGCCCAGCGCATGCCGTGCGCGCGCCCAGCGCGCGCCTGCGCCTAGCGCTTGCGCGCGCGCGCACGCGCGCAGGCGCCCATGCCTGCGCGCGCGGCCGGCACAGCGCGCGCGCTGTCCGCGCACGCTGGGCGCGCTGGCCGGGCGCGCGCAGGCCCCTGCCTGCACGCGCGCCCGGCCGCGCCCCTGTGCGCGCGGCCAGCGTGCTGCTGCTGCCGGTTCGCCGTTTTTCACTTCTTTTCGATTTTTCATGCAATTTTTCTGAACCACAAGATAAATAAAACCCTAGAACATGTATAAACACATTCAAGAAAACCAAGATCCAAAATCCCATGCAAAATTAAACGCCAATAAATATCTACGATAAACATGCTATAAACGTAAATTAAAACACGTTTATCATGCTTAAACGCACATAGCACATAGAATTCTAGGCCTATACACCGAACCGGGCTCTGATACCACTGAAAGAAATCGGTGGATCGTCCCGGGAGATTAACGCGAATAGCGGAAGCGCGAAATAGTGCGTAATAAAAATTACAAAGCATAATTAAATGGAATTTAAACTATGCATAATATACATAAACGAATCAAGGGGTGTGCCCTTGATTCTCCCGGGCGTTCGGTGTATCTCATGTTCAATAAAACACAACATGGAGGCCATAGAATTAGAAACGAAAACCATAATTAAAGAACCTACCCGGTTGTAGTTTTGTCTTCGTTCGGCTACATGCATTGTTCCCCGTTTTGCACCAAGATCTCAAGAAGAGACCCTCTAAATCATCTCACTCGCTGCACCGGAAAGCAACGAACCCTTGTGCTAGCAAGAAAATCATTGGGGAGAAGAGACATCGGTACACGCTATCAATTAACGCAACCGGCGTCTCTTACGTTCTTAACTTGAATAAAATCAAGAAGAACAAAGTATATTTCTTGGAGAGAAGAAAGAGGGTGGACGAATTTGAGAGAGAATTTGAGAGATGAGAGTTGTAGAGAATAGTAGGTGTAAGTGTGTGTTTTTTAAGTATTTATAGAAGATGGAATTCCTATTCCTTCTCAAACTCTTCCAAAGAGACACACTTTGACTAGGACTTTGACCTAGTCAAATCCTAGTCAATTTAGGCTTTGATTAAGTCAAATTAATCATGGCCCTTCATCTCATCATTCTCTAGATCAAATCTTGTCCATCCATTTTGATGGGCTTTATGGAATGGGCCTATTTAATTCTAAATTAAATATTCCCATGGACTTTATATTAAAATCCTATTTAATATACTAAGCCCATTAATTAATGGAATGGACTTTATTTAATTCCAAATTAAATAGTCCATGGACTTTATATTAAATCCTATTTAATACCAAGCCCATTAATTAATTCCATAGAATGGGATTATTTAATTCTAAATTAAATAGTCCCATGGACTTTATATTAAATCCTATTTAATATACTAAGCCCATTAATTAATTAATGGAATGGACTTTATTTAATTCCAAATTAAATAGTCCATGGACTTTATATTAAATCCTATTTAATACCAAGCCCATTAATTAATTAATTCACCCTTTTAATCTAATTAAAAGGAAAGCCCATGCTTTGTAAAATTCATAAATCTAATTTATGAACTCAAGCCCGATTATTCCAAATAATACATCGAGGCTTGTATCTCCAAGAAGTATAATTTAATTCCATTAAATTAAACCTTCTCCCGGAATTAATTCCAAATTAATTCCCTTTCATTTGGTGTAGCGGGTGTGACTCTTTAGGTTCACCTTTCAGCTAGACTTGGACCTACTTTTCATTATTTCATAACTAAAGTAGTCCGTTACCATGGGTGGCCATCTAGCAACGGTCCATGGCACTAGAGACTAGGTGAATTTATGGTGTGAACATTTAGGCTCCGAGTTATACGCAGGTGCGGTCCTACCGACGCTCGATACGTACGGGTACGGTCCTACTGTCGCCTGTCTCCCGGCCTTTAGTCTAGGGGTCGGTTCCCATCGTTGACTAGGCAACTATGCATAATGCTCGAGATAGGTTTAACTCGACGTAGGAAATCCTTTCCCACTACATCAAGTGCTATGGCCATAGACTTTGTGAGTCTAAACCATCTCCGAGCGCATAGGAGATCTTGCTGTCATATCCTTTGACAGGGGACAGATCCTATCTTGGAATTCACCGTTCTTACATACTCCGACTGCACTGGACGAGGCTTATGATGACCATGTGATATAATCGGTCAAATTTCACCAGATCCAAGATACAGCCTTAGTATGTAGGGGACTGCCGTGATCCTCAAGTCCGAGGACTAATCCCGTACTATCGGAACCGGGAATACGAGTCATACCGACCAAGCCCGAGTAGCTTCTATATGACGATTCCCGCGAGTCACCTCAGTCGGCCGCTCCCCAGCAGGCCGACCCACTAACACTGCTTAGACGATCCTCGTCACCCGTCGATGAAACACGACAGCAGATGCTTAGTGCAAGTCTCAAATGGATTCTCGATGCCCTGTCTCGAGATTCCTTTGACTTGGAGTATTTCAGACTAATTCGGCGAAACTGATTTCATGAACCTACCTCCAAGCGTAGTTCCAATTTCCCGAAATGTTATTTCAGTCTGTGGGCGTTTGTTGTGACATCGTAACGATGCAAGCAGTAAGTACAACAAACTCATGCCTATGAATCCTTACTGCATTCATTAACATAATATTACTTGTTCACAGATTGACGAATGGTTCTCAGAACAGCCAATACCATTGACTTTCTGGTCACCTATTCTAACACTTTTCAATTAAAAGCATGCCTTTTATTTTTGTAAATTTATTTTTATCGCGCTTCCGCATTCGCGCAATTCCCGGGACGATCCACCGATTTCCTTTCAAGTATATGACAGTCGAGTCACCTATGCGCTTTGAGACGGTTTAACCTCTTTAAGTTTGTGGCCACAACGATTGGTTGAGTAAGGAATGGTTTCCTACGCCAATCAATAGAGCAAACGTGTCTCGAGTTATTGAGCATAGTTGTCTAGTCCAGATAGGAACCGACGCCCAATTCCATGCCCTAGACTTAGACCAAGAGACGGATGATGGAAGGATCGTACTCGTCTTGTACTCAGGAGCTTAAGTGTTCACGCCAACATTCACCTAGTCTCTAGTACCATGGATCGTTGCTAGACGGCCACCCATGGTGCACTAGACCTGACATCGCTTACGCCTTAAGCGTAACGAGCAGATATCAGTCCTGTGCAGGAGAGGCACATTGGAATGCAGTCAAGGGCATCCTTAAGTACCTAAGGAGGACTAAGGAAATGTTCCTTAGACGCTACCTGTTAGAATAGGTGACCATGTAAGCCAATCTTGGCAGGAAAATGTAACCTATGTCTAGACAATTTCAGTATGTGTTTGATAAAACATTTATGAATAAAGAAGTGAGATTCATATGGAGTTACTTTGTTTGCGTTCACTTATACATTGCTATTACATATCTGTTCGCTACGCAAACAAAGCTCACGGGCTGAGAATTTATTTCGGGGGCTGGGACTACGCTTGGAGGTAGGTCCATGAAATCAGTCTTACCGAATCAGTCCGGAAATCTCCAAGTCAAGGAATCTCGAAAATGGGTATCGAGATTCCCCTTGAGACTTGCACTAAGCATCTGCTGTCGTGTTTCATCGACGGGTGACGAAGGTCGTCTAAGCAGTGTTAGTGGGTTAGCCTGCTAGGGAGCAGCTGACTGAGGTGACTAGCGGGAACCGTCTTACGGAGGACCTTGAGTATGGTCAACAAGGTATGATGTGTATTCCCGGTTCCAACGGTACAGGTCAAGTCCTTTGACTTGAGGAACTTCTAAGTTTACATGTATATCAGGTCTGTATCTTAGATATGGTGAGAGATTGCCAAAAAGCACTTGAGTAGTCATAAGCCATGTCTAGTGCAGCTCTAGTATACTGAGTGACAGGAGTTTCCAAGAAAGGATTTGTCTCCTGTCAAAAGGCATTGACAGTTGAGTCTCATGTATGCTCTGTGTCTTGTCCCTAAAATCTGTGGCCACAGTAACTGAACAGAAGGGAAGGATTCCCTTGCGGTGTTTAGTAAGGACAGACCGACACTTAGGTCCAAAATGGGTACCTGCATTTTCCGTGCCCTAGACCCTAAGTGGTGAGACCGTAGACAGAAGGACAAGTGTACTGTTAGAGCCTAAATGTTCATCCCCGAATATTTCACCTAGTCTCTAGTGCCATGGACCGTTGCTAGATGGCCACCCATGGTAACGGACGGATTCTTGGAATCCGACCAAGTCTAGCTGAAAGGTGAACCTAAAGAGTCACACACTATCCACACACACATTTAGTAATTAATTTAGAATTAAATATTGGAGAATAGGAATGATGAAATTGGATTTAATCGGGTCCTTTATTTTCTTGGAGAATTAATATCTTCTATTTGATAAAAGGAATTAAATTAATAAATTAGATTTATTAAAGGAATTTATTTAATGGGCTTAAAATAAATATTTATATTTATTTAGGCCTTTTGGAATATTTAAATAGGTTTTAAATATTCCATTAAATTAAATCAACGGTTGAGATGGAAAGGAGAGATGGATGGCTAGGATTGGTTTGACTAGGTCAAACACTAGTTTGACTAGGACTTTGACTAGGTCAAAATCCTAGTCAACATAGAGTTCTTAGAGTTGGAGTTTAAAGAGGATTAAACTCCTTCTCTATATAAACCCCTAGCCTCCTACAATTTGAAGGATGATGATTTTTGAAAACACACACAACACACACTCTCCTCTCCTCTCTCTCGTCTGCCCCTCTCTCTCCCACTCTCCAAGAAAATTGTTTTTTCTTGTTCTCTTGTTCTTGGAACATTAGAACTAAGGAAGATCAATCCCGTTAATTCATAACGCGTGGTTGATCTATCCTCTCCATAGACACTTGTTCGTTGCTAGCACGACGTGCAAGAATACGTGGGTGGATCGTGTGTCACGATTTGGAGGATCTCAAGAATGAGGTCTTGGTGCAAAATGGGGAACAACGCGAGTAGCCGTTGAAGACGAAAACGACAACGGGTAGGTCTCGTTTTAAGATTTTCGTCCTTCTTTATTTCCTAACCCTATGGCCTCCATGATTGTTGTATGCTTTAATTCATGAGATACACCGAACACCTGGGAACTTCAAAGGCACACCCTTTGAACGTGTTCTTTATTTAATTAAAGCATGTTTTGATTCCGCAATTTTAATTTTATACCACGCTTCCGCATTCGCGCAATTTCCCGGGACGATCCACAATCTCTTTTACTACCACCTTCTAAGAGAAATGGTGGGAAGAGGTGACATTCGGATTTACCGAGTCAACTCAGCAAACAACACAGCAGATCCGCTGACAAAGCCTATGTCGTAGAGCACTCATACGCAACATCTTGAGAAGATAGGGATTAGGCATATGGGTGATTGGCTTTAAAGGTCAAGTGGGAGATTGTTAAAATAGGTGACCGTGTAGCCAATCTTGTTAGGCGAATTTTAACCTATGTCTGAACAATTTTGAAGTTTTAATAAAACCTTGATGAATAAGAAAGTGAAAATTCATTTGGCGCATACTTTGTCTGTATTAACTTTATCTGTTTTATAAATGTTCGCTACACAAACAAAGCCCACAGATTCAAATCACATTTCGGGGACTAGGACTACGGTTGGAGGTAGGTCCATGAAATCAGTTCTGCTGAATCAGTCTGAAAATCTCCAAGTCAAGGAATCTCGAAATTGGGTACCGAGATTCCACTTGAGACATGAACTAAACATCTGCTGTCGTGTTTCATCAACGGGTGACGAGGGTCGTCTAAGCAGTGTTAGTGGGTCGGCTTGCTGGGGAGCGGCTGACTGAGGTGACTCGCGGGAACCGTCTTACGGAGGACCTTGAGCAGGGTCGGCTAGGTATGACGTGAGTTCTCGGTTCTAACGGTACAGATCATATTCTTTGACTTGAGGAATTGCTGAGTTTACCTGTACATCGAGACTGTATGTTAGGTATGGTGAGAGATTGCCAAAATGCACTTGAGTAGTCATAAGCCATATCTAGTACAACCACGGTGTACTACGTGACAGTAGTTTCCGAGAAAGAATCTGTCTCCTGTCAAGGGTGTTGACAGTTGTGTCTCACAATACTCTGTGTCTCGTCCCGAAAATCTTTGGCCACAGTAACTGAACAGAAGGGAAGGTTTCCCTTGCGGCATTTGGTCCAAAATGGGTACCTACATATCCCTTCCCTAGACCCTAAGTGGTGAGACCGTAGACGGAAGGATAGATGTACTGTAGAGCCTAAATGTTCATCCCCACGCATTACCTAGTCTCTAGTGCCATAGACCGTTACTAGACGCCCACCCATGGTGACGAGCGGATTCTAGGAATCCAACCAAGTCTAGCTGAAGGTGAACCTAAAGAGTCACACACAATCCGCACACATGACGTGTTTAATTTGGAATTAAATATTTGGAGAAATAGAACGATTAAATTGGATTTAATCCGGTCCTTCTTTTCTTGGAAATAAATTAATTCCTATTATTAGATAAAAATGAATTTATCTAATAAATTAGATTTATTGGAAATTAATTTAATGGGCTTGGAATAAATATTTATATTTGATATATTTATTTATTGCCTTTTGGATTCTTAAAATGAGATTTAAATATTCCATTAAATTAATTAAAGGTTGAGATTAAAAAGAGGAATCAATGGCTAGGATCGGTTTGACCAAGAGGCTAGATGTTGACTAGGATTTGACTAGGTCAAATCCTATTTAAGGAGGAGTCATCAAAGAGTATGAATTAGAAGAGGAATAGGATTCCTCCTCTATAAATACTCCTAAGTGTTCTCTTTGAAAAAGATGATGAAACTCCAAACACACACATACACACACCACCGCCGAATCTCTCTCCCTCTCTTCCAAGAAACTCTTCCATGTTCTTTTGTGTTTCACAATTGAACTTTAGGAGGGTTGATCTCGTTAATCAATAACGTTCGATTAATCCATCCTCTCCAAATAAACATACACTTGTTCTTTTGCTAGCACGAAGATCAAGATACGTGGGCGGATTGCGTGTACGAATTAGAGGGTCTCCAATTCGAGATCTTGGAGCAAAATGGGGAACAACGCGAGTAGCGGTTCGAAGACGAAAACGGCAGTCGGTAGGTTTCTGATTTAGTTTTCGTCCCCTGTTCTTTTAAACCCTATAGCCTCCATGAAATTTTGTATGTTTTAATTATTCATGAGATACACCAAATGCCCCAGAGGTTCAAAGGAACACCCCTTGAACGTGTTTACTTTTTGTTCATAGAATGTTTAAATTCTTGCAATTTTAATTATACCGCGCTTCCGCATTCGCGCTTCTCCCCGGCCGGTCCACACGCCTTTGCTAGGCTTTCAGTGGTATCAGAGCCCGGTTCGGTGTATAGACTTAGGGTTTTGTGTGCGTTTAAAGCATGAAAACGTGTATGGCATCATTTATTTAATTCTTGATATTTTAATTATCAAGCATGTCGTTTTCTTGTTTTTAATCATGTGTGAATATTGGTGATGTTGGTTTCTTGTTTTTCTGGGGAAACAGGGGCAGAAAAATAAAATGGAGGAAAACGGCACACGTAGAGCACGTAGTGCGCCTAGGCGAGGCGCGCGCGCAGGCAACGGATCCTACGCGCGGCAGCCTCGCCAGGCACGCACAGTGCGCGCGGATCTAGCCGGCATGCGCGCAACCGGATGCCAGGCCAGTGCGTCGGGGCGCCTGCGCGGCTGGTGCACGGTCGGGGAGGCCGCGCGCACATAAGGCAGCGCTGCCAAGCGTGCGCGCAGGTAGACAACAGAGTCTGCACGCGCACGCCCGATGCGCATGCCCGTGCGTGGCCTGCGTGTAGGATGCGCACGCAGGTGGCGAGGCAGGATGGCGCACGCGGGCAGAGTTGCCTACGCGCGCCAGCGTGCGCAGCACGGCCGACCTAGCGTGCGCGTGAGCAGGCAGGGGCCTGTACGCGCACGGACAACAGGCTGGGCCTGCTGGCCTGTGTGCGCCGGCAGAACGCCGCCAGAGGCAGCGGCCAGTTAATGTTTACGTTTTCTTGATTATTTAATTTTTTGGATAATTCTGAAAAATTAGTTTTATTTAATTTTGCATGTTTTCTTAAAGAACATTATTTGGAAGGTTGTTGTATTGGATTTGGAATCCCGGGGTATTACTCACCTTCAAATAATGAGGAAGGGTCTTCCTAAACGATAAAGGTTATTGCCAACGTTGTACCATGCTTTTCATACATAACTCGTTACTTTATCATGGGATGTTGTGATTGGATATTATGGATTATATGCATATATTTATGTGATTGGAAATCATGTAATTATGTGCGTTTATTGAGAATGGATGATCACGAGCCCTAGACCGAATGTCTGGTTTAATTTGTGTTGGGCCTGTGTGCCTCTTTTGCTTTCTCCTTCTCCTCTTCTAGTTGTCTTGGAATAATAAGGCATTCGATCTCCCTCCTATTGTACTCCTCCCGGGTTTTCGCTGCGGTTTCTTTTTACATATGTAATGAGAGTAGTGTAGGAGTGAGGTTTTTATTTTATGTACTTTGTGGAGATTAAGGATGGTCCATATGGAGAGTCCAGAATGGAGGATCCAAGGCGTTTCTATGGAGATTTGAAAGAGAAAAGAGACCAAGGCCCATGAGCATGTTGATTGGGTTGCTATTAAATGTAATAGTGAAGGACCAACCCTACATTGACCATAGATCCACTGCAGGCTCAGTGGGTCGCATAGGATTCGGGCTCATGATCATCCAACAGGGGCGTGCTAGGCTTTAATTTTGCATGTGGCTTTTATGGTGAATGAATGGTTTATTTATCATATTACTGCTATAGGATGCAAACTTTAAATTACGCATTATGGATGAATATGTATATGTATGGGATCTCGGTCATTTACAACTCTCACTTGGTTGGACCAAAGTACAAAATATTAGACCCTCGATAAATGGACAAGGACTTTAGGAGTTCGTCCATGCCTTCCAATCCATGGCATAGTGAGGAATCTAATTTAGGTCGATAGCGTGGTCTCACGAGTCGTGGCACGACTATCATGCTTAAAAGAAGCTGCACTATGTCATGAACGAAAAGTAGACTGCTATTACATGTCTCACGAGTCGTGGATACCAGTAGGTCTATGATTCAGTTGATTGGGTTGGGTCTAACGCCCAAATAACGTGATTCGCTTGGAGTCCTCGGGATCACGTGAAAGGGTGCGACAATTATCTTGGGAATCTCGTGGAACGAGAATGGTATGGTATACCTCCCACAGGACTCTTCCCATGCGAATCGTAAAAGTTGGGTATGGGGAAAATCGTTGTGGATCTCAAGCCCACTAGGAAAGGGTGTTTCCCGAAAACAACGTTTGAGAGTATCGTGTTTTCGTATAAATAGTGGGAGTATTAAATGACTAACGTCCAAGCGTTTAATTATTTATTAAAAGTTCCATCTTTTAAAATTTTGTTGATCGTAGTTCTGTTATTTTAAATGTAAATTTAAAAATGTCTAAGAACCCATTATCAACCATACTTGAGACCAACAAGTTAATGGAACCAATTACAATGACTGGTTGCGCAATCTGAGGATAGTCCTAGATTACGATAACCAAGGCTACGTACTTGTCTCTATGACAAATGAGATTCAGAAGCAGTATGAAAGGCTAGACGATGTCCCTTCCATTATGGCTCGCCTGAAGGAATGTTATGCAGTCCTAGACCGGCATACTAGGTATATCGCGACGAAGGCATTCTTTGGAACTAAAATGACCGAAGGGTCCTCTATACAAGAGCATGGGGTCAAGATGCTTACCTTGGTGGAAAAGCTCGAGGACCTCAAAGCAGGGCTCGATAATGAGATGTATATAGATGTGATCGTTCAGTCTCTCCCACCCTCCTTCGACCAATTCATTGTTAACTATAACATGAACACACTTGAAAAGGGTATTCATGAGTTAATCAATATGTTGGTGCAATACAAGGCAACGACCAAAAAGTCTACGCCGTCGGTATTGTTTGGAGCTGCTTCAACTTCCAAGACAAAAGGCAAGGGTGCCGGACGTTGGAAAAAGAATAAGGGAAAGGTAAAAGCCGTCATAGCAGCTACCAACACTAAGAGTGTTCCCATTGCCAAACTGGGGAAAGGCAAAGGAAAAGGAAAGGTTGACTCAAAGTAACAGTCGAGGGCATATGATATATGTATCAATTGTCGTGAGAAAGGGCATTGGAAGAGGGATTGCCCCAAACCCCTCTCCAAACAAGGTATCTTTGTGATTGAGGTTAATATGGTTACTAACACTACCTCTTGGGTATTAGATACCGACTGTGGAGCTCACATTTGCAATGATTTGCAGGTGTTGAAAAAAAGCAGAAAACTGAGTAGCGGGGATATGATCCTAAAACTTGGGAATGGCATGGCCATCTCAGCAGAAGCAGTAGGATTCGCCACTCTAGTAGTTAGTGATTGCATTAGTATAGAATTAGAGCAAGTTTATTATGTACCTAGCGTGATTAGAAACATCATTTCCATTCCGTTGTTAGACAATAATGGATATGAGATTATGATCAATAAAAATTACTTTTATTTGATGAGGTGTGGTATTGCTCATCTGCTTGGTACGCTTAATAACGGTCTCTATATCTTACAACAAACGAACTTTGTTCTAAACGCTCAACACAAATGTAAAATAGATAATAACGGGAACGCAGAACTGTGGCACGTGAGGCTAGGTCACATTTCCCAAGATAGGATGAAGAAATTGGTAAACTTAAAGAACCTAGAGGTAGGGGACTTGAGTAAACTATCAACTTGCGAATCCTATCTCAGAGGGAAAATGACCAAGAAGCCCTTTGTAGGACAAAGCAGGCTTGCCACAGGTCTGTTGGACTTGGTCCATACAGATGTATGTGGACCACTAAGGACGCAACCCCAAGGTGGGTTCTCCTACTTCATAACCTTCACCGATGATCATTCACGGTATGGTTATGTATACCTAATGAGGTACAAGTCTGAAGCTCTTGAGAGGTTTAAAGAATTCAGACTTGAAGTTGAGAACCAAATCGGCTGCAAAATTAAAGTCTTGCAGTCAGTCCGAGGCGTAGAGTACCTTAGTACTGAGTTCCTTAATTATCTTAAAGAAAACGGTATAATCTCTGAATGGACGCCTCCGGGGACACCACAGTTAAATGAGGTCTCTGAAAGGAGGAATCAAACCCTGTTGGACATGGTTCGATCCATGATGATTTTTACCAAATTCCACTTGTCCTTTTTGGGCTACGTATTGGAGACTGCGGCCAAGTTGTTAAATTTGGCGCCAACCAGCATATTGACCCAAACTCCATATGAAATATGGCATGGCAAGCCTGCGTCCTACAACTACTTGAAAGTGTGGGGTAGCCCCGCATACGTCAAGAAGCTAGTGGGAGACAAGCTAGAATCAAAATCTAGTTTATGTTGGTTCGTTGGATACCCTAAGAAAACTGCAGGTTATTATTTCTATTACCCCTTGGAACAAAAGGTATTTGTTTCAAGGAACGTAGTGTTCTTGGAACAAGGCTTTCCAGAGGATATCCAACCTGATGAATTAATCCTGGAGGAGTCAAGTGATGGAATCCAGTCATCAGTGGAAGCCGCGGAGTCCTCACGTAGAGAATTCAGGATAGATACCCAGAGGGCTGACCAACCTCGAGAAGTCCAGCATGCTAGGCATGAAGGACGACCTCAGGAAGGGCCAGCCTCGGTACCTGTATTACCGGCTCCAATACAGTCAGCGCCCACAGTCACCACTAACGTTCCCGTTCTCCGTAGGTCAACTAGAGATTCATGACCTCCCGTAAGATACGGCTTTCTAAACACGACCAGTCTACTGGATAAGGATCCTAAGACGTACGGGGAAGCGATGTCTGACATCGACTCTAGGAGATGGCTTGAGGCCGTGAAAACCGAAATGGACTCCATGAATGAAAACCAAGTCTGGACACTTGTAGACCCACCCAAAGGGGTTAAGCCAGTTGGCTGTAAATGGGTCTATAAGTGCAAACTTGGCATTGATGGAGAGGTCACAACCTTCACGGCTAGGCTAGTAGCAAAAGGGTACACTCAACGACCCGGGGTCGATTTTGAGGAAACCTAGTCACCGGTAGCCATGGCTAAGTCCATTTGGATCCTACTTGCCATAGTAGCATGGTATGACTATGAGATATGACAGATGGACATGAAAACGGCCTTCCTCAATGGTTTCATTGAGGAAGACATCTACATGGATCAGCCGGAGGGTTTCACGATCGTCGGAGAAGAACAGAAAGTCTATCGTTTCCAAAAGTCCATCTATGGCCTCAAACAAGCATCCCAAAGTTGGAACATTAGCTTTGACGAAGTCATACGGGGCTATGATTTCATCAAAAATGAATCCGACCCTTGTGTATACAAGAAGGTCAGTGAGAGCTCTATAGTGTTCCTAGTGCTTTATGTGGATGACATTCTGCTCATAGGAAATGACGTTAGAATGTTGGCTGACACAAAAGCATGGTTATCAACTCAGTTTTTCATGAAGGATTTGGGTGAAGCCTCCTACATTCTAGGCATCCAGATTGTCAGGGACAGATCTAAGAGAATGTTGGGACTAACCCAAAACTCGTATATGAGAAAGTTCTGAAAAGGTTTCGGATGGACAATTCCAAGCGAGGATTCCTTCCCATAACGCATGGGATCAAGCTGTCCAACAAACAGTCCCCACAGACCAATGAGGAACTTGAAAAGATGAAAATTGTTCCCTATGCTTCTGCCGTAGGAAGCATCCAACATGCGGTCCACTGCAAACCTAACATGGCTTACGCCTTAAGCGTAACGAGCAGATATTAGTCATGTGCAGGAGAGACACATTGGAATGCAGTCAAGGGCATCCTTAAGTACCTAAGGAGGACTAAGAAAATGTTCCCAGTCTACGGCAATGGAGAACTGATCCTGGAAGGCTTTAGCGATGCTAGCTTCCAAGCAGATGACTATGATGCCAAGTCTCAATCAGGTTATGTATTCAGGCTCAATGGAGGAGTGGTAGCATGGAAAAGTTCCAAGCAAGCAACCACTGTTGATTCCATCACTGAGACCGAATACATAGCAGCTTCCGAAGCTGCCAAAGAAGCGGTTTGGATGAGAAACTACATCCAAGAGTTGGGTGTGGTGCCTAGCATCGCCGAGCCGTTGTCATCTTTTGTGATAACAACGGAGCCATAGCGCAAGCAAAGGAACTGAGATCTCATCACCGATCCAAACACATTCTTAGACACTACCACCTTCTAAGAGAAATAGTAAGAAGAGGTGACATTCAGATGGACTGAGTCAACTCAGCAGATCCGCTGACAAAGCGTATGTCGTAGAGCGCTCATACGCAACATCTTGAGAAGATGGGGATTAGGCATATGGGATTTGGCTTTAAAGGTCAAGTGGGAGATTGTTATAATAGGAGACCATGTAGTCAATCTTGTTAGGCGAATTGTAACCGATGTCTGAAAAATTTCAAAGTTTTAATAAAACCTTGATGAACAAGAAAGTGAAAATTCATTTGGCGCATACTTTGTTTGTGTTCACTTTATCTGCTTTATAACTGTTCGCTACACAAATAAAGCCCAAAGACTGAAATCACATTTCGGGGACTGGGACTACGCTTGGAGGTAGGTCCATGAAATCAGTTCCGCCGAATCAGTCTGAAAATCTCCAAGTCAAGGAATCTCAAAATTGGGTACCGAGATTCCACTGGAGACTTGCACTAAACATCTGCTGTCGTGTTTCATCGACGGGTGACGAGGGTCGTCTAAGCAGTGTTAGTGGGTCGGCCTGCTGGGGAGCGGCTGACTGAGGTGACTCGCGGGAACCATCTTACGAAGGACCTTGAGTAGGGTCGGCTAGGTATGACGTGAGTTCTCGGTTCCAACGGTACAGGTCAAATCCTTTGACTTGAGGAATTGTTGAGTTTACCTGTACATCGAGACTGTATCTTAGGTATGGTGAAAGATTGCCTAAAGCCACTTGAGTAGTCATAAGCCATATCTAGTGCAGCCACTGTGTACAACGTGACAGTAATTTCCGAGAAAAGAATCTGTCTCCTGTCAATGGTGTTGACAGTTGTGTCTCACAATACTCTGTGTCTCGTCCCTAAAATCTATGGCCACAATAACTGGACAGAAGTGAAGGTTTCCCTTGCGACGTTTGGTAAAGGACAGACCGACACTTAGGTCCAAAATGGGTACCTACATATCCGTGCCCTAGACCCTAAGTGGTGAGACTGTAGATGGAAGGATAGATGTACTGTAGAGCCTAAATGTTTATCCCCACGCATATTCACCTAGTCTCTAGTGCCATGGACCGTTGCTAGACGGCCACCCATGTTGATGGGCGGATTCTAGGAATCCAACTAATTCTAGCTGAAGGTGAACCTAAAGAGTCACACACAATCCGCACACATGGCGTATTTAATTTGTAATTAAATATTTGTTGAAATGGAACAATGAAATTGGATTTAATCAGGTCCTTCTTATCTTGGGAAGAAATTAATTCCTTTTATTAGATAAAAGGAATTTATCTAATAAATTAGATTTATTGGAAATTAATTTAATGGGCTTGGAATAAATATTTATATTTGATATATTTATTTATTGCCTTTTGGATTATTTAAATAAGATTTAAATATTCCATTACATTAATCAATGGTTGAGATTAAAAATAGGAATCAATGGCTAGGATCGGTTTGACCAAGAGGCTAGATGTTGACTAGGATTTGACTAGGTCAAATCCTATTCAAGGAAGAGTAATCAAAGAGTATGAATTAGAAGAGGAATAGGATTCCTCCTCTATAAATACTCCTAAGTGTTCTCTTTGAAAAAGATGATGAAACTCCAAACACACACATACACACACCACCGCCGAATCTCTCTCCCTCTCTTCCAAGAAACTCTTCCAAGTTCTTTTGTGTTTCACAATTGAACTTTAGCAGGGTTGATCTCGTTAATCAATAACGTTCGATCAATCAGTCCTCTCCAAATAAACATACACTTGTTCTTTCGCTAGCACGAAGATCAAGATACATTAGCGGATTGCGTGTACGAATTAGAGGGTCTCCCATTCGAGACCTTGGAGCAAAACGAGGAACAACGCGAGTAGCGGTTCGAAGACGAAAACGACAATCGGTAGGTTTCCGGTTTAGTTTTCGCCCCCTTTTCTTTCAAACCCTATAGCCTCCATGAAATTTTGTATGTTTTAATTATTTATGAGATACACCGAATGCCTTTTCTTGTTCATAGCATGTTTAAATTCTTGCAATTTTAATTATACCGGGCTTCCGCGTTCGTGCTTCTCCCGGGCCGATCCACACGCCTTTGCTAGGCTTTCAATATGAAGGTTGTATCTAGGACCTGGCAAGAGATGTCTGTATCTGGGATACGTTCATCATAAGCCTTATCCAATGCGGTCGGAATATATATTGAGGACGGTGGATTCCAAGATAGGATCTGTCACCTGTTTGTATATAACAGTCGAGTCTCCTATGCGCTCTGAGACGGTTTAAGCTCTTTAAGTCTGTGGCCACAGCGATCGGTTGAGTAAGGAGTGGTTTCCTACGCCAATCAATAGAGCAAACGTGTCTCGAGTTATTGAGCATAGTTGTCTAGTCCAGGATGGGAACCGACGCTCAATTCCATGCCCTAGACTTAGACTAGGAGACAGATGATGGAAGGACCATACTCGTATGGTACTCGGGAGCTTAAATGTTCACGCCAACATTCACCTAGTCTCTAGTGCCATGGACCGTTGCTAGACGGCCACCCATGGTGACAGGCGTTTTTTCGATTAATGGTTAATTGAGAAACAGTTAATTAAATTGGATTTAATTGATAAATTGTGTTGGACACAAGCCCAAGTCTAGCAGAGGGTGAACCTAAAGAGTCACACACAAATCATTATGGAATTGGTATAATTAATTTGGAATTAATTCTAGAAGAAGTGAATTAATTTAATTGGATTAAATTAATTCAAGGAGAAAAATAAATGATTGGATCATTTATTGGGAGATCCATTTGATGGATGGTCCAAGAATTAATTAATTGGATTAGTTAATTTTTTGGACTTAGAACCTTAAATTAATTGGATTAATTTATTGGGTGTGGATTAATTAATTAATTGGATCAATTAATTAGAGTTTGGACTTATGTTTATTTAATTGGATTAAATAAAATTATGGGCTTCAATTGGATTGAGATTAATTGGATTAATGAATGCCCAATGGACTTTATTTGTACTTAATTTAATTAGATTAAAATAGAAGTCCAAGACTGGTAGTCCTAGTGGAAAAATACAATTTATAGCAAGTGAAAGAGGAATTAAAATCCTCCACATGTGAGGCACATGTGACCAGCCTTTATATGGTTTGGTGGGTGGTTTTATTTGCTATAATGGTGCATGGTTATGTAGATAGTGGTGTGTGTATGTAGGTTGCTTTGGAAGTTGACAAGAGAAGTTGAATTTTGAATTCAACAACTCTACATACACAAACCATTCACATAACTTGTATGGTATTGGTTTGTACGAAATTTTCAGCAAAAACAATTTCCATAAATCTCTGAAAAAACTCTCCTTTTTGTGTTCATACGTTTTGGAAATGTTGAACTAAAAACATTCCCAAAGGCACTAAATAATAGTGTTGTTTTGGAAGTGTTTCTTCTTCTTTTCTCTACTTCTATCTAGCAATAGATTAGAGGATATACATTCTATAGTGTGGTTTGGACAAATTGGAGGGATTCTAATTTGGATCCTCAAGTGAACGGAAGGAGAAACGGAAAGGGAACAACACTAGAACCGGTTCTACGTATTATGATCAAAGGTTGATTTCCATTATGTTACATATATCTTTAGTTTTTTAATCCTTTAGCCACATGTCCAGCGTCTTCTACTCTTTTATTTATGCTTTGACATACACCGAATGCCCGGAAACTTCAAAGGGAACACCCCTTTGAACCCGTTTTAAATTTTGCTATAAATTCACGTTTTTTACGCTTCCGTTGCGTTCTCGGGCCGTACCCGATCCTTTCAAAAACCATGTCTTCAACTTGAATAATAATATTACGATCATCTGTTAATTTCTGCTTTACATTTTATAAATGTAGATATGTCTAAGAATCCTCTGACCATGGTACTTGAGACTAATAAGTTTAACAGAACGAACTACTCGGACTGTCTTACAAACCTGACGATTGTCTTTGGTTTCGAGAACTAAGGCTACATCTTAGACGAGCCGCCGTCAAGCGACTTACCGGAGGAGTGCACGCCAAAAGAACATTTGACATTCGAGAAATGGCATGAGGACATCCGAAAAGTACGCAGTATCATATTGGCTTCAATGTCTAACGACATCCAGAAGCAATATGAGAGGCTAGACAACGTCTCCGCCATAATGCTCCACATGAACGAGGTTTATGCGGTTCTGGACAGGCATATTAGATATGCCGCCGCAAAAGCATTCTTTGGCACCAAGCTGGATGAAGGATCGTCTGTACAGAGTCATGGGGTCAAGATGCTTTCCCTAGTGGAGAAGCTCGAGGACCATAAAGCTGGGCTTAATAATGACACGTACATTGACGTGATCCTCCAGTCGCTTCCTCTATCCTATGACCCGTTTGTTGTAAACTACAACTTGAATGGACTTGAGAAGTCTATTCATGAGTTTATCAACATGTTGGTGCAATACGAGGCAACAACCTACAAGTCGGCGCCGGCGGTATTGATAGGAGACGCTTCGACCTCCAAGGCGAATGGCAAGAGGGCCGGACGCTGGAAGTGGAAGAAGGGAAAAGGGAAGACGGTTGCGGCCCGTGCTCGCGCGCCCATATTGCCCCTGTAGGAATGAGCAAAGGGAAAGGGAAGGCCCGTGGTTCTCACTGGTCCAAGGAAAATGATGTCTACATGCAATGCCAAGGAAAGGAACATTGGAAGAGGGAGTGCCCACAACTCCTCTCCAATCCAGGTATGATTGTGGTTGAAGTAAACATGACAACTAATTCTGCTTCATGGGTATTGAATATCGAGTGTCGTGCTCACATCTGTAATGATTGGCAGGCACTGCAAACATGCAGTAGGCTAACCAAGGATGAGATGATCCTAAAGCTAGGCGATGACAAGATAGTTGCCGCGGAAGTCGTGGGATCAATGGGGTTAGCCATTAGTAGTCATGTTAGGATTGTATTGAATGCTTGTTTCTATGTACCTAGCATGATAAAGAATATTGTATCCATACCCGTCCTTGATATGGAGGGTTATTCTTTCACCATCAATAAAAATTGTTTTTTTATATTATCAATGATGGTGTGTCTCATCTGCTTGGTACATTGATGAACGGTCTGTATATACTTCAACAGTCTAATTGGATTATGACTGCGGGAAACAAATGGAAACATGATAATCAAGATAATGCACAGATTTGGCATGCGAGGTTAGGTCATATTTCTAAGGATAGGATAAGAAGGTTGGTGGACTCAAAGAGTCTAGAAATAGACAATTTGGACAACCAACCGACTTACGAATACTGTCTAAAGGGAAAGATGACCAAGAAATCCTTTGTTGGACAAAGCACGCTAGGCAACACGCTGTTGGATTTGATCCATACGGACGTCTGTGGCCTATTAAATACTCGGGCTAGAGGTGGATACTCATACTTTATATCCTTTACCGATGATCACTCATGGTATGGTTATGTTTACCTGATGAGGTACAAGTAGGGGTGTTCAATCAAACCGTCGGACTGCCCCAACCGACCGGCCCAACCCAAACCGCACCGCAATTAGCGAGTTAAGGATGGGTTGGGTTGGTCTTGGGCTAGTAAAAATAAAACCGCAATTTTGCAATCGGGTTTTGGTTTTATATTTATGTGGACCGCATAGACTGCGCTCGACCGCAATAATAATAATAATAATTTAAAAAACTAGAATTCTTTATAAATATATATATAAATTTTGATAATACATAAATTATATTCAAGACAATAATAACAATTACGATATTTTTTATTGGTATTGTATAATATATGTATAAATTAATACATATGTAAATGAAATCAATTATTCAACTAATTATTGGTTATTGATAATCTTCTATATTTTTTATCCAAATAATAAATGAAAAAAGTTAAAATATCTTACATCATCGTATTGTTATCATATGGTTTATATTCATCCTAAATCTTATTTTATTTTAAATAATATCCTTTTAATTAATATATCATATATTTACATTTCTTCTCAATGTGTTCCGACTAAACTATACAAAGAAAAAAAAAAAGAACAAAAGAACATAATGCTATATATTCCTACAAATAAATTAAGTTAGTATACACATGTTTTTTAGTGCTTTAAATTTTATTAATAATTGATTAATAAAAATATATAATCTATCATTATATTTTTAATATATAGTTTTAATCTTTATTTAATTTATCAAATTATCTTATTTTCTCCATAAAAAACTAAAAATCGTCTTTTATTACTCATAAAATATTTTCCCCACTTTCTTTGTGGTAAATTAGTATAATATGTATGTATGATATAATAATATGTTATCATTGTATAATAATAATATTTTATTATATAAATAGATACTTTTGTTTTATAATCAAAACTTAAGAAATAAAAATGAGATAAAAGAGGGAGACAAACCCAATGTTTGGTTTCATTTTCTCCTCATCTTCAAGATGGTGAAAAAACAAAATCAAATATAATATTCACCAAAACACCTTTACTGGGTGTTTTAGGTAATTTTGGCACATTCTTCCATATATACATACATCCATCTATAAATAAATAAATATTATTATTATATATTTATATTTATAAAAATATATAAAAGTAACATGATTTGACAATGAACAGTATTTTTTGTCTCCCAATATATAACACAATACATACAAAAATAAATAAATATTACTATATACATATATATATATAATTAAAGAGATATGATTTGACAAGGAACAATGTTTTTTGTCTCCAATATACAAAACAATATATACAATATATTTTTTACACTATTTAAAATTAACTCCAAAAACAAACCCAAACATACACTCTATTTCTAACACACACTTATTTATCTTTATAACAAAATATTTTAAAAATAAAACAAAACATTGGGAAAGAGTCTTCAAAGTTCAAATTCTTCAATGCGGTGCAGCTTTTAATTTGTAAAATGTTATTTGAAAGTTGAGAGAGAATCCTATAACGAATGTTATTAATTTATTTTGTATGAGAATTTTATTTATGACTTTAAAATATGTATTTTGAAATTACAAATTTATGTATTTAGAATAGTTGAACTTTACCCTTTTTTTATTGTATATGTGATTGACTCTATACTAAAGATCGCAAAACCCGCCCTAACCTTATTAGACCGCAAACTGCGGTCTCGATGATTGTCGGGTTGGGCTTGGGCTAAGATTTTTAAAAATCACAAACATCGGGTTGGGCCAAAAAATTACCTAAATTAGCCCAACCCGTACCGCGTACACTCCTAGGTACAAGTCTGAAGCCTTTGAAATGTTTATGTAATACAGACTTGAAGTATAGAACCAAACCGGTCGTAACATCAAAGCCCTTCGGTTAGACCGAGGTAGAGAGTATTTTAGTGGCGAATTCATTGATTATCTAAAAGAGAATGGAATTATCTCTCAGCGGACTCTTCCTAGAACACCACAGTTCAATGGTGTGTCTGAAAGGAGGAATCAGACCTTGTTGGACATGGTCCGATACATGATGAGTTTTACCAAACTCCCCTTATCCTTCTGCCGATATGCTCTTGAGACGGCGGCCAAAAATTTTGAACTTGGCGCCATCTAAGAAGATATCCCAGATGCCATATAAGATATGGCATGGCAAGCCTGCCTCCTACAAATACTTCAAAATGTGGAGATGCCCTGCATATGTCAAAAGATTAGTGGAAGATAAACTGGACTCGAGGTCTAGTTTATGCAGGTTCATCGGATATTCGAAAGAAACTGCAGGGTATTATTTCTATGATCCCTCCGAGTAGAAGGTGTTTGTCTCGCAAAATGCAGTGTTCTTGGGAAAGGGTATCCATCGGATAGTCGACACGATGAGGTACTCCTTGAGGAATCAAGTGAGGTACCCCATGAGGTGGCAGTGACATCTGAGCCAGTAGTTCCCACTGATGATGTTCCAGTCCTTCGTAGGTCGGCCAGAGTATCCCATGCACCTGATAGGTACAGATTTCTGGGCCTGACCGGTCAGTTGGATAATGATCCAAAAACGTATGGAGAAGCAATGTCGAACATCGATTCACATAAGTGGCTTGAGGCCATGAAATCCGAAATGGACTTGATGGGTGCAAACCAAGTTTGGACCCTAGTGGACCTACCCAAAGGGGTAAAACCCATAGGGTGTAAATGGGTCTACAAATGTAAGCATGGAGCTGACGGGGAGGTTACAACCTGCAAAGTAAGGCTTGTGGCGAAAGGTTACACTCACCGACCCGGGGTTGTTTTTTACGAAACCCACTCACCTGTAGCAATGGCACAGTCCATTCGGATACTGTTTGCCACAGCAGCATGGTATGACTATGAAATATGGCAGATGGACGTGAAAACCACCTTCTTCAATGGTTTCGTAGAGGAAGAGATCTATATGGATCAATCGGAAGGTTTCACATCTGTTGGAGAAGAGCAGAAGGTCTGCCGTCTCCAAAGATCCATCTATAGCCTCAAACAAGCTTCCCGAAACTGGAACATATGTTTTGATGAAGTCATACGGGGATATGATTTCATCAAGAACGAGTCTGATCCTTGTGTATACAAGAAGATAAGTGGGAGCTTAGTTGTGTTCCTGGTGCTTTACGTCGATGACATCTTGCTCATTGGGAATGATGCTAAGATGTTGGGAACCACTAAAACTTGGTTGTCAACGCAATTTTCCATGAAGGATATGAGCGAGGAATCCTACATCCTTCGCATCAAGATCTAGAAGGATGTTAGGAAATGCCTAGTCCTCGTACATTGAGAAGTCTTGAAGAGATTCAAGATGGAGAACTCAAAAAGAGGATTCCTTCTTATGAGCCATGGAATTAAGTTGTCCAAGAAACAGTCTCCTACGACTGATGAGTGAAAGAAATCGGTGGATCGTCCCGGGAATTGCGCGAATGCGGAAGCGCGATACAAAATAAATTTACAAAAATAAAAGGCATACTTTTAATTGAAAAGAACACGCTCAAGGGGTGTGCTCTTGAGGTTCCCGGGCGTTCGGTGTATCTCATGATCATAAAAAAAATAAAGAAATCATGGAGGCCATAGAGTTGAAAATTAAAGAGGGACGAAAATCTTAAAACGAGACCTACCCGTTGTCGTTTTCGTCTTCAACGGCTACTCGCATTGTTCCCCGTTTTGCACCAAGACCTCGTTCTTGAGATCCTCCAAATCGTGACACACGATCCACCCACGTATTCTTGCACGTCGTGCTAGCAACGAACAAGTATTATTTTGGAGACAATAGATCAACCACGCGTTATGAATTAACGGGATCGATCTTCCTTAGTTCAATTGTTCCAAGAACAAAAGAACAAGAAAAATAATATTTCCTTGGTGAGAGAGAGAGAGAGAGGGGCGGACGAGAGAGGAGAGCAGAGAGTGTGTGTTGTGTGTGTGTTTTCAAGAATCATCATCCTACAAATGTTGGAAGCTAGAGGTTTATATAGAGGAAGAGTTTAATCCTCTTTAAACTCAAACTCTAAGTAACCTAATTTGACTAGGATTTTGACTAAGTCAAAGTCCTAGTCAAACTAGTGTTTGACCTAGTCAAACGAATCCTAGCCTTCCATCTCCCCTTTCCATCTCAACCGTTGATTTTAATTTAATGGAATATTTAAATCCTATTAAATATTCCAAAAGGCTAAAAGAATAAATATAAATAAATATTATTATTTATTCTAAGCCCATTAAATCAACCCTTTTAATAAATCCTATTTATTAATTTAGTTCCCTTTATCAAATAGAAGGAATTAATTTCTCCAAAAAAAATATAGGACCCGATTAAATCTAATTTAATCATTCCTTTACTCCAATATTTAATTCCAAATTAAATACTAAGTGTGTGTGGATAGTGTGTGACTCTTTAGGTTCACCATTTAGCTAGACTTGGTCGGATTCCTAGAATCCATCCGTTACCATGGGTGGCCATCTAGCAACAGTCCATGGCACTAGAGACTAGGTGAAATATTCGGGGATGAACATTTAGGCTCTAACAGTACACTTGTCCTTCTGTCTTCGGTCTCATCACTTAGAGTTTAGGGCACGGAAAAAGCAGGTACCCATTTTGGACCTAAGTGTCGGTCTGTCCTTACTAAACGCCGCAAGGGAAACCTTTCCCTTCTGTTTAGTCACTGTGGCCATAGATTTCAGGGACAAAACACAGAGCATACATGAGACTCAACTGTCAATACCTTTTGACAGGAGACAGATCCTTTCTTGGAAACTACTGTCACTTTGTGCACCCGAGCTGCACTAGACATGGCTTATGACTACTCAAGAGTATTTTGGCAATCTCTCACCATATCTAAGATACAGACCCGACGCACAGGTAAACTCAGCAGTTCCTCAAGTCAAAGGACTTGGCCTGTACCGTTGGAACCGGGAATACACGTCATACCTTGCTGACCATACTCAAGGTCCTCCGTAAGACGGTTCCCGCGAGTCACCTCAGTCAGCTGCTTCCTAGCATGCTGACCCACTAACACTGCTTAGACGACCTTCGTCACCCGTCGATGAAACACGACAACAGATGCTTAGTGCAAGTCTCAAAGGGAATCCCGGTACCCCTTTTCGGGATTCCTTGACTTGGAGATTTCCGGACTGATTCGGTGAGACTGATTTCATGGACCTACCTCCAAGCGTAGTCCCAGTCCCCAAAATCGTTACTCAGTCCGTGGGCTTTGTTTGCGTAGTGAACAGAAATGTAAATGCAGATATAAGTGAACGTAAACAAAGTATTGCCATATGAATTTTCACTTCTTTATTCATAAATGTTTTATCAAATACCAAAGAATTGTCTAGACATAGTTTACATATTCCTGCCAAAAATGGCTTACATGGTCACCTATTCTAACAATCTCCCACTTGACCTTTAAAGCCAATTGCCCATATGCTTAATCCCCATCTTCTCAAGATGTTGCGTATGGGCACTCTGCGACATAGGCTTTGTCAGCGGGTCTGCTGTGTTGTCTGCCGAGTTGACTCGGTCCATCCGGACGTCACCTCTTCCTACCATTTCTCTAAGAAGATGGTAGCGTCTAACCATATGTTTGGAAAGGTGATGAGATCTCGGTTCCTTTGCTTGCGCTATAGCGCTGTTGTTATCACAGAAGATGACAACGGGCTCGGCGATGCTAGGCACCACACCTAACTCTTGGATGTAGTTTCTCATCCAAACCGCTTCCTTAGCAGCTTCTGAAGCTGCTATGTATTCAGCCTCTGTGGTGGAGTCAGCAATGGTTGCTTGCTTGGAACTTTTCCAAGCTACTACTCCTCCATTGAGTTTGAATACGTACCCCGATTGAGACTTGGCATCATCGTCATCTGACTGGAAGCTAGCGTCGCTAAAACCTTCCAGAATCAGCTCTCCATTGCCATAGACTAAGAACATCTCCTTAGTCCTCCTTAGGTACTTAAGGATGCCCTTAACAGCATTCCAATGTACTTCTCCTGCGCAGGACTGATATCTGCTTCTCACGCTCAAAGCCTATGCAATGTCAGGTCTAGTGCAGTGGACCACATATTGGATGCTACCTACGGCAGAAGCACAGGGGATGATTTTCATCCTTTCAAGTTCCTCATCAGTCTGTGGGGACTGTTTCTTGGATAACTTGATCCCATGCCTCATTGGAAGGAATCCTCGTTTGGAGTTGTCCATTCGATATCTCTTTAGGACTTTCTCCATATACGAGTTTTGGGTGAGTCCTAACATCCTTTTAGATCTGTCCCTGACGATCTGGATGCCTAGGATGTAGGAGGCTTCACCCAAGTCCTTCATGGAAAACTGGGTTGACAACCATGCTTTTGTGTTTCCTAACATTCTAACGTCATTACCAATGAGCAGAATGTCATCCACATAAAGCACTAGGAACACTATTCAGCTGCCACTGACCTTCTTGTATACACAAGGGTCGGCTTCGTTTTTGATGAAGTTATAACCCCGTATTACTTCATCAAAGCGAATGTTCCAACTTCGGGAGGCTTGTTTGAGGCCATGGATGGACTTCTGGAGACGACAGACTTTCTGTTCTTCTTCAGTGACCGTGAAACCCTGCGACTGATCCATATAGATCTCTTCTTCAACGAAACCGTTGAGGAAGGCCGTTTTCACGTCCATCTGCCATATCTCATAGTCATACCATGCTGCTATGGCGAGCAGAATCCGAATGGACTTAGCCATGGCTACTGGCGAGTAGGTATCCTCAAAATCGACCCCGGGTCGTTGAGTGTATCCCTTAGCTACAAGCCTAGCCTTAAATGTTGTGACTTCTCCATCAACGCCAAGTTTGCGCTTGTAGACCCACTTACAGCCCACTGGCTTAACACCTTTCGGTGGATCTACGAGACTCCAAACTTGGTTCCTGCTCATGGAGTCCATTCCGGCTTTCATGGCCTCAAGCCATTTCCCGGAGTCGATGTCAGACATCGCTTCTCCATACGTCTTAGAATCGTTATCCAAAAGATCGGTCGCACCTAGAAAGCCATATCTCACTGGAGGTTTGGACTCTCTAGTGGACCTATGGAGAACGGGAACGTCAGTGGTGACTGTGGGCGTTGACTGTATCGGAGCCGGTGGTTCAGGAACCGGGGCTGGCTGTTCCTGAGGCTGTCCTTCATGCCTAGCATGTTGGACTTCTCGAGGTTGGTCAGCCCTTCGGCTATCTATCCTGAATCCTCTAAGTGAGGGTTCCACGGCCTCCTCTGATGGCTGGATTCCATCACTTGATTCTTCAAGGATCAGCTCATCAGGTTGGATATCCTCCGGGAAGCCTTGCTCCAAGAATACTGCATTTCTTGAAACAAACACCTTTTGTTCCAAGGGGTCATAAAAGTAATAACCCGCAGTTTCTTTAGGGTATCCAACGAACCTGCATAAGCTAGATCTATATTCTAACTTATCTCCCACTAACCTCTTGACGTATGCGGGGCTACCCCACACTTTCAAGTAGTTGTAGGATGCAGGCTTGCCGTGCCACATCTCATATGGCGTTTGGATCAATGTACTAGTAGGCGCTAAATTCAATAATTTGGCCGTTGTCTCTAGTGCATAGCCCCAAAACGATAAGGGCAATTTGGTAAAACTCATCATGGACCGAACCATGTCCAACAGGGTTCGATTCCTCCTTTCAGAGACACCATTTAACTGTGGTGTTCCTGGAGGCGTCCATTCTGATATTATACCATGTTCTTTTAGATAATCTAGGAACTCCGTACTAAGGTATTCACCGCCTCGGTCCGATCGTAGGATTTTAATTTTGCAGTTGGTTTGGTTCTCCACTTCAAGTCTGAATTCTTTAAACCTCTCAAGAGCTTCAGATTTGTACCTCATCAGGTAAACATAACCATACCGTGAATGATCATCGGTGAAGGTTATGAAGTAGGAGAACCCACCTCGGGCCTGCGTCCTTAGTGGTCCACATACGTCTGTATGGACCAAGTCCAACAGACCTGTGGCAAGCCTGCTTTATCCTACAAAGGGCTTCTTGGTCATTTTCCCTCTTAGACAGGACTCACAAGTTGGTAGATCGCTCAAGTCCCCAACCTCTAGGTTCTTTGAGTCTATCAACCTTTTCATCCTATCTTGGGATATGTGACCTAGCCTAGCGTGCCACAGACGTGCGTTCCCGTTATTATCTAATTTTTGTTTGTGTTGTGCATTGAGGACGAAATTCGTTTGTTGCAAGATATAGAGTCCGTTATGCAATGTACCAAGTAGATGAGCAATTCCACACCTCATCAAATAAAAGCAATTTTTATTGATTCTAAACTCATAACCACTATTGTCCAACAATGGAATGGAAATGATGTTTTTAATCATACTGGGGTACAAAAATAAACTTGTTCTAAATCTATGCTAATACTGTCACTAATCACTAGAGTGGCGGATCCTACTGCTTCTGCCGAGATGGCCTTACCATTGCCAAGCTTCAGGATCATGTCCCCGCTACCCAGTTTTCTGCTTCTTTTCAACACCTGCAAGTCATTGCAAATGTGAGCTCCACAGCCGGTATCTAATACCCAAGAGGCAGAACTAGTGACCATATTAACCTCAATCACATATATACCTTGGTTCGAGAAGAGTTTGGGGCACTCTCTCTTCCAATGCCCTTTCTCACGGCAGTTGATACATATGTATAATGCCTTTGACTGTTGCTTGGAGACAACCTTTCCTTTCCTTTGCCTTTCCCCTCTTTGGCAATGGGAACACTCTTAGTGTTCGTAGCTGCTTTGACGGCCTTTCCCTTCCCTTTCTTCTTTCTTTCCAACGTCCGGCACCTTGCCTTTCGTATTAGAAGTCGAAGCACCTCCAACAACACCGAAGGCGTGGACTTCTTAGTCGTTACCTCGTATTGCACCAACATGTTGATCAACTCATGAATGCCTTCTCAAGTGCGTTCATGTTGTAGTTGACGATAAATTGGTCAGAGGAGGGTGGGAGTGACTGAAGGATCATATCTATGTACGTTTCATTATCGAGACCTGCCTTTAGGTCCTCGAGCTTTTCCACCAGGGTAAGCATTTAACCCCGTGCTCTTGTACAGAGGATCCTTCTGTCATTTTAGTTCCAAAGAACGCCTTGATCGCGACATACCTAGTATGCCGGTTCGGGACTGCATAGCAATCCTTAAGGCGAGCCATGATGGAAGGGACATCGTCTAGCCTTTCATATTTGAATCTCATTGGTCATCGAAGCAAGTATGATGCTACGGACCTTTCGGTTATCCTTATGCCAAGTCTCGAACGTCTCACGTTCTTTCTGGCGTGGATCCTTCCGGTAAGGTCCTAGGGAGAGGCTCGTCCATGACGTAGCCTTGGTTCTCGTAATCTAGGACTATCCTGAGATTGCGCAATCAGTCGTTGTAGTTTGTTTCATTGAATTTGTTTGTCTCAAGAATGGTGGAAAGTGGGTTCTTAGACATTTTAAAATCTACATTTTAGAAAACAGAGCGCGATCAGCAGAAAATAAAAGACGGTGGTTTGATAAAATAATTAAATGCATGGACTTTAGTCATTTAATCCTCCCACTATTTATACGAAAACATGGTACTCTCAAACGTGGTTTTCGGGAAATCCTTTCCAAGTGGGCTTAGGATCCACAGCGATTTTTCCCATACCCCGTTTTTACGATTCGCATGGAAAAGATCCTGTGGGAGGTATTCCATACCATTCTCGTTCCACGAGATTCCCAAAATTATTGCCTCACCCTTTCACATGATCCCGAGACTCCAAGCGAATCATGTTAATTGGGCGTTAGACCCAACCCAATCGACCGAGCCACGGACCCACTGGTACCCCACGACTCGTGAGACAGGTAGCAGCAGCCCCGCTTTTCGTTCATGACATAATGCAGCTTCCTTTAAGTACAATGACGTGCCACGACTCGTGAGACCACGCTATTGACCTAAAGCAGCTTCCTCATATGCCATGGATTGGAAGGCATGGACAAACTCCTAGAGTTCATGTCCACTTTGTCTAGGGTCTAATATTTTGACATTGGTCCAACCAATGTGAGAGTAAGTAATGACCGAGATCTCAAATAAATAAATATCTACACATACATCCATAATGCGTAAATAAATCATTCATAGCAGTTATATGATAAATAAACAACCCATTCATCTATCATCAAAACCACATGCAAAATTAAAGCCTAGCACGCCCTTGTTGGATGATCACGAGCCCGAATCCTATGCGATCCACTGAGCCCGCTGTTAGAATAGGTGACCAGAAAGTCAATGGTATTGGCTGTTCTGAGAACCATTCGTCAATCTATGAACAAGTAATATTATGTTAATGAATGCAGTAAGGATTCATAGGCATGAGTTTGTTGTACTTACTGCTTGCATCGTTACGATGTCGCAACAAACGTCCACAGACTGAAATAACATTTCGGGAAATTGGAACTACGCTTGGAGGTAGGTTCATGAAATCAGTTTCGCCGAATCAGTCTGAAAATACTCCAAGTCAAAGGAATCTCGAGACAGGGCATCGAGAATCCATTTGAGACTTGCACTAAGCATCTGCTGTCGTATTTCATCGACGGGTGACGAGGATCGTCTAAGCAGTGTTAGTGGGTCGGCCTGCTGGGGAGCGGCCGACTGAGGTGACTCACGGGAATCGTCATATAGAAGCTACTTGGGCTTGGTCGGTATGACTCGTATTCCGGGTTCCGATAGTACGGGATTAGTCCTCGACTTGAGATCACGGCAGTCCCCTACATACTAAGGTTGTATCTTGGATCTGGTGAAATTTGACCGATTATATTACATGGTCATCATAAGCCTCGTCCAGTGCAGTCGGAGTATGTAAGAACGGTGAATTCCAAGATAGGATCTGTCCCCTATCAAAGGATATGACAGCAAGATCTCCTATGCGCTCGGAGATGGTTTAGACTCACAAAGTCTATGGCCATAGCACTTGATGTAGTGGGAAAGGATTTCCTACGTCGAGTTAAACCTATCTCGAGCATTATGCATAGTTGCCTAGTCAACGATGGGAACCGACCCCTAGACTAAAGGCCGGGAGACAGGCGACAGTAGGACCGTACCCGTACGTATCGAGCGTCGGTAGGACCGCACCTGCGTATAACTCGGAGCCTAAATGTTCACACCATAAATTCACCTAGTCTCTAGTGCCATGGACCGTTGCTAGATGGCCACCCATGGTAACGGACTACTTTGGTTATGAAATAACGAAAAGTAGGTCCAAGTCTAGCTGAAAGGTGAACCTAAAGAGTCACACCCGCTACACCAAATGAAGGGAATTAATTTTGGAATTAATTCCGGGAGAAGGTTTAATTTAATGGAATTAAATTATACTTCTTGGAGATACAAGCCTCGATGTATTATTTGGAATAATCGGGCTTGAGTTCATAAATTAGATTTATGAATTTTACAAAGCATGGGCTTTCCTTTTAATTAGATTAAAAGGGTGAATTAATTAATTAATGGGCTTGTATTAAATAGGATTTAATATAAAGTCCATGGACTATTTAATTTGGAATTAAATAAAGTCCATTCCATTAATTAATTAATGGGCTTAGTATATTAAATAGGATTTAATATAAAGTCCATGGGACTATTTAATTTAGAATTAAAAAATCCCATTCTATGGAATTAATTAATGGGCTTGGTATTAAATAGGATTTAATATAAAGTCATGGACTATTTAATTTGGAATTAAATAAAGTCCATTCCATTAATTAATTAATGGGCTTAGTATATTAAATAGGATTTTAATATAAAGTCCATGGGAATATTTAATTTAGAATTAAATAGGCCCATTCCATAAAGCCCATCAAAATGGATGGACAAGATTTGATCTAGGGAATGATGAGATGAAGGGCCATGATTAATTAGACTTAATCAAAGCCTAAATTTGACTAGGATTTGACTAGGTCAAAATCCTAGTCAAAGTGTGTCTCTTTGGAAGAGTTTGAGAAGGAATAGGAATTCCATCTTCTATAAATACTTAAAAAAACACACACTTACACCTACTATTCTCTACAACTCTCATCTCTCAATTCTCTCTCAAATTTTCGTCCACCCCTATTTTTCACTCTCCAAGAATATTACTTTGTTCTTCTTGATTTATTCAAGGTAGAACGTAAGAGACGCCGGTTGCGTTAATTGATAGCGTGTACCGATGTCTCTTCTCCCCAATGATTTTCTTGCTAGCACAAGGGTTTCGTTGCTTTCCGGTGCAGCGAGTGAGATGATTTAGAGGATCTCTTCTTGAGATCTTGGTGCAAAACGGGGAACAATGCATGTAGCCGAACGAAGACAAAACTACAACCGGGTAGGTTCTTTAATTATGGTTTTCGTTTCTAATTTCTATGGCCCTCCATGTTGTGTTTTATTGAACATGAGATACACCGAACGCCCGGGAGAATCAAGGGCACACCCCTTGATTCGTTTATGTATATTATGCATAGTTTAAATTCATTTAATTATGCTTTGTAATTTTTATTACGCACTATTCCGCGCTTCCGCTATAACGCGCTCATCTCCCGGGCCGATCCACCGATTTCTTTCACCCGCAGTGGATCTATGGTCAATCTAGGGTTGGTCCTATACTATTACATTAATAGTAACCCAATCATCATGCTGATGGGCCTTGGTCTCTTTTTCTCTTTCTTCACTTCATGGAAAACTCCAAGGGACCTCCCGTCTGGGCTCTCCATGTGGTCCTTCCTTCTTCTCCACCAATTACAAAAATAGAAACCTTACTCCTAGTCTACTCTCATTACATATTAAAGATAGAAACCCCAGCGAAAACCCGGGGGGAGTACATAAGGAGGGAGGTAGAATGCCTTATTATTCCAAGGCAACTAGAAAGAGAGAAGGAGAAAGCAGTAAAAGAGGCACATAGGCCCAACAGAAAATAAACCATACATTCGGTCTAGGGCTCGCGATCATCCATTTCCATCCAATCACATGATCCAATCATATAATTACAAAAATACCAATAACATATGATTTCCAATCATAAATATCCAAAAAAATAATAAATGAATATGTGCACAACGTGTGAAAAAATAAAACACAAATATTGGTAATATTATTTTTCTCGTTTTAGGAAAACCTTTCCTCATTATTTTAAGTAAAATAACCTCGGGATTCCAAATCCAATTTATTTTACTCCTAAAATAATGTCTTTTAGAAAATAGGCATAATTGAACCAAAAACGATTTTTCAGAGTTAATTCAAAATTAAAACTGAAAATAATTAAAAAAATTAAAAGGAAAAATACTGCTAGGGTTTTGAAACCCTAAGCAGCAGCAGCTGCCGCCGTCGACGCCGCCGGCGGCCCGCCGGCACGCACGCAGGGCAGCAGGCTCAGCCTGCCGCCCCTGCGCGGGCGCAGGCAGTGCCTGGCCGGGCGCGCGCGCGCAGGCCCCTTGCCTGCGTGCGCGCGCGCCTGGCCGACAGCGCGCTGCGCGGTCCTGGCATGCCGGCAGGCCGCCGCGCGCGCAGGCTCCCTTGCCTTGCGCACGCTGGCCTGCTGGCTGCCAGCCGTGCCGTGCGCAGTGCGCGCGCAGACGTGCACTGGGCACGCCTGCCGGGCGCGCGCGCGCAGACTCCTCCGTCTGCGTACGCGCGCGCCTGGCGGCGCTGCCCAGAGCCCGTCCGCGCGCGGACTCACAGGCGCGCGGCCTTGCGCGCGCGCGCGCATGAGGGCGCCTGGAGGCGCTGCCCTGCGCGCGCGCGCCTGCGCGCAGCCTTCCTGGCTGCGCGCTGCCCCTGCGCGACCGGCTGGGCGGGCGCGCGCAGGCCTCCCTTGCCTGCGCGCGCCCGGCCAGCGCGCCCAGCGTGCGCGGACAGAGCGCGCGCTGTGCCGGCCGCGCGCGCGCCGCGCGCGCAGGCATGGGCGCCTGCGCGCGTGCGCGCGCGCGCGCGCCTGGCCGGACGGCTGTGCCGTTTTCCGTTTCTCGCCCGTTTTTGGCTCGTTTTTTCAAAACTGTTTTTACTGTATTATTTTTATGATATTTTCTACATTATACTGAACCCGTTGACTTAGAATATTTATTTTTTGAGATTTGGAATTTTCTAAAATAAATATTGCTTGGTTGATGAGGAAAGGGTTTCCTAACAAGATTTAATTTTTTGCAATGGTTGCACCAATGATCAAAATTCATATGTGAAATTTCACAATAATTTCTGCGTTTTATGATGTTGGACATCATGGTTATTTTTATGGTTTGAGCATGAGTAGAGCTTAACATGTATTAATATTGCACAATTGTTGGATTTTGGAATTCTTGAATAAATGGGCATATTCTTGAATTGTTGATTTTTGTGTTTCAGAAAAATTTGATTTTCTGTATAATTCTGGGAATTTTTCTGAATTAATTAACTTGGGGCATTTTAATTTTGGTTGAGATTTTATATTTCATAGAATTAATATTGCCTTGTTAATTATGGAAAAGGTTTTTCCAACAAAAATCGTTGTGCATAGGTTGCACTATTATCCAATGTTTGGTGTGGATATTTTACATGTAGTTTCTGCATTTATTTTATGGTATGGATTATCATGGATGTTGGTATAGCATATTTTACGTGGGATATGTATTTGTGCTATTTGTGTTAATTGATTTGACAAAGGATGATCACAAAGCCCCTAGACCGCATGTATGGTTTATTTACATTTATTTGTTGGGTTGTGGCCTGTGTGCCTCTTTATTTTCCTCTCTGTCTCTCTTCTAGTGCCTTGGAATAATAAGGCTTTCTCTCTCCCTCCCAATGTACTCCCCCAAATGTTTAATTGGGGTTTCTTATTTTTATGATGTAATGAGAGTAGAATTAGGTGGTGAGGTTTTATTTTTTTTGTAAATAAAAGCTGCAAGAGAAGATAAGCCCAAGGTGTTGGAGGCCCATGGAGGTTGCCATCAGATGGCCCACGGAGGATCCATGGAGAAGAAGCCCGGTGTAGGCCCACGATGGAGAGCCCAAGAAGATAAAGAGGACTTACAAGGCCCATTGCATGTAATGGGTTATTAAAACTTGTAATAGTGTAGGGCCTACCCTTAGATTGACCATAGATCCACTGCGGGCTCAGTGGGTCGCATAGGTTTGGGCTTGTGATCATCCTACAGGGGCGTACTAGGCTTTATTTTGCATGCGATGCGTATTTTATGCTTATGATTATTCTATATGCTTTATGTATGGTTACATTCACGCTTAGAATATTTTCTGCCATAACGCACGCAATGCAATACTTAATATATGTGATGAGGTCTCGTTCTATCAAAACTCTCACTTGGTTGAACCAAGTTAAATATAGACCCTTAATAAATGGACTAGGACTCTGGGAGTCTGTCCAAGCCTTCCATCCATGGCAAAAGTGAGGAAGATCTTTTAGGTCGATAGCGTGGTCTCACGAGTCGTGGCACGACTATCGTGCTTAAAAGAAGCTTGCACTTTGTCATGAACGATGAGTAGATTGTTGTTACCTGTCTCACGAGTCGTGGAGGTAGCAGTGAGTCTATGAATCGGTTGATTGGGTCGGGTCTAACGCCCGAATAACGTGATTCGCTTGGAGTCCTCGGGGTCACGTGAAAGGGTGAGGCAATCATCTTGGGAATCTCGTGGAACGAGAATGGTATGGAATACCTCCCACCGGTTCTTTTCCCATGCGAATCGTAAAAGCGGGGTATGGGGAGATCGCTGTGGATCCCGAGCCCACTAGGAAAAGGATTTCCCGAAAACAACGTTTGAGAGTGCCGTGTTTTCGTAGAAATAGTGGGAGAGGTTAAGGACTAAAGACCGAGACTTAACCAAAATATTACTTCACTCTGCTTATTATTTTCTGCTTTACATATATGTTGTAAATGTCTAAGAATCCACCAAACACATCACTAAGAGGCTCACTAAAAAAGGGAACCAATTACACGAATTGACTGCGAAATCTTAAGATGGTCTTAGATTTTCAGAACCTTAACTCACATACCGGAATGAGGACGTTCCTCAGCGCTTGCCGAAAGGGTCGACAACTAAGGCAACGCTTGGCGTTCAAAAGTTGAAGGATGACCACCGGCAAGTAGGATATAATGATGTTGGCTCAAACTATGCTTCGTTTGCATCATGTCTATATGGTCTTGGACTAGTATGTGGGGTAAAATGCAACGAAGGCATGTTTGGAGCTAAGATGACGGAAGGGATGTTGGTACAAAGAACATGGAGTGATGATGCAATCCCTAGTGGAGAAGCTCAAAAGACCTCCACGTCAGTCTTAGAGACGTACATTGACATGATCCTTCAGTCTCTTCCTTCCTCCTACGAACCATTAATTATCAACATGAACGAGCTTAGAAAAGATCTTCATAGGTTGGTAATTATGTTGGTCTAGTACGAAGCAATGATTGCAAAATCTGCGCCGTCAGTACTAGTAGGAGAGGCTTCAACCTCCATAGCGAAAGGCAAGGGTGCCAGACGCCAAAAGAGGAAGAAGGGTAAGGTGACATCAAACTATTAAGCACTTCAAGTGCTGTTCCTTTACAACACAAGGTGGAGGTAAAGGAAAGAGCAAAAGGTTCAGCAGTCAAGTTCATAGATTCTAAGAACGTAAGCATTCACTGTCGTAAAGAGGGCCATTGGAAAAGGGAGTATCCTAAACCTTTCTCCAATGTAGGTAAAATTTGATATTGAGTATTGACATGATCACTTTTTACTCTATTTGGTATTTAATACCATTCCTATCACTAATCTGCGGGTGGTTTGCAGAAAGTGAATGAGGACTTAAAAGCCAAGAACAGTTCTAGGATTCAACAATGGCAAGGTCCATTGATGAAAAGGACTAGAGACTTGTTAGGACCATAATCGTGATCATGTTAGGATAATATAGGAATTACGTAACCTAGCATGATCAAAAAGTATGTCTCTTTGTTGGACAAAGGTTTTATTACATACATATTTGATCAAACAAAATTATTGAATATTGATTCATGTTTGCTAGTAGTTACACGTGAATTCCTAGAACATCATCCCATAAAAGGTTTATGGATACTCAAAATTCAAATTATCTAAAATGGATTAATCAAGACCAACTTACAGATTTGGCATCTACAACAGCTAGGACGTTTCTTCTTATTAAAAGATAAGTAAATTGGAAAGTTCGATGAATCTAGAAATAGATGATTCGAATCGACTAAATTTACAAGTCTTTTATGAAGAAGAAAGTCCGAAAGCTCTTTGTTGGACAAAGTAGGCTTGCCAAATAGTCTATTGGAAGCGAGCCAATAAGACAACTGTAGGTTACTAATACACAAGACCATAAGAGGGTTCAAAAGTCTAAAGGTTCCCATAGGAGGTTTGGGAATTAGACTTAAGGAGGTGAACCATAAATGGTTGCAAAATTAAACCTGTTTCGATAGGATCGAAAAGGCCGTGTATTTAGTGGGAGCTCTTGAGCATCCAAGTTGAGAATGGAATTCTCAATGAAACGTTTCCTGTAAAGGCCAAGTATGACGGTCTCTGATAAAGGGAACGATCGAATCTCGTTGGACGAAGATCGATCGAAGTTTCGCCCAATTACCTTAGCCCGTGTAGACGTAGACTCAAAATTGCCAACGTAAGAAACGTGGCACTTTGCTAGGAGTCACGCACAAGGAGCCATGGTTTGGCAAGCCTGTGTCCCGACAAAGTCCTTGAGCATGTAGAAGGATCCTACATGCGTCGAGGGACTAGTGGGAGACAAATTAGACTCGGTGTCTAATTTGTACAAGTTTACGACAGAATAATACTAACGTTGCTTAGAATCGCATTTCTTAAATTGATCATATTCCAAGTCCCCTTAAGAACGAACCCGAATGTCGTAAGAGGTACGAGTGATCGGGATATGTTCGGTCAAATTTGGATAGTAATCCAAATGACCTGCGGAACGTGATGTTGGACATCGTAGTAGGATTTATGGAAAGGAGCCATAGAATCCGCTAGGAAATTCAAACAAGGTTTGAAACACCGCATAACTGGAATATTCGTTTTGACGAGCTCATACGGAGCATGACTCGGTCTTAAACGACGTAGGTGATCAGTGGGAGTAGAAATGGCGTTCCAAGTGTTTAAGTGTGTAATGTCTTGATTCATGGATGAATTCAAAGCATTAGGAATCACTAAAACACAAACCGTAACTCACGAAAATTCTCCATGACATTTTAGGGATCCCACATACATTTCATGAATTGAGCTTTTCAAAGACTCAGTCATGGTGGACTGATGAGAAAAACTCATATATGTAGAGGGACAAGTTGTTCGAGACTCAGTCATAGTAAGACTGATGAGAAAACTTGGATACTATGCATAAAGCATCAAGCCATTCAAGACTTAGTCACGGTGGACTAATGAGAAGGCTTGGATGTTGAGTATCCCCTATGTCTTAACCCTAGGCAAACATATGACATGTTTACTCGGTGCATAGGAACCGATGTTGAGAATGCTTCTAGCATGGCTCAACATAAATCGATAATGCACTGAGGGGTTGAAGACAGCAATCAAGAACGATCCTTAGTACCTGAATAAGGACTAAAGATGTGTTCATGATGCACTGTCTGTTGAGAGTTGTTTTGGAAGGCTAAAGCGATACTAGCTTCCAGAGCATAAGTGAAAACCAGTTAGTCTCAAAGGTATGCACAGTCAGGCCCAATGACGAGTGCATCGGATAGTGGTCACTGATGAAGACCGCGTCCATAGGATGGACGTGGCGCCTAGCACGACCAAGCCATGTTTGCCTATATGGCAGGCAACTTGCTATGGGAGTATTGGCACGAGATCTCATCACAAGATCCACGAAAATATTCTTAGACAACCACCATCTCTAAGAGGCAATGGTGGATAGAGGTAACACGGTTAGACCATATTGCTTCGCAAGGAAATATAAGCGGACCCACAATACCTTAGTCGGTATCGTAGATTACTCATACTCAGAGGATTCTGAACAAAGTGGGTAATTGACTTATTGGTCAAGTGGGAGATTGTTAGAATAGGTGACCAGAAAGTCAATGGTATTGGCTGTTCTGAGAACCATTCGTCAATCTGTGAACAAGTAATGTTATGTTAATGAATGCAGTAAGGATTCATAGCCATGAGTTTGTTGTACTTACTGCTTGCATCGTTACGATGTCGCAACAAATGTCCACAGACTGAAATAAACATTTCGGGAAATTGAAACTACGCTTGGAGGTAGGTTCATGAAATCAGTTTCGCCGAATCAGTCTGAAATACTCCAAGTCAAAGGAATCTCGAGACAGGGCATCGAGAATCCATTTGAGACTTGCACTAAGCATCTGCTGTCGTATTTCATCGACGGGTGACGAGGATCGTCTAAGCAGTGTTAGTGGGTCGGCCTGCTGGGGAGCGGCCGACTGAGGTGACTCGCGGGAATCGTCATATCGAAGCTACTTGGGCTTGGTCGGTATGACTCGTATTCCCGGTTCCGATAGTACGGGATTAGTCCTCGGACTTGAGGATCACGGTAGTCCCCTACATACTAAGGTTGTATCTTGGATCTGGTGAAATTTGACCGATTATATTACATGGTCATCATAAGCCTCGTCCAGTGCAGTCGGAGTATGTAAGAACGGTGAATTCCAAGATAGGATCTGTCCCCTGTCAAAGGATATGACAGCAAGATCTCCTATGCGCTCGGAGATGGTTTAGACTCACAAAGTCTATGGCCATAGCACTTGATGTAGTGGGAAAGGATTTCCTACGTCGAGTTAAACCTATCTCGAGCATTATGCATAGTTGTCTAGTCAACGATGGGAACCGACCCCTAGACTAAAGGCCGGGAGACAGGCGACAGTAGGACCGTACCCGTACGTATCGAGCGTCGGTAGGACCGCACCTGCGTATAACTCGGAGCCTAAATGATCACACCATAAATTCACCTAGTCTCTAGTGCCATGGACCGTTGCTAGATGGCCACCCATGGTAACGGACTACTTTGGTTATGAAATAACGAAAAGTAGGTCCAAGTCTAGCTGAAAGGTGAACCTAAAGAGTCACACCCGCTACACCAAATGAAAGGGAATTAATTTGGAATTAATTCCGGGAGAAGGTTTAATTTAATGGAATTAAATTATACTTCTTGGAGATACAAGCCTCGATGTATTATTTGGAATAATCGGGCTTGAGTTCATAAATTAGATTTATGAATTTTACAAAGCATGGGCTTTCCTTTTAATTAGATTAAAAGGGTGAATTAATTAATTAATGGGCTTGGTATTAAATAGGATTTAATATAAAGTCCATGGACTATTTAATTTGGAATTAAATAAAGTCCATTCCATTAATTAATTAATGGACTTAGTATATTAAATAGGATTTAATATAAAGTCCATGGGACTATTTAATTAGAATTAAATAATCCATTCTATGGAATTAATTAATGGGCTTGGTATTAAATAGGATTTAATATAAAGTCCATGGACTATTTAATTTGGAATTAAATAAAGTCCATTCCATTAATTAATTAATGGGCTTAGTATATTAAATAGGATTTTAATATAAAGTCCATGGGAATATTTAATTTAGAATTAAATAGGCCCATTCCATAAAGCCCATCAAAATGGATGGACAAGATTTGATCTAGGGAATGATGAGATGAAGGGCCATGATTAATTAGACTTAATCAAAGCCTAATTTGACTAGGATTTGACTAGGTCAAAATCCTAGTCAAAGTGTGTCTCTTTGGAAGAGTTTGAGAAGGAATAGGAATTCCATCTTCTATAAATACTTAAAAAAAACACACACTTACACCTACTATTCTCTACAACTCTCATCTCTCAATTCTCCCTCAAATTTTCGTCCACCCCTATTTTCACTCTCCAAGAATATTACTTTGTTCTTCTTGATTTATTCAAGGTAGAACGTAAGAGACGCCAGTTGCGTTAATTGATAGCGTGTACCGATGTCTCTTCTCCCCAATGATTTTCTTGCTAGCACAAAGGGTTCGTTGCTTTCCGGTGCAGCGAGTGAGATGATTTAGAGGATCTCTTCTTGAGATCTTGGTGCAAAACGGGGAACAATGCATGTAGCCGAACGAAGACAAAACTACAACCGGGTAGGTTCTTTAATTATGGTTTTCGTTTCTAATTCTATGGCCTCCATGTTGTGTTTTATTGAACATGAGATACACCGAACGCCCGGGAGAATCAAGGGCACACCCCTTGATTCGTTTATGTATATTATGCATAGTTTAAATTCCATTTAATTATGCTTTGTAATTTTTATTACGCACTATTCCGCGCTTCCGCTATACGCGCTCATCTCCCGGGCCGATCCACCGATTTCTTTCACCCGCAGTGGATCTATGGTCAATCTAGGGTTGGTCCTATACTATTACATTAATAGTAACCCAATCATCATGCTGATGGGCCTTGGTCTCTTTTTCTCTTTCTTCACTTCATGGAAAACTCCAAGGGACCTCCCGTCTGGGCTCTCCATGTGGTCCTTCCTTCTTCTCCACCAATTACAAAAATAGAAACCTTACTCCTAGTCTACTCTCATTACATATTAAAGATAGAAACCCCAGCGAAACCCGGGGGGAGTACATAAGGAGGGAGGTAGAATGCCTTATTATTCCAAGGCAACTAGAAAGAGAGAAGGAGAAAGCAGTAAAAGAGGCACACAGGCCCAACAGAAAATAAACCATACATTCGGTCTAGGGCTCGCGATCATCCATTTCCATCCAATCACATGATCCAATCATATAATTACAAAATACCAATAACATATGATTTCCAATCATAAATATCCAAAAAATAATAAATGAATATGTGCACAACGTGTGAAAAAATAAAACACAAATATTGGTAATATTATTTTTCTCGTTTTAGGAAACCTTTCCTCATTATTTTAAGTAAAATAACCTCGGGATTCCAAATCCAATTTATTTTACTCCTAAATAATGTCTTTTAGAAAATAGGCATAATTGAACCAAAAACGATTTTTCAGAGTTAATTCAAAATTAAAACTGAAAATAATTAAAAAATTAAAAGGAAAAAATACTGCTAGGGTTTTGAAACCCTAGCAGCAGCAGCTGCCGCCGTCGACGCCGCCGGCGGCCCACCGGCACGCACGCAGGGCAGCAGGCTCAGCCTGCCGCCCCTGCGCGGGCGCAGGCAGTGCCTGGCCGGGCGCGCGCGCGCAGGCCCCTTGCCTGCGTGCGCGCGCGCGCCTGGCCGACAGCGCGCTGCGCGGCCTGGCATGCCGGCAGGCCGCCGCGCGCGCAGGCTCCCTTGCCTTGCGCACGCTGGCCTGCTGGCTGCCAGCCGTGCCGTGCGCAGTGCGCGCGCAGACGTGCACTGGGCACGCCTGCCGGGCGCGCGCGCGCAGACTCCTCCGTCTGCGTACGCGCGCGCCTGGCGGCGCTGCCCAGAGCCCGTCCGCGCGCGGACTCACAGGCGCGCGGCCTTGCGCGCGCGCGCGCGCATGAGGGCGCCTGGAGGCGCTGCCCTGCGCGCGCGCGCCTGCGCGCAGCCTTCCTGGCTGCGCGCTGCCCCTGCGCGACCGGCTGGCGGGCGCGCGCAGGCCTCCCTTGCCTGCGCGCGTCTGCCCTGCCGGCAGCGTGCGGCTGCGCGCGGCCAGCCCTCCCGGCTGGCCGGCTGCGTCGTTTCTCATTTTTCCATTCAATTTTCCACCCCGTTTCCCAAAAAAAACAGAAAAAATACCAACATTCAGAAATTCACACGAATTAAAAGCAATAAAACCAACATGCTTAAAATCAAGAAAAAATCAAGATTTAATAAAAACATGCCAATTTCACGTTTCATGCTTATAACGCACATAAACCCTAGGCCTATACACCGAACCGGGCTCTGATACCACTGAAAGAAATCTGTGGATCGTCCCGGGAATTGCGCGAATGCGGAAGCGCGATAAAAAATAAATTTACAAAAATAAAAGGCATGCTTTTAATTGAAAAGAACACGCTCAAGGGGTGTGCCCTTGAGGTTCCCGGGCGTTAGGTGTATCTCATGATCATAAAACAAATAAAGAAATCATGGAGGCCATAGAGTTGAAAATTAAAGAGGGACGAAAATCTTAAAACGAGACCTACCCCTTGTCGTTTTCGTCTTCAACGGCTACTCGCGTTGTTCCCCGTTTTGCACCAAGACCTCGTTCTTGAGATCCTCCAAATCGTGACACACGATCCACCCACGTATTCTTGCACGTCGTGCTAGCAACGAACAAGTATTATTTTGGAGACGATAGATCAACCACGCGTTATGAATTAATGGGATCGATCTTCCTTAGTTCAATTGTTCCAAGAACAAAAGAACAAGAAAAATAATATTTTCTTGGTGAGAGAGAGAGAGAGGGGCGGACGAGAGAGGAGAGGAGAGAGTGTGTGTTGTGTGTGTGTTTTCAAGAATCATCATCCTACAAATGTTGGAAGCTAGAGGTTTATATAGAGGAAGAGTTTAATCCTCTTTAAACTCAAACTCTAAGTAACCTAATTTGACTAGGATTTTGACCTAGTCAAAGTCCTAGTCAAACTAGTGTTTGACCTAGTCAAACGAATCCTAGCCTTCCATCTCCCCTTTCCATCTCAACCGTTGATTTTAATTTAATGGAATATTTAAATCCTATTAAATATTCCAAAAGGCTAAAAGAATAAATATAAATAAATATTTTTATTTATTCTAAGCCCATTAAATCAACCCTTTTAATAAATCCTATTTATTAATTTAATTCCCTTTATCAAATAGAAGGAATTAATTTCTCCAAGAAAATATAGGACCCGATTAAATCTAATTTAATCATTCCTTTACTCCAATATTTAATTCCAAATTAAATACTAAGTGTGTGTGGATAGTGTGTGACTCTTCAGGTTCACCATTCAGCTAGACTTGGTCGGATTCCTAGAATCCGTCCGTTACCATGGGTGGCCATCTAGCAACGGTCCATGGCACTAGAGACTAGGTGAAATATTCGGGGATGAACATTTAGGCTCTAACAGTACACTTGTCCTTCTGTCTTCGGTCTCATCACTTAGAGTCTAGGGCACGGAAAAAGCAGGTACCCATTTTGGACCTAAGTGTCGGTCTGTCCTTACTAAACGCTGCAAGGGAAACCTTTCCCTTCTGTTCAGTCACTGTGGCCACAGATTTCAGGGACAAGGCACAGAGCATACATGAGACTCAACTGTCAATACCTTTTGACAGGAGACAGATCCTTTCTTGGAAACTACTGTCACTTTGTGCACCCGAGCTGCACTAGACATGGCTTATGACTACTCAAGAGCATTTTGGCAATCTCTCACCATATCTAAGATATAGACCTGACGCACAGGTAAACGCAGCAGTTCCTCAAGTCAAAGGACTTGGCCTGTACCGTTGGAACCGGGAAGACACGTCATACCTTGCTGACCATACTCAAGGTCCTCCGTAAGACGGTTCCCGCGAGTCACCTCAGTCAGCTGCTTCCTAGCATGCTGACCCACTAACACTGCTTAGACGACCTTCGTCACCCGTCGATTAAACACGACAGCAGATGCTTAGTGCAAGTCTCAAAGGGAATCCCCGTACCCCTTTTCGGGATTCCTTGACTTGGAGATTTCCGGACTGATTCGGTGAGACTGATTTCATGGACCTACCTCCAAGCATAGTCCCAGTCCCCGAAATCGTTACTCAGTCCATGGGCTTTGTTTGCGTAGTGAACAGAAATGTAAATGCAGATATAAGTGAACGTAAACAAAGTATTGCCATATGAATTTTCACTTCTTTATTCATAAATGTTTTATCAAATACCAAAGAATTGTCTAGACATAGGTTACATATTCCTGCCAAAATTGGCTTACATGGTCACCTATTCTAACAATGAGGAGGTTAAATGGATGTTGGACATCCCCTATGCTTCAGCCATAGGCAACATTCAGTACGTTGTCCAGTGCACTAGACCTGATGTGGCTTTCGCTTTGAGCATGACTAGTCGATATCAGGTGTGTGCCAGGGAGGCACACTGGAGTGCGGTCAAGACTATCCTGAAGTACCTAAAAAGGAATAAGGACATGTTCTTGATCTACGGTGGTAGAATTGAGATTGGAAGGCTATAGCGATGCTAGCTTCCAGTTGGATGACGATGATGCCAAGTCTCAATCTGGTTTGGTGTTTAGACTGAATGGTGGCATGGTTGCTTGGAAGAGTTCCAAGCAGGCTACCACGGCAGACTCCACCACAAAGTTTGAATACATAGCAGCTTTGGAAGCTGCTAAGGAGGTCGTTTGGATGATGTGCTACATCAATGGTTGGATGTAGCCTAACATTGCTAAGGCAGTAGTTATCTTTTGTGATAACAACGGGGCAATAGCACAAGCAAAGGAATTGAGATCTCATAACCGATCGAAGTATATTCTTAGACACTGCCATTTGCTCAAAGAGATGGTCAGTAGGGGTGACGTTCGGATGGACTGAGTCAACTCCGCCGAAAACATAACAGATCCACTTACTAAGCCCGTGTTGCAAGTTGCCCATACTCAGCATCTTGATAAGATGGGTTTGAGGTCAATGGGTGCTTGGGTTTAGGTCAAGTGGGAGATTGTATGAATAGGTGACCAGAAAGCCGATAGGTTTGGCATTTTGTAACCTATTTGACAACTTGATGTAACGTAATATTATGTAATGAATAAAATGAGTATTCATTACCTTTGGTACCTTCTTTGTTGTGCTCATTTTTCATATGTTAAAATGGTATTTTACATATATCGCAACAAAGCCCACATACCACAATTAACAACTCATGCAGTTGGGCCATGGATTGGATGGTGGTCATGAAACCAATTGATAAAGAGTTGGGTCTGAAATTATCCAAGCCGAGGACCTCGAGACAGGGCATCGAGAGTCCTATAGAGACTTGCACCAAGAATCATATTCATTGGATGAGTGTTGTGTTTCATTGGCGACAGGCGTGGGACGCCTATACGATCTTGTTGGGTTGGTCGACTGGGGTCGAGCCGACTGAACTGACTCGCGGGGATCATCATATGGAAGCCTTAGAGGCTTGGTCGGTATGATTGGATTTTCCCGATTTTGGTAATACAGGAGCAGTCCTTAGACTTCAGGAACCATGGCAGTCACGTACACAGGATGGCTATCAGAATCTGTAGCGAGGACAATGGATCCAAGAAGAGGATTAGTATATGACAGAGGTATCTTGTATGCACTCGGAGACATGTTCATGTTGCTTAAACTTGTGGCCATAGTGGTTGGTCGAACAGGAAATGGTTTCCTATCTCGATGCTATGAGGCATGCGTAGTCTCGAGTATTAAGCATAGATGCCTAGTCAAGGATGGAACCAACACCTAATTTCATACCCTAGATTGAGGCCGAGAGACGGTAGATGGAAGGATTGTATCCGTACGGAATCGGCGCCTAAATATTCACGCCAACATTCACCTAGTCTCTAGTGCCATGGACCGTTGCTAGACGGGGCCACCCATGGTAATGGGCCCCTGTTGGACACGGGCCCAAGTCTACCTGAGGGTAAACCTAAAGGGTCATACACAAATCACCAAGAAGGTGGAGAAATTGACTTGGAGTCAACTTCGAAGGATAATTAAGTAATTGGATTATGTAAGGGATTGTCCATTGGATGGACGGGCCGATATTGTATGGGACCCTCGTTTAATCGGTAAATGGGATTTATCGGTTTAATCGGTGAATGGAATTTATCGGTTTAATCGGTGAATGGGATTTATCGATTAATGTAGAGAGTCGAAATATTGGGTCTTTAAATTGGATTAAAAGATCAATGAGAATTATTTAAGTGGACCTTGAATTAAATGGGATTTAATTTTGCGTTTGTTGTAATTGGATTACAGTGGGAACCCGATCCCTTAAGTTTTGGTCCAAGAGGTGTGTTAATTCCACTTTTGGAATAGGAAGAAGTTGGACTTCTTCTCTAATGCGGTATGGCCGAAAATTATCACTTTTGAAGGGGTAAAAATCGATCATACATGGCCTTGATGTGTTGACTTGTCTCTTTTGGTAAGGGACAAATAAATTCCGATCAAGCCTCTCCCTTTTGGTATGATTAAATCACACCTTAAGAGATGGTAGGCTTGATTGATGAATTACTGGGATTGATTGGGATGTTTCTAAACAGCCTTGGATGAACCAAGACACTTCCAATAATCACATTTATTTTTTATATATATGAGTATATACAAACATCAAAGGAAGAGAATTCATTATTCATCTTTTTCTAGGAAAAAGAAGAAAAATACTCTACACATCTCTCTAATTTTCGGCCCCTCTCTCTCCCTCTCATACATCCCCTTTGTTCTTCATTTGATTTTGGATCATTTGGAAGAACAAAGTAACTTTAAGAAAAATACTAATTAACAGTGTTCTATTTTCTTAAACTGAATCCTCTAAGATCCATTTTCTTTTAGTAAGGAAAACGTGAATCTCTTCAGGTGTGGTGTGGATTACCTCAGAGAGTTCATACATTTGAACTTGGCGAGCATTTCTAGAGAGGAACAACGCTAGTAGCCGAGCAAGTATTTAAACTACAAAGGTAATATTGATTTTACGCTATTGTAGTTTATCTTTATTTCTATGCCCTATGTACAATATATTATGCGTTTTAATATTGATACATCCTACATCGGACGCCCGGTTGAGCGCCCAAGGGAACACCCCTTGGGATTTTATGATTATGTGATAATTTATGCGATTTTTAAATTGTTGTCTTTCCATCCCTCGGTTCCGCTTGCAGTCCCGTGCGGATCCGCTTGTCCTTCAGTAGAGCAACGAGAATTGGCGGATGTTTGTCAGGTGCTCCTTCCTACTGAGAAAGTTGTCTTGCTCCTTTGGCTTGAGACCCTTGGAGGGTGGATTTGATGGTCTCCATAATGAACTAGCGGAGCTGCTCACAAAAAGCAGGTTGGGGCAGTAGGCAGGGTTGCCGGATTGAAGGCGGGAGCTAGGAGGTCACCAGCTGGAGGTGGGAAGGTCATCTGCTGGAGTTAGGAGGTCAGCGGCTTGAGCGGGGAGGTCATCTGCTGGGACTGGGAGGTCACCTGCTGGAATGGGGCTGCCACCAGTTGGAGCCGGATAACCATCAACTGGAGCAGGGTTGCAACCAGCTGGAGCAGCGAGTGGGCCCGGGGCCTTAGCAATGCCCAAGGTCTGATTCAGATGTAGAATGGAAGATCCCACTGTAGCAGGGCGGGGGGTATTTTTCTCAAAAGATCCATTGTATAAACTTGTCATTTCTCACATCAAAAGCTCAAGTGTTCCCACAGACGGTGCTAATTATGCGTAGCGAAATTAAGCAGCACCACAAAAGTCGAGAGACCTTCACGAAAATCTCAGGATTGGGGGATGGGAGGGGACTAACCTGGAATGAGGGGTTAACACTCCGAGATGCTTAAGTCAGTAATGTTCTTACTGATAAAATAAAATGGGAAAATTTGAAATAAGTGAGAATAATGGTGAAAAAAACTATTTTGTAGTGACAAATCATTTGTAAGTGAGCTGCAAACAACTAAAAAGTAGAGACAATTCAAGTGAGAGTGAAGTAGAGTATGAGTTACTTGAAAAATGATTGCATAGTTAGTCATTTTATAGGGGCTTTTGTGTTGGAATAGGTGACCAGAAAGCCAATAGGTTTGGCAATTTGTAACCTATCCGACAACTTGATGTGAATGTAATATTATTATGTGATGAATAAGATGAGTATTCGTCACCAATGGTACCTTCTTTGTTGCGCACATCTTACATTTGTTAAAAATGGTGTTTAACTTATATCGCAACAAAGCCCACAGACCATGGATAACAACTCGTGCAGTTGGGCCACGCATTGGATGGTGGTCATGAAACCAACTGATTAAGAGTTGGGTCTGAAACGTTCCAAGTCGAGGATCTCGAGACAGGGCATCGAGAGTCCTATTGAGACTTGCGTCAAGAGTCGTGTTCATTAGATGAGTGCCGTGTTTCATCGGCTACAGGTGTGGGACGCCTACACAATCTTGATGGGTTGGTCGACTGGGGTCGAGCCGACTGGACTGACTCGCGGGGATCATCATATGGAAGCCTTGGAGGCTTGGTCGGTATGATTGGATTCCCCGGTTCCGATAGTACGGGAGTAATCCTCAGACTTGAGGAATCATGGCAGTCACGTGCACAGGACGGCTGTATCTTGGATCTGGCGAGAGGTGATCATTCTGTAAGATGATCATTATAAGCCTTGTCTAGTGCAGTCAGAATGTGTAGCGAGGACGGTGGATTCCAAGAAGAGGATCCGTCCCCTGTCAGTATGTGACAGAGGTATCTCCTATGCACTCGGAGACACGTTCATGCTGTTTGAAGCTGTGGCCACAGTGGTTGGTCGAACAGGGAATGGTTTCCTGTGTCGACGCAATGAAGCATACGTGGTCTCGAGTATTAAGCATAGATGCCTAGTCAAGGATGGGAACCGACGCCCAATTCCATACCCTAGACTAAGGCCGGGAGACGGTAGACGGAAGGATCGTACCCGTACGGAATCGGCGCCTAAATGTTCACGCCAATTCACCTAGTCTCTAGTGCCATGGACCGTTGCTAGACGGCCACCCATGGTAACGGGCCCTTGTGGGACACGGGCCCAAGTCTAGCTGAGGGTGAACCTAAAGGGTCACACACAAATCACCGAGGAGGTTGAGAGATCGACTTGGAGTCAATCTCGAAGGATAAAAATAAGTAATTGGATTACTTAAGGGAAAGTCCATTGGATGGACGGGCCGATATTGTATCGGGCTTTCATTTAATCGGTAAATTGGATTTTCGATTAAATATGGAAAGTTGAGATGTTGAGACGCTGGATCTTTTAATTGGATTAAAAGATCAACGGGAATAATTTAAGTGGACATTAAATTGGATTTAATATTGGGTTCGTCGCAATTGGATTACGATAAAACCCGGTCCGTTAAATTATACCCGAGAGGAGAAATAATTCCTAATTTGGAATGGGAAGAAGTTGGACTTCTTTCCTTAATCAAACATGGCCGACACGCTCCCTTGTAGGAAGCAAAATCAGCCATGTTTCATGCTAGGTGGTATGTTGACTTATCTCTTTTGGAAAGAGACAAATCAACTCCAATCAAGCTCTTCCCTTTTGGTATGATTTGATCATACCATAAATTTTGGTAGGCTTGATTGAAGAATTGATGGTGATTGATTGGAATGAATCTAGACATCCTTGGATGAACCTAGACACATTCCAATAATCACATTAATTATGTACATATATAAGAATATACAACACCAAGCATAAGTGATTCATTATTCATCTTTTTCTAGGAAAAAGAGAAGACAAAAATCCTCTCCTCTCTCTCAAAATTTTGTGCTCCCTCCCTCTCTCACACTTGTGTTCTTCACTTGATTTTGAATCAAGAAGAAGAACAAAGTAAGTTTAAGAGAACACTAATTCATAGTGTTCTTCTCTTAAACCGATTCCTTCCTAAACCCGTTCTTTTCTAGCAAGAAGAACGTGTGTTTCTTCCGGTGTGGTGTGGATCACCTTTGGAGAATCCATACGTTTGGATTTCGTGAGCATTCCGGAGAAGGAACAACGGTAGTAGCCGGGAGCATACGCTAAACAATCAAAGGTAACGGTTTATTACGCTTTGATTGATTTCATTTGTATATCTATGCCCTATGTGTTTAAATATATGTTTAAATATTTACACATCCTACATCGAACGCCCGGTTGAGCACCCAAGGGTACACCCCTTGGGATTCGCGTATTTTGAATTTGATTTAAATTTACGCACTTTCCACGCTTTTCTCGCTTCCGCTCGCGCTCCCGGGCGGATCCGCTTGTCCTTCATTTTGCGTTCGATTTTGGTGGAGTTTTGATGAGAGCCATATGCCATTAGAAAGCCTGTAGAGTCAGCTATGGTCTCCAACAAATCTCATGATACTTGGATAAGAATTGGAGGAGATAAGACCATTTGACTGAACCTTGCCAGGTTTGCCACCTTTTCCGGGAAGTAGTTGCCTGCTGAAAAAAAATTCGGATTCCAGCTACCTCTTTAAGAATTTGGATGAGATATTTTAATATGATGTGTCACCATGTGTTGGCTACCTATACGTCAGGGAATCCATGTTGTATGATAGCCAGGCTTCTTGTAAGAAGCTTTATCTTGGGCCTGCTAGGTTAGTGGTTACAAGTGGCCCTATGGATGAATGTCTTACTATTTCGGGCCAGGTGAGCCTAGCCCGCTGGGCTATTTTGCTCGAAAGTCCACTCCTTGCTCTTGGATTTGTAAGGTGCATATTTTAGGGGGCATCAAATATATTTTTTAGTGAAATCAAAGTATTAGTATTAAAATACAATATGAAAAGATTTTATCCTATTACCCCGTGTATAAATTCTCCTAAAAAGTATAATTCATCATAAATAATCATTAATAAAGTTTCTAAAACGAAGAACAAAAAATCCATTAGTGACACATTTTATTTTCTCCATAAAAACATAACAATATCTTAAACGAATAAATAAGTAAAGATATATATATATATATTTCTAAATTATATGCTAATAATACATATGCACAATAAGAAATTTAAAATGGTGCAAACATAACATATAGTAGCAATAGTACACACAATAAAAGTTTCTAATAGTTGGATTTGTACCCATTAATTATCTTAGATACTTTAAGATAATAAAAAAAATTTCTAATAAATAATTCCTTTTATCATGTTGAAATTCCAACCTGAAGTAATTCTTTTTCACTTGATATTGTACTTATTAATTATCTATAATTTTATTTCTCTTCTTGTCAGTTTTATTTGCTTTTGACGGGCCAACATAAAATTAAATAAATTACTCTTTACTCATAAATTTTAATCTCTATACTCTCTCACAAGTCTTGACTTTTGGCACACTATCAAACATAATAAACGTAACCTATGTCATATTTTAATGATAGCTTACTATATACGATGGTGCAAACTTATATATACAAAACTCAATATTGAATTCTCACTAACTATATTTACTGAACATTTTGAAAATAACCATAGCATATTATCATACTTTAGACATTGATAAAAAAAAATTATAAGTTTTGAGTACTATGTAAACTTTTTTGTTTAATTAATATGTTTTAGTAAAATAAGAAATATTAATATTTAAATACATTATGTAAATAATAGTATCATATATATCCTATGATGTAAACGAATTCTTTAGAAAAAATACAGATCGCAATCAATTCCTTTTGTAATCAAGTTTTTGAAAGCAAAAGAAATAAAAATAGTATCATTTTTTATTTCCTTCATAAAAAATAGACAATGGGTATGATCTACTTGCTTTTTTATGTGTTTGGCATGATCTACTTGCTTTTAATGGCTTTATTGGCATGTTAGATTACATAAATATATGAATAATATGATGATTCAATTGTTTGGATTTAATGGACTTTTGGCATGCTTAATTTTGTTAGATTGGATCTAAAATTGCATGCTTATTTTCAGAATAATATTAATGTTATTGTGTTGAAACAGTTTTGAAAAAAAAAAAAAAATTTGGTCGGGCCGGCAGTGGCCGCGCGCAGGGGCGCGCCATGCGCGCGGACGCTGCGCGCGCGCTGTGCGCAGCCGGCCACTGCTGGCCGAGGGCCAGCGCGCGGCACAACGCGCGCGCGCTGCCCTGTGCGCGCGGGCGGCCGGCCAGCACAACGGCTGGGCCGTTTTGTGTCGTTTTTTGATTTTTTCCAGAAAATTCGATTTTCTGTATTTTCTGCACAATATTCTGAAAATATGTTAATTTTGCATTTTTGATTTTGGGATAATTGGATGATTCCTTGAATTAAATTTGCTTAATTAATTTGGGATTAATACATGCATTGGATGCATTGTTTAAAATGTCCATTAAATTTCAAATCTAAATTTTGCATATTATTTGTATATTTATGATTTTGTGATGTTGGACATCACTTGGGTATTTGGAATATCCATTGGTTATTTATGCACGATTATTTGGAATAATTATGTTATGTGAGTTGATGGAATCAACATGGGATGATCACAAAGCCCTAGACCTTGTGTATGGATGAATGAATGTTTATTTATTTTCTGTTGGGTGGGGCCTGCGTGCCTCTTGTTTTTGGGACTATCATCTCCCGTATTTTCAGCCTCATGATGTTAAGGCTTGTTTTCTTTATTACCGATGTATTACTTTCAGTTGTAATGAGAGTAGATAGGATTGGTGAGGCTTCAATTTTAACAAGCAATTGGAGTCGGAGACCCCAAGGAGGAGCATCAAGGCGTGAAACAAGAGCACTACAAGGCCCATTGGAATGACAATGGGTATATTACTATTGTAATAATTTAGGACCACCCTAGACAGACCATAGACTCACTGCGGGCTCAGTGGGTCGCATAGGTTGGGCTTGTGATCATCCTAACAGGGGTATGCTATGTTTTATGCATGCGGCGTTTTTTATTTATCGCTTTAAATATTGGATATTTATGCGTGCTAAAACACAATAATGTGATGAGGTCTCGGTCACACACAAACTCTCATTTGGTTGGACCATATTAAATATTAGGCCCAGAACGGACTTGGATCAAAATGGTATTTTGGTCTGTCCGAGCCTTCCATCCACAGCAATGTGGTGAGGAAGCTACCACTACCCAAGTGTGGTCTCACGAGTCGTGGCACACTTGGACTAGGGGAAAGCTGCACTATTGTTGTGAACAAAAAGACTGCGCTCGCTGTTTCCCTATCTCACGAGTTGTGGGGGGCGACAGTTTGAGGCATGATTTGGTTGATGGGTCGGGCCCAACACTGAGTAACATGGTTCGCTTGGAGTCCTCGGGACCATGTGAATAGGTGAGGCAAAATATCTTGGGAGTCTCATTGGATGAGAATGATATTGGATATCTCCCACAAGGTCTTCTTCATGTGAATCGTAAAAGCGGGGCATGGAGATTACGCTTGTGGATCCCAAGCCCACTAGGAAATGCTTTCCCGAAACTCCGCTTGAGAGTGGCGGACTTTCGTATAAATAGTGGGAGGGTTAAAGACTAAAAGACCAAGTCTTCAACTTGAACAATAATATTACCATCATCTGCTAATTTGTGACACCCCCTCCGTTATCACATCCCAGATTATAAAGAATTCACATGTAATCCAATAAGACAATCCATATTTAATTCATATATTTGTACATATCGCAAAAGGACATCCGTCATCAAAACTTTGTAATTAATCATCGACCTTAGCCATTATCACTATAAAAAAAAAGAGAAATTGAAGTTTCTGGTTATAGGAAAAAAAAAACTTAAGGAACACACAAATCCACTCCTATATATGTAATTGTGTAACTAGGGTTTCCAACTTAGGATATCACTGTTGACCTACCTAGTAATACTGGTGATCGGGTTGATCAAGTAGCCATTGTGACTTATGTCTTGTAAAATACGTGGCAATGATTGAGCTGCCTACTCAATAAGCATAGCTAATCGACTTATATATATATATACACATACACATATGCAATAAGACAAGTCTCATACAAGTATATCAAATCCACAAATATTATTTAATATGCGATCACCACAAATTATGAAATAACCAATACCACAATCATACATCAGTCCACCGTACAATATATCCAGAATCATCGTTTATTTTATTAGGGCCCTGCTTACCCAAGCTGGAGTGCATCACTTAATGGTCTATGCCGGCTATCATCCCTTCAATCATAATATCTCTTTTTTGTTCTTTGGTACCACACAGCACACAGCTCGTATGATACCCCATCATCAATGATACCACACAGCACACAACTCGTATGATATCCCATCATCTATCATATCACACAGCACACAGCTCGTGTGATATGTCACATCACCTCCACTGATTAATGACAGCACACAGCTCGTCATTAATCATATTATCATAAGCCATTGCAGTATGCCCCCCAGTCAGGTAAGCCATCTCTTTATCTCAATTTACAATGTTCTCATCATAAATCTCAAAATTCGTCTTCATTCAATAATCAAATTTCCATCAATAACCTCAACGTCCAATTTCATTTAATAATCAAATATAATACATACCATCATCCTTCTAACTTTCGTACACCATAACCACATATAATCACATAATGACAATTTCACAGAATAACAAATAATCCAGACAAATAGCCAACAACTTTATAATTTCATATATATAACATATATACATACACACACATATATATAAATTCAATTAACTATACTTACCTCAAATCCTTAAACGATTACATTAATAAATAGAGTTGATCAATCCTCTACTTCATCCCCGTGCTATATAATAAGTTATAATATATATAATCAATATAGCAAAATATCGTAAATTTCCAATACAATTAGTAAATAATATTTGTATATCTTTTGTCAATCTTTTAATATTTCACTTATATTGAAATTGAAACCTCAGTTCATTCCTCGTCTAAACAATTAGACATTATAAGCTTCCCCAATATATATCTAATTTATCAATTAACTCATAAAAATTTATTTTATTAAACCCTTTATATTTTTATAATTACCGTTCTCTATAGCATCCTAAATTAAATTATTACAAAAATCCCATATTCATTTTTAATATATATAATATTTCTCAAATATAATGTTCTACTATCCCTATCTATTTTTCTATCGATTTCTCAAATATAACTTTCAACCCGATTAAATTGAGCAAATCAATTATAGATGTGATTAAACTAAGAAATTAAGTAGTTTAACGCATTAACTATAATACCCCTAATTCAATTAAGGCATTTAGCCGATCACTAATCTACAAATACTTAAACTCATAAAATTCTCCGATTAAATATTAAATCGGGTAGTATAAATTATATTTAGTAAAGGCACTAATTAAATAATACCACTATATGAATTAAATAAAGAATTCAAAATCATTTTTTTTCATACCTGTTCTCCGAAGCGGGGAGTATGTGTAAATTGTGTGTGTGTGAGAATTGTGTAGCCCCCCCCCCCCCCATGTATATCCCTACATAATATATATATATATATATATATTTATATGTAAAAATGAGGCGGTGGGAGGCAGCCGCAATCTCCCCCAATTTTCTATTTTTTTTTTTGTTTTATTTTAAACTTTTTTTTTATTTTTAAAATACCTATTACGCCCCTCTAATTTTTCTCAATTAATATAATTTGCTCCCAAATATTTTATAAAGCTCAAATTCACTCAGTTCAAGTCTTAATATGATCAAAATTTTATCTATAATTTATTTACTAATTAATTAAATTTATTAAATAATTATCAATTAATCCCATAATTATATATAAAAATATGTGGATGTTACAATTCTCCCCTCCTAATAAAAATTTCGTCCCCGAAATTTAATTAACATACTTGTTCATGGAATAAATATTGGTGTTTTTCTCTCATACTCTCCTCAACCTACCAGGTGGCTTCTTTGGGAAGTGATAACTCCACTTTATCTTCACTTTTGGTATTTCTTTATTCCTCAACTTCTTTACTCTCCCATCCAAAATTTCTATTGGTTCTTCCACGTATGTTAATCCTTTTGATATTTCTATCTCCGGTTCATGGTATATACCTTTAATGTTTCTATCCCCGATTAACACAAAACATAACTAGGATCATATTTATATTGTAATAGCTTAAAAATATAGAATACGTCATATGTCCATGATAAATCTACCAATAATACTATTCTCCATACGCTACTGGTCCAATTCTATCCATAATTTCGTATGGATCAATATACCTTGTATTCAACTATTCTTCCCTATATGAAACTCACATTTACTCTTAAGTGCATAATATATATTTTAAATATTCAATAATACTATTGTTCACAAATTATCCACATAGAATCTAATCCCTGCTCTGATACCACTCAATGTGACACCCCCTCCGTTATCACATCCCAGATTATAAAGAATTCACATGTAATCCAATAAGACAATCCATATTTAATTCATATATTATGTACATATCGCAAAAGGACATCCGTCATCAAAACTTTGTAATTAATCATCGACCTTAGCCATTATCACTATAACAAAAAAAAAAGAGAAATTGAAGTTTCTGGTTATAGGAAAAAAAAAAAACTTAAGGAACACACAAATCCACTCCTATATATGTAATTGTGTAACTAGGGTTTCCAACTTAGGATATCACTGTTGACCTACCTAGTAATACTGGTGATCGGGTTGATCAAGTAGCCATTGTGACTTATGTCTTGTAAAATACGTGGCAATGATTGAGCTGCCTACTCAATAAGCATAGCTAATCGACTTATATATATATACACATACACATATGCAATAAGACAAGTCTCATACAAGTATATCAAATCCACAAATATTATTTAATATGCGATCACCACAAAATCATGAAATAACCAATACCACAATCATACATCAGTCCACCGTACAATATATCCAGAATCATCGTTTATTTTATTAGGGCCCTGCTTACCCAAGCTGGAGTGCATCACTTAATGGTCTATGCCGGCTATCATCCCTTCAATCATAATATCTCTTTTTTGTTCTTCGGTACCACACAGCACACAGTTCGTATGATACCCCATCATCAATGATACCATACAACACACAACTCGTATGATATCCCATCATCTATCATATCACAAAGCACACAGCTCGTATGATATGTCACATCACCTCCACTGATTAATGACAGCACACAGCTCGTCATTAATCATATTATCATAAGCCATTGCAGTATGTCCCCCAGTCAGGTAAGCCATCTCTTTATCTCAATTTACAATGTTCTCATCATAAATCTCAAAATTCGTCTTCATTCAATAATCAAATTTCCATCAATAACTTCAACGTCCAATTTCATTTAATAATCAAATATAATACATACCATCATCCTTCTAACTTTCGTACACCATAACCACATATAATCACATAATGACAATTTCACAGAATAACAAATAATCCAGACAAATAGCCAACAACTTTATAATTTCATATATATAACATATATACATACACACACATATATATAAATTCAATTAACTATACTTACCTCAAATCCTTAAACGATTACATTAATAAATAGAGTTGATCAATCCTCTACTTCATCCCCGTGCTATATAATAAGTTATAATATATATAATCAATATAGCAAAATATCGTAAATTTCGAATACAATTAGTAAATAATATTTGTATATCTTTTGTCAATCTTTTAATATTTCACTTATATTGAAATTGAAACCTCAGTTCATTCCTCGTTTAAACAATTAGACATTATAAGCTTCCCCAATATATATCTAATTTATCAATTAACTCATAAAAATTTATTTTATTAAACCCTTTATATTTTTATAATTACCGTTCTCTATAGCATCCTAAATTAAATTATTATAAAAATCCCATATTCATTTTTAATATATATAATATTTCTCAAATATAATGTTCTACTATCCCTATCTATTTTTCTATCAATTTCTCAAATATAACTTTCAACCCGATTAAATTGAGCAAATCAATTATAGATGTGATTAAACTAAGAAATTAAGTAGTTTAACGCATTAACTATAATACCCCTAATTCAATTAAGGCATTTAGCTGATCACTAATCTACAAATACTTAAACTCATAAAATTCTCCGATTAAATATTAAATCGGGTAGTATAAATTATATTTAGTAAAGGCACTAATTAAATAATACCACTATATGAATTAAATAAAGAATTCAAAATCATTTTTTTTCATACCTGTTCTCCGAAGCGGGGAGTATGTGTAAATTGTGTGTGTGTGAGAATTGTGTAGCCCCCCCCCCCCCCATGTATATCCCTACATAATATATATATATATATATATATATATGTAAAAATGAGGCGGTGGGAGGCAGCCGCAATCTCCCCCAATTTTCTATTTTTTTTGTTTTATTTTAAACTTTTTTTTTTTATTTTTAAAATACCTATTACGCCTCTCTAATTTTTCTCAATTAATATAATTTGCTCCCAAATATTTTATAAAGCTCAAATTCACTCAGTTCAAGTCTTAATATGATCAAAATTTTATTTATAATTTATTTACTAATTAATTAATTTATTAAATAATTATCAATTTATCCCATAATTATATATAAAAATATGTGGATGTTACATAATTTCTGCGTTACATTTTTTAATAATGTAGATATGTCTAAGAACCCGTTAACCATGATTCTTGAGACTAACAAATTCAACGGAACGAACTACTCGGACTGGTTGAGAAACCTCAGGATTGTCCTCGGTTTCGAGAACCAAGGCTACGTCTTGGACGAGCCGCCACCGAGCGACTTACCGGAGGGGTCCACGCCTGAAGAACGTTTGACGTTCGAGAAATGGCATGAGGACAACCGGAAAGTACGCAGTATCATACTGGCTTCGATGTCTAACGACATCCAGAAGCAGTATGAGAGGCTGGACAACGTCTCCGCCATAATGCTCCGCATGAACGAGGTTTATGCGGTTCCGGATAGGCATATTAGATATGCCGCCACAAAAGCATTCTTTGGCACCAAGCTCGCTGAAGGAGCGTATGTACAGAGTCATGGGGTCAAGATGCTCTCTCTAGTGGAGAAACTCGAGGACCTTAAAGATGGGCTTAACAATGACACGTACATTGACGTGATCCGCCAGTCGCTTCCTCCATCCTATGACTCGTTTGTTGTAAACTACAACATGAACGGACTTGAGAAGTCTATTCATGAGTTGATCAACATGCTGGTCCAATACGAGGCAACGACCCACAAGTCGGCGCCGACGGTATTGATAGGAGAGGCTTCGACCTCCAAGGCGAATGGCAAGAGGACCGGACGCTGGAAGAGGAAGAAGGGCAAAGGGAAGACGGTTGTGGCCCCTGCTCACGCTCCGGGCGTCCCTGTTGCTCCGGTTGGACCGAGCAAAGGAAAAGAAAAGGCCCGTGGTTCTCAGCGGTCCAAGGCAAATGATGTCTGCATACATTGCCAAGGGAAAGGGCATTGGAAGAGGGAGTGCCCACAACTCCTCTCCAACCCAGGTGTGTTTGTGGTTGAAGTTAATATGATTACTAATTCTGCTTCATGGGTATTGGATACCGGGTGTGGTGCTCACATCTGCAATGATTTGCAGGCACTGCAAAGAAGCAGAAGGCTAACCAAGGATAAGATGATCCTGAGGCTAGGTGATGGCAAGTCCGTTGCTGCGGAGGCCGTAGGATTACTAGAGTTTGCCATCATGTTAGGATTGTACTGAACGACTGTTTCTATGTACCTAGCATGATTAAAAACATTGTTTCCATCCCGGTCCTTGATAAGGAGGGATATGAATTTACCATCAATAAAAACGATTTTTTCATTATCAAAGATGGTATTTCTCATCTGCTTGGTACATTGGTCAACGGTCTGTACATACTTCAACAGTCTAATTGGATTATGACTGCAGAACACAAACGAAAACGTGATAATCATAATAACGCACAGATATGGCATGCGAGGTTAGGTCATATCTCTAAAGATAGGATAAGAAGGTTGGTGGACTCAAAGAGTCTAGAAATAGACGATTTGGACAACCTACCGACCTGCGAATCCTGTCTAAAGGGAAAGATGACCAAGAAACCCTTTGTTGGACAAAGTACACTAGCCAGTGGTCTGTTGGATTTGATCCATACAGATGTCTGTGGTCCACTAAATACTCAGGCTAGAGGAGGGTACTCGTACTTCATAACCTTTATCGATGATAACTCACGGTATGGTTATGTTTACCTGATGAGGTACAAGTCTGAAGCCTTTGGAAGGTTTAAGGGGTACAGACTTGAAGTAGAGAACCAAAACGGTCGAAAGATCAAAGCCCTTCGGTCGGACCGAGGTGGAGAGTATTTGAGTGGTGAGTTTACTGAATATCTAAAAGAGAATGGGATTCTCTCTCAGTGGACCCCTCCTGGAACACCGCAGCTTAATGGTGTGACTGAAAGGAGGAATCAGACCTTGTTGGACATGGTCCGATCCATGATGAGTTTTACCGAACTACCCCTTTCCTTCTGGGGATACGCTCTTGAGACGGCGGCCAAAGTTTTGAACTTGGCACCATCTAAAAGGGTATCCCAGACGCCATATGAGATATGGCATGGCAAGCCTGCCTCCTACAAATACTTGAAAGTGTGGGGTTGCCCCGCATATGTCAAGAGATTAGTGGGAGATAAATTGGACTCGAGGTCTAGTTTATGCAGGTTCATCGGCTATCCGAAAGAAACTGCGGGGTATTATTTCTATGATCCCTCCGAGCAAAAGGTTTTTGTCTCGCGAAACGCAGTGTTCTTGGAAAAAGGTTTTCCATCGGATAGTCGACGCGATGAGGTACTCCTTGAGGAATCAAGTGACGTACCCCATGAGGCGGCAGTGACATCTGAGCCAGTAGGTCGGCCAGAGTATCCCATGCACCTGATAGGTATGGATTTCTGGGCCTGACCGGTCAGTTGGATAATGATCCAAAGACATACGGAGAAGCGATGTCGGACATCGATTCGGACAAGTGGCTTGAGGCCATGAAATCCGAGATGGACTCGATGGGTACAAACAAGGTTTGGACCCTAGCAGATCCACCAAAAGGGGTTACACCCGAAGTTGGAACATACGTTTTGATGAAGTCATACGGGGATATGATTTCATCAAGAACGAGTCCGATCCTTGTGTATACAAGAAGATCAGTGGGAGCTCAGTTGCGTTTCTGGTGCTTTACGTGGATGACATCTTGCTCATTGGGAATGATGCTAAGATGTTGGGTACCACTAAAGCTTGGCTGTCAATGCAATTCTCCATGAAGGATATGGGCGAGGCATGCTACATCCTTGGCATCAAGATCTATAGGGATAGATCTAGAAGGATGTTAGGAATGGCCCAGTCCTCGTACATTGAGAAAGTCTTGAAGAGATTCAAGATGGAGAACTCAAAAACGAGGATTCCTTCCTATGAGGCATGGAATTAAGTTATCCAAGAAGCAGTCTCCTAAGACTGATGAGGAGCTTAAAAGGGTGTTGGACATCCCCTATGCTTCAGCCGTAGGCAGCATACAGTATGCTGTTCAGTGCACTAGACCTGATGTGGCTTTCGCTTTGAGCGTAACTAGCCGATATCACTGGAGTGCAGTCAAGACTACCCTAAAGTACCTGAAAAGGACTAAGGACATGTTCTTGATCTACGGCGGTGGAGGGTTGATACTGGAAGGCTATAGCGACGCTAGCTTCCAGTCGAATGACGATGATGCCAAGTCTCAGTATGGTTTTCTATTTAGACTAAATGGTGGCGTGGCTACTTGGAAGAGTTCCAAGTAGGCTACCACGGCGGACTCCACCATAGAGTTTTGAATACATAGCGGCTTTGGAAGCTGCTAAGGAGTGGTTTGGTTGATGAGCTACATCCAAGGGTTGGATGTAGTACCTAGCATTGCTAAGCCTGTAATTATCTTTAATGATAACAACGGGGCGATAGCGCTAGCAAAGGAACCGAGATCTCATCACGATCCAAGCATATTCTTAGACGCTACCATCTCTTAGAGAGATGGATAGCAGGAATGACGTTCGGTTGGACCGAGTCAGCTCCGCAGAAAACATAGCAGATCCACTTGCTAAGCCCATGTCGCAAGTTGCCCATACTCACCATCTGAATAAGAGGTTTGAGGCCAATGGGTGATTGGCTTTAGGTCAAGTGGGAGATTGTTGGAATAGCTGACCAGAAAGCCAATAGGTTTGGCAATTTGTAACCTATCCGACAACTTGATGTGAATGTAATATTATTATGTGATGAATAAGATGAGTATTCGTCACCAATGGTACCTTCTTTGTTGCGCTCATCTTACATTTGTTAAAATGGTGTTTAACTTATATCGCAACAAAGCCCACAGACCATGGATAACAACTCGTGCAGTTGGGCCACGCATTGGATGGTGGTCATGAAACCAACTGATTAAGAGTTGGGTCTGAAACGTTCCAAGTCGAGGACCTCGAAACAGGGCATCGAGAGTCCTATTGAGACTTGCGTCAAGAGTCGTGTTCATTAGATGAGTGTCGTGTTTCATCGGCTACAGGTGTGGGACGCCTACACGATCTTGATGGGTTGGTCGACTGGGGTCGAGCCGACTGGACTGACTCGCGGGGATCATCATATGGAAAGCCTTGGAGGCTTGGTCGGTATGATTGGATTCCCCGGTTCCGATAGTACGGGAGTAATCCTCAGACTTGAGGAATCATGGCAGACACGTGCACAGGACGGCTGTATCTTGGATCTGGCGAGAGGTGATCATTCTGTAAGATAATCATTATAAGCCTTGTCCAGTGCAGTCAGAATGTGTAGCGAGGATGGTGGATTCCAAGAAGAGGATCCGTCCCCTGTCAGTATGTGACAGAGGTATCTCCTATGCACTCGGAGACACGTTCATGCTGTTTGAAGCTGTGGCCACAGTGGTTGGTCGAACAGGGAATGGTTTCCTGTGTCGACGCAATGAAGCATACGTGGTCTCGAGTATTAAGCATAGATGCCTAGTCAAGGATGGGAACCAACGCCCAATTCCATACCCTAGACTAAGGCCGGGAGACGGTAGATGGAAGGATCGTACCCGTACGGAATCGGCGCCTAAATGTTCACGCCAATTCACCTAGTCTCTAGCGCCATGGACCGTTGCTAGACAGCCACCCATGGTAACGGGCCCTTGTGGGACACGGGCCCAAGTCTAGTTGAAGGTGAACCTAAAGGGTCACACACAAATCACCGAGGAGGTTGAGAGATCGACTTGGAGTCAATCTCGAAGGATAAAATAAGTAATTGGATTACTTAAGGGAAAGTCCATTGGATGGACGGGCCGATATTGTATCGGGCTTTCATTTAATCGGTAAATTGGATTTTCGATTAAATATGGAAAGTTGAGATGTTGAGACGCTGGATCTTTTAATTGGATTAAAAGATCAACGGGAATAATTTAAGTGGACATTAAATTGGATTTAATATTGGGTTCGTCGCAATTGGATTACGATAAAACCCGGTCCGTTAAATTATACCCGAGAGGAGAAATAATTCCTAATTTGGAATGGGAAGAAGTTGGACTTCTTTCCTTAATCAAACATGGCCGACACGCTCCCTTGTAGGAAGCAAAATCAGCCATGTTTCATGCTAGGTGGTATGTTGACTTATCTCTTTTGGAAAGAGACAAATCAACTCCAATCAAGCTCTTCCCTTTTGGTATGATTTGATCATACCATAAATTTTGGTAGGCTTGATTGAAGAATTGATGGTGATTGATTGGAATGAATCTAGACATCCTTGGATGAACCTAGACACATTCCAATAATCACATTAATTATGTATATATATTAGAATATACAACACCAAGCATAAGTGATTCATTATTCATCTTTTTCTAGGAAAAAGAGAAGACAAAAATCCTCTCCTCTCTCTCAAAATTTCGTGCTCCCTCCCTCTCTCACACTTGTGTTCTTCACTTGATTTTGAATCAAGAAGAAGAACAAAGTAAGTTTAAGAGAACACTAATTCATAGTGTTCTTCTCTTAAACCGATTCCTTCCTAAACCCGTTCTTTTCTAGCAAGAAGAACGTGTGTTTCTTCCGGTGTGGTGTGGATCACCTTTGGAGAATCCATACGTTTGGATTTCGTGAGCATTCCGGAGAAGGAACAACGCTAGTAGCCGGGAGCATACGCTAAACAATCAAAGGTAGCGGTTTATTACGCTTTGATTGATTTCATTTGTATATCTATGCCCTATGTGTTTAAATATATGTTTAAATATTTACACATCCTACATCGAACGCCCGGTTGAGCACCCAAGGGTACACCCCTTGGGATTTGCGTATTTTGAATTTGATTTAAATTTACGCACTTTCCACGCTTTTCTCGCTTCCGCTCGCGCTCCCGGGCGGATCCGCTTGTCCTTCATTTTGCGTTCGATTTTGGTGGAGTTTTGATGAGAGCCATATGCCATTAGAAAGCCTGTAGAGTCAGCTATGGTCTCCAACAAATCTCATGATACTTGGATAAGAATTGGAGGAGATAAGACCATTTGACTGAACCTTGCCAGGTCTGCCACCTTTTTCGGGAAGTAGTTGCCTGCTGAAAAAAAATTCGGATTCCAGCTACCTCTTTAAGAATTTGGATGAGATATTTTAATATGATGTGTCACCATGTGTTGGCTACCTATACGTCAGGGAATCCATGTTGTATGATAGCCAGGCTTCTTGTAAGAAGCTTTATCTTGGGCCTGCTAGGTTAGTGGTTACAAGTGGCCCTATGGATGAATGTCTTACTATTTCGGGCCAGGTGAGCCTAGCCCGCTGGGCTATTCTGCTCGAGAGTCCACTCCTTGCTCTTGGATTTGTAAGGTGCATATTTTAGGGGGCATCAAATATATTTTTTAGTGAAATCAAAGTATTAGTATTAAAATACAATATGAAAAGATTTTATCCTATTACCCCGTGTATAAATTCTCCTAAAAAGTATAATTCATCATAAATAATCATTAATAAAGTTTCTAAAACGAAGAACAAAAAAATCCATTAGTGACACATTTTATTTTCTCCATAAAAACATAACAATATCTTAAACGAATAAATAAGTAAAAGATATATATATATATATATTTCTAAATTATATGCTAATAATACATATGCACAATAAGAAATTTAAAATGGTGCAAACATAACATATAGTAGCAATAGTACACACAATAAAAGTTTCTAATAGTTGGATTTGTACCCATTAATTATCTTAGATACTTTAAGATAATAAAAAAAAATTTCTAATAAATAATTCCTTTTATCATGTTGAAATTCCAACCTGAAGTAATTCTTTTTCACTTGATATTGTACTTATTAATTATCTATAATTTTATTTCTCTTCTTGTCAGTTTTATTTGCTTTTGACGGGCCAACATAAAATTAAATAAATTACTCTTTACTCATAAATTTTAATCTCTATACTCTCTCACAAGTCTTGACTTTTGGCACACTATCAAACATAATAAACGTAACCTATGTCATATTTTAATGATAGCTTACTATATACGATGGTGCAAACTTATTTATACAAAACTCAATATTGAATTCTCACTAACTATGTTTACTGAACATTTTGAAAATAACCATAGCATATTATCATACTTTAGACATTGATAAAAAAAAAATTATAAGTTTTGAGTACTATGTAACCTTTTTTTTTAATTAATATGTTTTAGTAAAATAAGAAATATTAATATTTAAATACATTATGTAAATAATAGTATCATATATATCCTATGATGTAAACGAATTCTTTAGAAAAAATACAGATTGTAATCAATTCCTTTTGTAATCAAGTTTTTGAAAGCAAAAGAAATAAAAATAGTATCATTTTTCATTTCCTTCATAAAAAATAGATTTAATAGTATTTGAAACTAATAAAAAGTTAAAATATTTATATCTCTAAATAACATGCTAAGAATACATATATAATAATAAATTCAAAATGCTACAAACATAAGATACAATAGCCATAATATGCATAATAAAAAAAATTATTGTACCTGGATATGTGGCCATTAATTATTATAGATACGGTAAAATAATTAAATTACTTTTTAATGAATAATTCTTCTATCAGGTTTCCTATCTTGAATTTCTAAATAAAAAATATGAAAAGACAATATAAATTATATTTACATATATATGTAGTTTATGAAAAGAAAATAACGGATACTTAAAAATAAAAATTAATATTAAAAACTATATGTAAACATCACTGATGCGAACTAAAAGTGTTGGTTCTTGGGCTTGAACGAGATCGCCTTGAACTTTTTGTAAACTATGAAATACGAACCTGCAAAAAAAACGTTAGCACTCCGACGCTCAAGTCAGTAAGCTGTTATGAAAGAATAAACGTAAGTGAAACGAAAGAGAAGTGAATTCTCACGACTAAAGAGCATGAAATAAACAAAGTGTGAGTGTGAGAGCATGAAAATCGTGCGTAGAGTGCTAGAAAATGTTACTTGAGCCAACCATACGAGCTGGTATTTATAGGAAAAGAATCATATTTGAAAAAGACTCCTAGTTGTTGTAGGACTCTAGAGGGACTACGTGCTATTCTCCCCAGACTTCAGCAGCCCCTCGACTCCTTGAAAGTAGGGAGTCTGTTGAAGAGGGCTTCTATAGATAAGGATAGGGAGTAGACTGAGTCAACCCTTATCCTCTGCTGGCGATCTTGGGCCTCCACCTTGGGCCCGCTGGCCGGGTGTCTCGTCCCAGGCCTGGGCTTAAGTCTCGAGTGGGCCTCCCCCTCATGTAAGCAGGCACTCGTATGGGGCCTTTCATTTTTTGGACTTCTCTTAATGCCTTTTGGGCTTGTGGGTTTTGATTTTGGGTTGATCTTTTTACCATATATCAATTAGTCCCCTCCCCCCCCCCCCCCCCACTCTGAGAGGGAGGGTGCGCTACCGTTCCCAGTCAGAGTAGAGGCCTTCTGAAGTTGCTGAGGAAGGTGCGACCTCCTTGCCCATTCGTCAAACTCCAAGCGCGTTCCCTTCCTGGGTAAGAAAGCGGAATAGTCACCTAAGTGTTAGAATAGGTGACCATGAAGCCAATCTTGGCGGGCAAAATGTAACCTATGTCTAGACAATTTCAGTGTTTTAATAAAACTATGAAATAAAGAAGTGAAATTCATTCTGGCATTACTTTGTTTGCGTTCACTTTACTGCTTTTATCTATCTGTTCACTACGCAAACAAAGCCCACGGACTGAAAGCCCATTTCGAGGTCTGGGACTACACTTGGAGGTAGGTCCATGAAATCAGTCCCGCCGAATCAGTCTGGAAAAACTCCAAGTCAAGGAATCTCGAAAATGGGTACCGAGATTTCCCTTGAGACTTGCACTAAGCATCTGTTGTCGTATTTCATCAACGGGTGACGAAGGTCGTCTAAGCAATGTTAGTGGGTTACCATGCTAGGGAACAACTGACTGAGGTGACTCGCGGGAACCATCTTACGGAGGACCTTGAGTAGGGTCAGCAAGGTATGACGTGTATTCCGGTTCCAACGGTACAAGCCAAGTCCTTTGACTTGAGGAACTACTGAGTTTACCTGTATATCAGGTCTGTATCTTAGATATGATGAGAGATTGCCAAGAAGCACTTGAGTAGTCATAAGCCATGTCTAGTGCAGCTCTGGTGTACAAAGTGACAGTAGTTTCCAAGAAAGGATCAGGTGTAAAGAGTCACACACTATCCACACACAAATTTAGTATTTAATTTATAATTAAATATTGGAGAAAAGAAATGATTAAATTTGATTTAATCGGGTCCTTTATTTTCTTGGAGTATTGATTCCTTCTATTTGATAAAAGGAATTAAATTAAGAAATTAGATTTATTAAGGGAATTAATTTAATGGGCTTAGAATAAATATTTATATTTATTTTGCCTTTTGGAATATTTAAATAGGTTTTAAATATTCCATTAAATTAAATTAACGGATGAGATTGAAAGGGAGAGATGGATGGCTAGGATTAATTTGACTAGGTCAAATACTATTTTAACTAGGACTTTGACTAGGTCAAAATCCTAGTCAAAATCCTAGTCAAAATAGACCTCTTAAAGTTGGAGCTTAAAGAGGATTAAACTCCTCCTCTATATAAACCCCTAGCCTCCTACAATTCAAATGATGATGAATTTCCAACACACATACAACACACACTTGTACTCGAGCTCTCTCCTCTCCCTCTCGTCCGCCCTCTTCTCTCTCTCTAGCAAGAAAATATTATTCTTGTTCTCTTGTTCTTGGAGCATTAGAACTTAGGAAGATCGATCTCGTTAATTCATAACGAGTGGTTGATCTATCCTCTCCAAAAATAATACTTGTTCGTTGCTAGCACGACGTGCAAGATACGTGGGTGGATCGTGTGTCACGATTTGGAGGATCTCAAGAACGAGGTCTTGGTGCAAAACGGGGAACAACGCGAGTAGCCGTTGAAGACGGAAACGACAACAAGTAGGTCTTGGTTTACGTTTTCGCCCCTTTTAATTTTAATCCCTATGGCCTCCATGATTGTTTGTATGTATTTAATTCATGAGATACACCGAACACCCGGGAAAGTTCAAGGGCACACCCCTTGAACGTGTTCTTTAATTTTCGTTAAAGCATGTTTAAATTCCGTATTTTTATTTTATACCACGCTTCCGCATTCGCGCTATTTTCCCAGGACGATACACAATCTTTCACTAAGGTGCTGGGCGTCTGTGCGAAATGATGACTGGTGTAGCTTTTGAGGTAGGCTAGGCCATAGGCCTACACCAAGGCTACGCGAATGTTCTCCATGAACGTGGACTGATGGCAGTTACTGATAACTATCTGCGTTGGTTACTTTTCCAGCTTTGGTAACCACCCAATGAGAGGCAGTTTCTTGCACGAGCTTTAGGTAACTGCATCTCCCCCCACGTACTCCCCTTCATTGTGTTATTACGTCTACCCCCTTTCATTCTTCCACCTTCCCATGTCTTCACAAGAGAGAACCGCAGTTTTATACCTCCATTACCTCTGTAAGTGCCTTTCTTCGCATTTCTTTAACTTTTTGGTGAGAAATGTCTTCTTCTACTCCGTCGAATGAGTCCATAAAGTTTGTGGGGGAGTGGACTGAAAGCGATGATCCCTCCGTCGCCTCTTCCGTAGGGGCGGGGTCTGGTCGCGCAACCACCTCGGGAGCTGAAGGTGGAGCCTGAGAAAACTTGCCCGCGTCTCTAGGCATTTGTTGGATGAGAAGGAGGATGATCACAGTGTTGAGGAGGTAGCGAGTCCCACCGGTGGAGATCATGAAGCAAGTTCTTCCCCTAAGGAGGAATGAGAGGAGCCGCCAGAGGCGAAGGATGTAGAGGAGGAGGAGGAGGAGGAAGAAAGGGAGGTAAGTCCCCTTCCTCTGGAGAGGGCCTCCTTCTTTAGGGCCTCCGACGCCGCCCGACTGAGGGAGGATTATGGAATCCCCCAGGGCTATACTATTTATGTCCCCACCCCCGATAGTTCGCCTGAGCGCCCTCCCCCTGGTTGCTTGTGTTTTTATTGGGCCTAGTTGAGGGTTGGCCTTAGGTTTCTCCTCCCTGCCTTTTATCAAGACATTGCCAAGTTTTTTACGGTTCCTTGTAACTAGTTAACTCCCAACTCCTTCCACCTTCTTGCTAGTTTTGCCATGATCTTCAAGTACCATAGTTGGCCTGCCTCTAGTCAACATTTTTTCCTTTGCTTTCAATTAAGAAAATCGAAGCCTGGTATCTTTCACTTCTACCCTTAGAGGGGGGTTCGCTTCCTGCCAGCCCCAAGCGCCCCTAAATCTTGGAGGGGCAACTTCTTTTTTGTGCGCCACCCTCTTTCTTGGACCTTCCCTTGTAAATGGATCACCGATCCCCCTGTTAATCCAGCGGCTGGGAAGGACAGACCACCAGCCCTCGCTGCCTTTTTGGAGGAGCTGAATGAGGCCCCTATGATGTCAGGGGCCTGATAGAGGAGGGGCTCCTCTGCCGGTTTGGGTTGAGCCCCAAGGAGGTCCCCCTGGAGGAGCCTCTGGGTATTCTTCGTTTTTTCTTTATTCTTTGAGTGTCTTCTTGCTTTATTGCATGTTTTCTGATGTTATACTTCTTCTTTTGCGTAGATAAAGTCGTGTTTGACCGGCTCCCGACGATGGAAAAGGGAAGCGTGCTGCCACCCCCTCCTATGGTGGATCTTCTAAACGGGTGAAGGGGGGTTCATTCGGCCATCCCCCCTAGGGAAGTTTCTTGCGGGTGTCCACCCGATCGACCACGGCTCCCCCTCCCCCTCCTCCTCCTTCTAGGGGTTCCTTCCCCCGCCGCCAGCGCTTTGTTCCAGACTAGGGGGTGAATGCTGACCATTCCCTCTTACGGGAGATGGAAGGAGAGTCCAGGTTGGCTACCAAGTTCTTGCGGGGGCTGATCCTTCTGGTGGATAGCCGTTCATTGGGCTCCCTTCCTAGGAGGAGCTGGTTGGGCCTTCGCCCTCCAGATGGCCAAGGTATGAGATTCTACCTTGGTGTTGGCTTTTGCTTTTTGCATCTTGGAGAAATTTTGAACTTGAAATTAGTTTTCTTGTGGACGGATTCCATGGCGGGGGAGTTATTGAGCCGTCCCTTGGGGACCCTCCCTCGTCCTCCTGACCTCCAGCGCAAGCGGCTAAAGGATCATGTGGAGCAGCTGGCCTCTGACCTGGCCAAGCTGAAGGAGGCCAAGAAGGAGGTTATGGGGAAGTACCAGCAGTCGGAGAAGGAAGGGAAAAAACTGCAATAAGACATCTTGGTTTTGTCCCAAGATCGATCGAAGGCCCTTCGGCAAGCGGCCGACAAGGCTCGCTTGGAATTTCCTCACAGAAAGGAGGGCAAACTGTTTTTGTAGTCATGTTCCGACAGCCGCCTCCTAGACTATAAGCAGTCCGAGGAATTCCAGGAGAGGTGGCCAAGATTGCGGGGCTATTCTTGAAGTATGGCTTTACTGTTGGTCAAGAACTGTTTGCGGCCCAAGGCTATCCTCTGGAGGGGGCGGACCTTGTTAGAATAGGTGACCATGTAGCCAATCTTGGCAGGAAAAATGTAACTTATGTCTAAATAATTTCAAGGATTTGATAAATTATTAATGAATAAAAAGTGATATTCATTTGGCATTACTTTGTCTGTGATCACTTTATCTGCTTTATATATCTGTTCACTACGCAAACAAAGCCCACAGACTGAAAACGTATTTCAGGGACTGGGACTACGCTTGGAGGTAGGTCCATGAAATCAGTCCTGCCGAATCAGTCCGGAAATCTTCCAAGTCAAGGAATCTCGAAAATGGGTACCGAGATTCCCCTTGAGACTTGCACTAAGCATCTGCTGTCGTATTTCATCGACGGGTGACGAAGGTCGTCTAAGCAGTGTTAGTGGGTTAGCATAGGGAGCAGCTGACTTATGGAGGACCTTGAGTAGGGTCAGTAAGGTATGACGTGTATTCCTGGTTCCAACGGTACAGGCCAAGTCCTTTGACTTGAGGAACTGCTGAGTTTACCTGTATATCAGGATTGTATCATAGATATGGTGAGAGATTGCCACGAAGCACTTGAGTAGTCATAAGCCATGTCTAGTGCAGCTTCGGTGTACAGAGTAGCAGTAGTATCCAAGAAAGGATCTGTCTCCTATTAAAAGGCATTGACAGTTGAGTCTCATAAATGCTCTGTGTCTTGTCGCTAAAATCTGTGGCCACAATAACTGAACAGAAGGGAAGGTTTCCCTTGCGGCGTTTAGTAAGGACAGACCGACACTTAGGTCCAAAATGGGTACCTGCATTTTCCGTGCCCTAGACCCTAAGTGGTGAGACCGTAGACGGAAGGACAATTATACTGTTAGAGCCCAAATGTTCATCCCCGTAATTTTACCTAATCTCTAGTGCCATTGACCGTTGCTAGATGGCCATCCATGGTAACGGACGGATTCTAGGAATCCGACCAAGTCTAGCTGAAAGATGAACCTAAAGAGTCACACACAATCCGCACACATTAAGTATTCAATTTGGAGAAATGGAATGATTAAATTGGATTTAATCGTGTCCTTAATTTTCTTGGAAAGAATTAATTCCTTTTATTAGATAAAAGGGATTTATCTAATAAATTAGATTTATTGAAAAATTAATTTAATGGGCTTAGAATAAATATTTATATTTATTATATTTATTTATTGCCCTTGGAATATTTAAATAGGTGTTAAATATTCCATTAAATTAAATTAATGGTTGAGATTAAAAAGGAGAGATGGATGGCTAGGATTAATTTGACTAGGTCAAATTACTATTTTGACTAGGACTTTGACTAGGTCAAAATCCTAGTCAAATTAGTCTTCTAGAGTTGGAGTTTGAAGAGGATGAACCTCCTCCTCTATATATAGTCCTAGCCCCTCACCAGAAGAGAGATGATGAAACTCCAACACACACACACAACACACAGTCTCGTCTCCCTCTCCTCTCGTCCGCCACTCTCTCCTCTCACTCTCCAAGATTATTCCTTGTTCTTTTGTGTTAACAATTGAACAAAAGGAGGAATAATCCTGTTAAGTAATAATGTGTGATTGATCCGTCCTCTCCAAATAAAATACACTTGTTCGTTCGCTAGCATGACGTACAAGATACGTGGGCGGATTGCGTGTCACGATTTAGAGGATCTCACATACGAGATTTTGGTGCAAATCGGGGAACAACGCGAGTACAGGTAAGAAGACGAAAACGACGAATTGGTAGGTCTCCTTTTTACGTTTTTCCTCTCCTTTTTCTTTTCAAATTCTATGGCCTCCATGATTGCTTGTATGATTTTAATTCATGAGATACACCGAGCACCCGGGAACTTCAAGGGCACACCCCCTTGAACGTGTTTTTATTTTACGTATAAAGCATGTTTAAATTCTGTAATTTAAATTTATACCGCGATTCCGCATTCGCGCTATTTCCCGGGACGATCCACACGCCTATCCTAGGCTTTTAGTGGTATCAGAGCCCGGTTCGGTGAATAGGCCTAGGGTTTTATGTGCGTTTTAAGCATGAAAACGTGTTTTGGCATGTTTTAATTATTTATTGATATTTTTACCATTAAAGCATGTCATTTTTCTTGCTTTCAATTCGTATGATTTTTGGTATGTTGGGATTTTTCTGTTTTTCTTGGGAAACGGGGGCAAGACTCAAACGAAATGGAGAAACGCAGCAAGCGGCCAGCCGGTGGCGACCGCGTGCGGCCATGCGCCCAAGCGAGGCGGATGCGCGCAGGCAGGGGAGCCTGCACCAGGAATGCGCGCAGTCAGGCTGCCGGACGCGCGGCAAGAGAGGCCGCGCGTAAGCGCGCGCACGAGGCGGCGCATCTTGGCGCGCGCGTGCGCCCGGCAGGCACGCCCTATGCGCGCGCGACTGCGTGCTGGAAGTGCCGCGCTCGCGCACGCAGATGATGGTGTCTGCGCGTGCGCCCGGTGCACTTGCGCGCGCGGGCGCTTGCGATTGGCAGGCGCAGGGTTGGCGGCCGGCAGCCTACCGGCGTGCGGCCCTGCAGGAAACTGTCGACCAGGTGCGCGCGCGCGCAGGCAGGGGCCTTCGCGCGCAGGGGCAACAGGCTGGGCCTGCTGTCTTGCGTGCGTCGGCTGACTGTTGCCGGTGGCGACAGCCGGTTGCCGTCATTGTGTTTTCTCGTTATTTTTAGTTTTAAATTTTTAATTAATTTTGAAAATTCATTTTGTTTAATTTTGCTTATTTTAAAAGAATATTATTTTGGGAGGTTAAGATTATTGGATTTGGAATCCCGGGGATAACTTACCTAGAAATAATGAGGAAGGGTCTTCCTAAAACAGAAAAAATATTATTTCCAACGGTTGTACCATATTTTTCATACGTGACGCATTTATTTTATCTTGGATTAATGTGATTGGTAATCATGGTATTTTAGCATATATTTATGTGATCGGATCATGTGATTATGTGCGTTGAATGGAAATGGATGATCACGAGCCGTAGACCGATTGTATGGTTTAATTTTATGTTAGGCCTGTGTGCCTCTTTTTCTGCTTTCTCCTTCTCCCCTTCTAGTTGCCTTGGAATAATAAGGCATTCTTTCTCCCTCCTTATGTACTTCCCCCGGGTTTTCGCTGGGGTTTCTTTTTTACATATGTAATGAGACTAGAATAGGAATGAGGATTTATTTTTATGTATTTGGTGGAGAAGAAGGAAGGTCCACATGGAGAGCCCAGAATGGAGGATCCAAGGCGTTTCCATGAAGATGAAAGAGAAAAGAGACCAAGGCCCATCAAAATTATGATTGGGTTACTATTAATGTTATAGTGTAGGACCAACCCTAGATTGACCATAGATCCACTGCGGGCTCAGTGGTTCGCATAGGATTCGGGCTCGTGATCATCCAACAGGGGCGTGCTAGGCTTTAATTTTGCATGTGGCTATTATGATGGATGAATGGATTTTATTTATCATATAACTGCTATGGGATGTAACTTATTTATTTATTTACGCATTATGGATGAATGCGTTAATATTTATCTATGAGATCTCGTTCATTTACTACTCTCACATTGGTTAGACCAATGTCCAAATATTAGACCCTAGACAAAGTGGACATGGACTCTAGGAGTTTGTCCATGCCTTCCAGTCCATGGCATAGTGAGGAAGCTGATTTAGGTCGATAGCGTGGTCTCACGAGTCGTGGCACGACTATCGTACTTAAAAGAAGCTACACTATGTCATGAACGAAAAGTAGACCACTATTACCTATCTCACGAGTCATGGAGGTAGCAGCGGGTCTATGGCTCGGTTGATTGGGTCGGGTCTAACGCCCGATTAGCACGATTCGCTTGGAGTCCTAGGGATCATGTGAAAGGGTGAGGCAATAATCTTGGGAATCTCGTGGAACGAGAATGGTATGGTATACCTCCCACAGGATTTTTCCCATGCGAATCGGAAAAGTGGGGTATGAGAAAATTCGTTGTGGATCCCAAGCCCACTAGGAAAGGGTTTCCCGAAACAACGTTTGAGAGTATCGTGTTTTCGTTTAAATAGTGGGAGCATTAAATTACTAAAGACCAAGCATTTAATTATTTATCAAACCTCCGTATTTTAAATTCTGCTGACTGTAAGAACCCTTTATCAACCATACTTGAGACCAACAAATTCAATAGAACCAATTACAACGACTAGTTGTGCAATCTCAGGATAGTACTGGATTATGAGAACCAAGGCTACGTCATGGACGAGCCTCTCCCTAGGACCTTACCGGAAGGATCCACGCCAGAATAACGTGAGACGTTCGAGACTTGGCATAAGGATAACCGGAAGGTCCGTAGCGTCATACTTGCTTCAATGACGAATGAGATTCAGAAGCAATATGAAAGGCTAGACGATGTCCCTTCCATTATGGCTCGCCTTAAGGATTGCTATGCAGTCCCGAACCGGCATACTAGGTATGTCGCGACTTAGGGGTTCTTTGGAACCAAAATGACAGAAGGATCCTCTGTACAATAGCACGGGGTTAAAATGCTTACCCTGGTGGAAAAGCTCGAGGACCTAAAGTCAGGCCTCGATAATGAAACGTACATAGATGTGATCCTTCAGTCTCTCCCACCCTCCTTCGACCAATTTATTTTCGTGAGAAAGGGCATTGGAAGAGGGAGTGCCCCAAACTCCTCTCGAACCAAGGTATATTTGTGATTGAGGTTAATATGGTCACTAATTCTGCCTCTTGGGTATTAGATACCGGCTGTGGAGCTCACATTTGCAATGATTTGTAGATGCTGAAAAGAAGCAGAAAACTGGGTAGCGGGGATATGATCCTAAAGCTTAGGAATGGCAAGGCCATCTCGGCAGAAGCAGTAGGATCCACCACTCTAGTAGTTAGTGATAATATTAGTATAGAATTAGAGCAAGTTTATTATGTACCTAGTATGATGAGGTGTGGCATTGCTCATCTACTTGGTACACTTAATAACGGGCTCTATATCTTGCAACAAACGAACTTCGTTCTTAACGCACAACACAAACGTAAAATAGATAATAACCGAAATGCACGACTGTGGCACACTAGGCTAGGTCACATATCCCAAGACAGGATGAAAATATTGGTAGACTCAAAGAACCTAGAGGTAGGGGACTTGAGTGAGCTACCAACTTGTGAGTCCTGTCTAAGAGGGAAAATGACCAAGAAGCCCTTTCTAGGACAAAGCAGGCTTGCCACAGGTCTGTTGGACTTGGTCCATACAGACATATGTGGACCACTAAGGACGCAGGCCCGAGGTGGGTTCTCCTACTTCATAACCTTCACTGATCATCATTCACGGTATGGTTATGTTTACCTAATGTGGTACAAGTCCGAAGCTCTTGAGAGGTTTAAAGAATTCAGATTTCAAGTGGAGAACCAAACCAACTGCAAAATTAAAGTCCTACGGTCAGACCGAGGTGGAGAATACCTTAGTACCGAGTTCCTTAATTATCTAAAAGAAAATGGTATAATATCTGAATGGACACCTCCCGGGACACCATAGTTGAATGGTGTCTCTGAAAGGAGGAATCGAACCCCAATGGACATGGTTCGATCCATGATGAGTTTTACCAAATTTTCCTTGTCCTTTTGGGGCTACGCATTGGAAATGGAGGCCAAGTTGTTAAATTTGGCGTCAACCAGTGTATTGACCCAAACGCCATATGAAATATGGCACGGCAAGCCTGCGTCCTACAACTACTTGAAAGTGTGGGGTAGCCCTACATACGTCAAGAGGTTAGTGGGAGATAAGCTAGAATCCAGGTTTAGCTTATGTAGGTTCGTTGGATACCCTAAAGAAACTACAGGTTATTACTTTTATGACCCCTTGGAACAAAAGGTATTTGTTTCAAGGAACGTAGTATTCTTGGAACAAGGCTTTCCAGAGGATATCCAACCTGATGAACTCATCCTTGAGGAATCAAGTGATGGAAACCAGTCATCAGAGATAGCTGTGGATTCCTCACCTAGAGGATTCAGGATAGATACCCGAAGGGCTGATCGACCTCGAGAAGTCCAGCATGCTAGGCATGGGGGACAACCTGGGGAAGAGCCAGCCCCGGTACCTGAACCGCCAGCTCCAGTACAGTCAGCGCCCACAGTCACCACTGACGTTCCTGTTCTCCATAGGTCAACTAGACCAGACCTCCAGTGAGATATGGCTTTCTAAATATGACCGGACTACTGATAACGATCCTAAGACGTACGGAGAAGCGATGTCTGACATCGACTCTAGGAAATAGCTTGAGGCCATGAAAACCGAAATGGACTCCATGAGTGAGAACCAAGTCTAGAGACTTGTAGACCCACCGAAAGGTGTTAAGCTGGCTGTAAATGGGTCTACAAGCGCAAACTTGGCGTTGATGGAGAAGTCACAACTTTTAAGGCTAGGCTAGTAGCTAAAGGGTACACTCAATGACGCAGGGTCGATTTTGAGGACACCTACTCGCCGGTAGCCATGGCTAAATCCATTCGGATCCTGCTCGCCATAGCAGCATGGTATGACTATGAGATATGGTAGATGGACGTGAAAACGACCTTCCTCAATGGTTTCATTGAGGAAGAGATCTATATGGATCAGCCGGAGGGTTTTACAGTCACTGGAGAAGAACAGAAGGTCTGTCGTCTCCAGAAGTCCATCTATGGCCTCAAACAAGCATCCCGAAGCTGGAACATTCGCTTTAATGAAGTAATACGGGGATATGACTTCATAAAAAATGAATCCGACCCTTGTGTATACAAGAAGGTCAGTGGGAGATCAATAGTGTTCTAGTGCTTTATGTCGATGACATTCTACTCATAGGTAATGATGTTAGAATGTTGGGTGACACAAAAGCATGGTTATCAACCCAGTTTTCCATGAAGGATTTGGGTGAAGCCTCCTACATCCTAGACATCCAGATTGTCAGGGACAAATCTAAAAGGATGTTAGGGCTCACCCAAAACTCGTATATGGAGAAAGTCCTAAAGAGATATCGGATGGACAACTCCAAATGAGGATTCCTTCCCATGAGGCATGGGATCAAGTTATCCAAGAAACAATCCCCGCAGACTAATGAGGAACTTGAAAGGATGAAAGCCATCCCCTATGCTTCTACCGTAGGAAGCATCCAATATGCGGTCCACTGCACCAGACCTGACATTGCCTGCGCTTTGAGTGTAACGAGCATATATCACTCTTGTGCAGGAGAGGCACATTGGAATGCTGTTAAGGGCATCCGTAAGTACCTAAGGAGCACTAAGGAAATGTTCCTAGTCTATGGCAACGGAGAACTGATTCTGGAAGGCTTTAGCGACGCTAGCTTCCAGTCTGATGACGATGATGCCAAGTCTCAATCGAGTTAAGTATTCAGGCTCAATGGAGGAGTAGTGGCTTGGAAAAGTTCCAAGCAAGCAACCACTGCTGATTCCACCACTGAGGCCGAATACATAGCAGCTTCAGAAGCTGCCAAGGAAGCGGTTTGGATGAGAAATTACATCCAAGAGTTGGGTGTGGTGCCTAGCATCGCCGAGCCCGTTGTCATCTTTTGTGATAACAACGGTGCAATAGCGCAAGCAAAGGAACCGAGATCTCATCATCGTTCCAAACACATTCTTAGACGCTACCATCTTCTAAGAGAAATGGTAGGAAGAGGTGACGCTCGGATGGACAGAGTCAACTCAGCAGACAACACAGCAGATCCGCTGACAAAGCCTATGTCGCAGAGCGCTCATACGCAACATCTTGAGAATATGGGGATTAGACATATGGGCGATTGGCTTTAAGGTCAAGTGGGAGATTGTTAGAATAGGTGACTATGTAGCCAATCTTGGCAGGCAAAAATGTGACCTATGTCTAAACAATTTCAAGGATTTGATAAATTATTAATGAATAAAAAGTGATATTCATTTGGCAGTACTTTGTTTGTGATCACTTTATCTGCTTTATATATCTGTTCACTACGCAAACAAAGCCCACGGACTGAAAACGTATTTCGGGGACTGGGACTACGCTTGGAGGTAGGTCCATGAAATCAGTCCTGCCGAATCAGTCCGGAAATCTCCAAGTCAAGGAATCTCGAAAATGGATACCGAGATTCCCCTTGAGACTTGCACTAAGCATCTGCTGTCGTATTTCATCGACGGGTGACAAAGGTCATCTAAGCAGTGTTAGTGGGTTAGCCTGCTGGGGAGCAGCTGACTGAGGTGACTCGCGGGAACCGTCTTACGGAGGACCTTGAGTAGGGTCAGCTAGGTATGATGTGTGCTCCTGGTTCCAACAGTACAGGTCAAGTCCTTTGACTTGAGGAACTGCTGAGTTTACCTGTATATCAGGGTTGTATCTTAGATATGGTGAGAGATTGCTAAGAAGCACTTGAGTAGTCATAAGCCATGTCTAGTGCAGCTCCAGTGTACAGAGTGACAGTAGTCTCCAAGAAAGGATCTGTCTCCTGTCAAAAGGCATTGACAGTTGAGTCTCACAAATGCTTTGTGTCTTGTCCCTAAAATCTGTGGCCACAGTAAATGAACAGAAGGAAAGGTTCCCTTACGGCGTTTAGTAAGGACAGACCCACACTTAGGTCCAAAATGGGTACCTGCATTTTCTGTGCCCTAGACCCTAAGTGGTGAAACCGTATACGGAAGGACAAGTGTACTGTTAGAGCCTAAATGTTCATCCCCGTAATTTCACCTAGTCTCTAGTGTCATGGACCGTTGCTAGATGGCCACCCATGGTAACGGGCAGATTCTAGGAATCCAACCAAGTCTAACTGAAAGGTGAACCTAAAGAGTCACACACAATCCGCACATATTAAGTATTTAATTTAGAATTAAATATTTGGAGAAATTGAATGTTTAAATTGGATTTAATCGGGTCCTTAAGTTTCTTGGAAAGAATTAATTCCTTTTATTAGATAAAAGGGATTTATCTAATAAATTAGATTTATTAGAAAATAAATTTAATGGGCTTAGAATAAATATTTATATTTATTATATTTATTTATTGCCCTTGGAATATTTAAATAGGTTTTAAATATTTCATTAAATTAAATTAATTGTTGAGATTAAAAAGGAGAGATGGATTGTTAGGATTAATTTGACTAGGTCAAATTACTACTTTGACTAGGACTTTGGCTAGGTCAAAATCCTAGTCAAATTAGTCTTCTAGAGTTTGAGTTTGAAAAGGATTAAACTCCTCCTCTATATATAGTCCAAGCCCCTCACCGTAAGAGAGATGATGAAACTCCAATACACACACACACAACACACACTCTCGTCTCCCTCTCTTCTCGTCCGCCACTCTCTCCTCTCACTCTCCAAGATTATTCCTTGTTCTTTTGTGTTAACAATTGAACAAGAGGAGGATTAATCCCATTAAGTAATAACGTGTGATGATCCGTCCTCTCCAAATAAAATACACTTGCTCGTTTGCTAGCACGACGTACAAGATACGTGGGCGGATTGCGTGTCACGATTTAGAGGATCTCACATACGAGATTTTGGTGTAAATCGGGGAACAACGCGAGTACCGGCTAGAAGACGAAAACGACGAATTGGTAGGTCTCCTTTTTACGTTTTTCGTCTCCTTTTTCTTTTCAAATCCTATGGCCTCCATGATTGCTTATATGATTTTAATTCATTAGATACACCGAGCACCCGGGAACTTCAAGGGCACACCCCCTTGAACGTGTTTTTTATTTTACGTATAAAGCATGTTTAAATTCTGTAATTTAAATTTATACCGCCCTTCCGGATTCACGCTATTTCCCGGGACGATCCACACGCCTATCCCAGGTTTTCAGACCTCTCCTTCCTGGACTATGACGGGGTTGTAAAGAGGGCCTCAAACCCCTTTGCTCCTCTTCCCCCCATGACCGAGTCTTCTCCCCTTGATCCAGGTAAGGGGAAATAGCATTTTCGGTCCCATAACTTAGGTCCTTTTCACTTTTGGTACCATTCGTTACAGGATTAGAACTTTTGGTCCCGTAACTTACAAAAATTAGCAGTTTTCATCCTTCTCCTGTTTTTTCGCTAGTTTTTTAACGGAGAAAGGCAATTTGGCTTTTAACTTTTTCAAATTGAAGGAAAGATTGGCGCCCTTTGTGAGAGAGGATAGAAATCAACTTTAGTTGCCCTAATTCCTTCAGTCTTTTATTGTAGCTCTCAATAGTAGTTATATTCCCGCCAAAAATGATACCAAGCATAAAGGGCGCTAAATTTTCCTTCAATTTGAAAACGTTAACAGCCAAATGCCCATTTTCGTTAAAAAACTAACAAAAAAATGGGGGAGGACGGAAACTGCTAATTTTTTGTAAGTTATGGGACCAAAAGTGTTAATCCCGTAACGAATGGTACCAAAAGTGAAAATGGCCTAAGTTTTGGGACTAAAAATGCTATTTCCCCATCCAGGTAACAAGCTTGCCCGTTTCTCTTCCATTTTGTCTGGAATCCTTGGGCTTTTGAATGACATAGCCGGGAAATTCTTTTCAGAGGAGGAGCTGGATCATGTGCTGGAGACAGTGATGGAGGAGATCCGAGCACCGGGAGGGGAGGATGGAGAGACCTGGTCCCCGAGCCTTCTGCAACTGACCTAGCCCCCTTAGTCGAGCCTGCTATGTGGTTCCGCCCTCCCCTGAGTCGGAAGTCCTTGAGGAGCTTGAGAAGACCCCGCATGTGGGGAAGAATGTTTAATTGTACCCTTCTCCCAAACTTTCTATTATGCTTGCCCCTCTGATGCAGGGGGATGAAATAATTTTTATATTTCTGTTGTTGTTTTTGTTTTTTTCTTTTTGAATGTTTGCTACTACCTTCCCCCTCAAGTCGGTTTGGCTTGGGGGATTTTAATATGATGCACCTTTTCTTGCATTCTGCTGGCATGTCTTTGTGGATTTTCTGATAATTGTGGGTTGGCCGCCCTATCTATGCTTTTTGATGACTCCTGAGAGGGGGTCTGATGATTCTTGTTTGATGACTTAGGTGATAGGTAGGAAATGAGCTTTGTTTGCCCGCGACAGTTTGCGAATCTCAGGCATGCTTTACTTTAGTGCTTGTGATACAACAGGATTCGTTAGGATTGCCTACAGGGTAGTAGGACTTGCTTGAGTGCCTTCAAGGAATTAGGTCTTGTTTAATACCCAACCTGCGGCAAGGCAGGGCTTTGTCGAGATGGCAAGCCTGCCTAGTGGCAGCGCTTGTTAGGTGGACTGTTGGAATAGGTGACCAGAAAGCCAATAGGTTTGGCAATTTGTAACCTATTCGACAACTTGATGTAGATGTAATATTATTATGTGATGAATAAGATGAGTTGTTCGTCACCAATGGTACCTTCTTTGTTGCGCTCATCTTACATTTGTTAAAACGGTGTTTTAACTTATATCGCAATAAAGCCCACAGACCATGGATAACAACTCGTGCAGTTGGGCCACGCATTGGATGGTGGTCATGAAACCAACTGATTAAGAGTTGGGTCTGAAACGTTCTAAGTCGAGGACCTCGAGACAGGGCATCGAGAGTCCTATTGAGACTTGCGTCAAGAGTCGTGTTCATTGGATGAATGACATGTTTCATCGGCGACAGGCGTGGGACGCCTACACAATCTTGATGGGTTGGTCGACTGGGGTCGAGCCGACTGGACTGACTCGCGGGGATCATCATATATGGAAGCCTTGGAGGCTTGGTCGGTATGATTGGTTTTTCCCCGGTTCCGATAGTACGGGAGTAATCCTCAGACTTGAGGAATCATGGCAGTCCCGTGCACAGGACGGCTGTAAGATGATTATCATAAGCCTTGTCCAGTGCAATCGGAATATGTAGCGAGGACGGTGGATTCCAAGAAGAGGATCCGTCCCCTGTCAGTATGTGACAGAGGTATCTCCTATGCACTCGGAGACACGTTCATGCTGTTTGAAGCTGTGGCCATAGTGGTTGGTCGAACAGGGAATGGTTTCCTGTGTCGACGCAATGAAGCATACGTGGTCTCGAGTATTAAGCATAGATGCCTAGTCAAGGATGGGAACCGACGCCCAATTCCATACCCTAAACTAAGGTCGGGAGACGGTAGACGGAAGGATCATACCCGTACGGAATCGGCGCCTAAATGTTCACGCCAATTCACCTAGTCTCTAGTGCCATGGGCCGTTGCTAGACGGCCACCCATGGTAACGGGCCCTTGTAGGACACGGGCCCAAGTCTAGCTGAGGGTGAACCTAAAGGGTCACACACAAATCACCAAGGAGGTTGAGAGATCGACTTGGAGTCAATCTCGAAGGATAAAATAAGTAATTGGATTACTTAAGGGAAAGTCCATTGGATGGACGGGCCGATATTGTATCGGGCTTTCATTTAATCGGTAAATTGGATTATCGATTAAATATGGAAAGTTGAGACGTTGAGACATTGGATCTTTTAATTGGATTAAAAGATCAACGGGAATAATTTAAGTGGACATTAAATTGGATTTAATATTGGGTTCGTCGTAATTGGATTACGATAAAACCCGGTCCGTTAAATTATACCCGAGAGGAGAAATAATTCCTAATTTGGAATAGGAAGAAGTTGGACTTCTTTCCTTAATTAAACATGGCCGACATGCTCCCTTGGAGGAAGCAAAATCAGCCATGTTGCATGCTAGGTGGTATGTTGACTTGTCTCTTTTGGAAAGAGACAAATCAACCCCAATTAAGCTCTTCCCTTTTGGTATGATTTGATCATACCATAAATTTTGGTAGGCTTGATTGAAGAATTGATGGTGATTGATTGGAATGAATCTAGACATCCTTGGATGAACCTAGACACATTCCAATAATCACATTAATTATGTATATATATTAGAATATACAACACCAAGTATAAGTGATTGATTTCTCTCTCAATTTTCGTGCTCTCTCCCTCTCTTACACTTGTGTTCTTCACTTGATTTTGAATCAAGAAGAAGAACAAAGTAAGTTTAAGAGAACACTAATTCATAGTATTCTTCTCTTAAACCGATTCCTTCCTAAACCCGTTCTTTTCTAGTAAGAAGAACGTGTGTTTCTTCCGGTGTGGTGTGGATCACCTTTGGAGAATCCATACGTTTGGATTTCGTGAGCATTCCGGAGAAGGAACAACGCTAGTAGCCGGGAGCATACGCTAACCAATCAAAGGTAATGGTTTATTACGCTTTGATTGATTTCATTTATATAGTTATGCCCTATGTGCTTAAATATATGTTTTAATATTTACACATCCTACATCAAACGCCCGGTTGAGCACCTAAGGGTACACCCCTTGGGATTCGCGCATATTTAAATTAGATTTGAATTTGTGCACAATTTCTCGCTTTCTCGCTTCCGCTCGCGCTCCCGGGCGGATCCGCTTGTCCTTCATGGACTGCCTGCAAAGTGGCAGGGCTTGTGAGGTGGACTGCCTGCGAAGTGGCAGGGCTTGCGAGGTAGACTGCTTGCGCAGTGACAAGGCATGTGAGGATGCCCTTCGCAAGAGTGGGTCCCCTTTAAGGGACTAAGGCAAAGAATCTTTTGAGATTGTGAACGTTCCAGGGGCGACGAAGCAAGTGTCCGTCCCCATCTCCAATTCGTATGCTCCATTAACCCAGAACTTTTCCTAACTTTGTAGGGTCCTTCCCAAGTGGGGTCTAGCTTACCCACTGGTTTTTATGCTTCCACTTTTTGAAGTACCAAGCCACCGACTTGGAATCCCCACGGCTTGACCCGTTTGTTGTAGGCATTGATCATTATGCTTTTATATCTTTGCATTCGGAGGAAGCCTTTTCCTTGAGTTCCTCAATGAGGTCGAGATTCTCACTAAGTAAGTTGTTATTGTGTTCTTCTGAATAATACATTATTTGGGGGGAGGGCATGCCCACCCTAGCTGGTATTACAGCATCCGTCCCGTAAACTATGGAAAAGGGGCTTTCACCTGTGGAATTCCTGCGAGTAGTTCGATGAGCCATAGGACACTAGTGAGCTCTTCGGCCCAATTGCCCCCGGCTCCGTTGAGCCTTCTCTTGATACCTTGCAGGAGGGTGCGGTTGGTGACCTCCACCTGGCCATTAGCTTGAGGGTGAGCCACAGAGGTGAATCCTTGGTTGATTTGTAACCCCTTGCACCAATCTCGTATTTGGTTTCCTTGAAATTGTCTTCCATTATCCGAAATGATCTCATGGAGGAGCTCGAAACAACATATGATGTTTTTCCATAGGAACTTCATGACTTCTCCTTCCGTTATGTGGGAGAGAGGCTCGGCCTCCACCCATTTCTTGAAGTAGTCTATAGCTACCAACAGGAATTTTCGTTGTGCGGGTGCTATAGGGAACGGCCCCACGATGTCCATCCCCATTATGCGAAAGGGCATGGGGCCAGTAGTGTGGCCAGCGGTTGAACGGGTTGGTACATCGGGGCGGCATGTCTCTGGCATTTCTCGCATTGCCTGACCAGAGCTTTAGCTTCTTGTTTCATCGTGGGCCAAAAGTGCCCTGCCCTCAGGGCCATGTTGGTCAGGGCCAATACCCATATGTGTGCCCCGCAACATCCCTCATGAATCTCTTTAAGGATACGCACTCCTCCTTCTTGAGACAGGCATCTAGAAGGGGATGTGTGAAGGACTTCTTGTAGAGAGTGTCTCCCATGAGAAGGAAACGGACGGCCCATTTCTTAAGACGGGCAGCCTGCCACTTGTCCGTGGGGAGGCAACCTTCTTTTAACCAGTTTAGGATAAGCAGTCTCCAGTCCCCCCCAGGGAGTATAGTTTGAACTTCCAGGGCAAGGCCGGGCTTGGGCAAGTGGTATATTGTGATCCATCTGGTCCGGCAGTCGTCCATGGTGCTAGCCAATTTGACAGGTAGTCTGCTTTGTTGTTCTCCTCTCGAGGGATTTGGATGAGCTGGAACGTATCGAACTTGACCTTCCATTCCTCCACCCTTCGGAGGCATTGCTTCATGCTTCCTTCTTAGCTTCGTATATTCCCACTACTTGTTTGACGATAAGCTGGGAATCGAAATAGGCTACTAGGTGCCTAGCCCCTGCTTCCCAGGCCATTCTCATGCCCAAAGCCATAGCTTCATATTCGGCCTCTTTGTTGGAGGCTTTAAACCTGAACTTGATTGCGAACTCTAGATCTACTCCTTCCGGGGTGGTTACGACTACGCCTGCGCCGTTGCCGTGGATGGTAGAGGACCCATCCACATGTAGGAGCCAAGTCCCTTGGTTTGACGGGGACGGAGTGCTTTCCGAGACAAAATCGGCAGCGCTTGCGCTTTGATGGCTGTCCTGGGGAGGTATGAGATATCGTACTCGCTAAGTTCAATAGCCCACTTGATCAATCAGCTAGACGTGTCCGGCTTCCCCAAGATCTGCTTGAGGGGGTGATTGGTACGGACCCCCATAGGATACAACAAGAAGTAGGGTCGCAGCCTTCGGGCGATAGTTACTAGCACAAAGGCTATCTTCTTTATGAGGCTGTATCGTTCTTCGGCCCCATTGAGGACTTTGCTTACGTAGTAGATGGGTGTTTGATGGTCGCCTTCCTCCCGAAGGAGGACCGAACTTACTGCTTGGGAGGTGGTTGCCAAGTAGATGTACAAAGTATCTCCTGGCAAGGTTGTACCAATAAGGGAAGGCTTGCCAGATATTGCTTGAGCTCTTCAAAGGCCCGATGGCATTCCTCCCCCCATTCAAGGTTCCTGGATTTTTGTATAACTTTGAAGAAGGGCAGGCTTCTTTTCGCTGATTTGGCAATGAAGCGGCTGAGCGTCGCTATCCTCCCTATGAGGCATTGTACTTAATTGATGGTAGTGGGGGCTTTCATGTCCAACATGGCCTTGATTTTTAGGGGGTTGGCCTCGATGCCCCTCTCAATTACCATGAGGCCTAGGAAGCGTCCTCCTCGCACGCCGAAGGCGCATTTGGAGGGGTTCAGCTTCAGGCGGTACTTTCGAAGGACGACGAATGTCTCTTCCAGATCCGTACTATGATCATCCGCCCTCCGGCTCTTAACGAGCATGTCGTCCATGTAGACTTCCATGTTTCTCCCTAACTAGGAGTGAAAAATCTTGTCTACCAAATGTTGGTATGTGGCTCCTGCATTCTTCAAGCCAAAAGGCATAACCATATAGCAAAAAGTCCCTACTAAGGTGATGAAGCTGACCCTTTTGTAGTCGTCCGGGGCCAGCATGATCTGATGGTATCCTTGTGAAGCGTCCATCATGCTCAGGAGTTCGCACCAGGAGGTGGAATCTACTAGCTGGTTAATATGAGGGAGCGGATAGAAATCTTTCGGGCAAGCCTTATTGAGATCCCGAAAGTCCACGCACATCCTCCATGTCCCTCCGGGTTTAGGCACTAGGACCACATTGGAGAGCCATTCAGGAAATTGAATTTCCCGTATGTGACCTACTTCCGTTAGTCTCTCTATCTCCACTTGTATGATCTTATCTTTTTCGGGGCTGAAGTGTCTCTTCTTTTGCTTGACCGACTTCATGGATGAATTGATGTTGAGGTGGGGTATTATAACCTTAGGGCTTATTCTCTCTAGATCTTGAGGGGTCCAAGCGAAGACATCCATATTGTGGCGGAGGCAGCGAGTCAAGTCCTCCCTCCGGGCTTCTTCTAGTTGAGAACCTATCCCAGCACTTTTGCCAGGGTTTTCTGGATATAGTTCAACGGTCAACAGCTCTTGTACTGGCTGGACCTTCAAGTTGTCTTAGGTGTTAGGTACGGCCCTGTTCAGGGAGGACCCTGGGCCTATTTCCCCTTTTTTCCCTGAGGGGTCCTTCCCTTGTATTTTGCGAGACTCTTTTTGGGACATCTCTGTGGCGCACCGCTTCTGTCTCTTCCGTACGGCTTCCACATAACATTTTCGTGATTGTTGTTGATCTCCACCTACCTGCCCAACCCCACCTGGCACAGGGAACTTGATCTTCATGTAGAAGGTGGAGATGATCGCTTGGATGGCATTCAAAGAGGGCCTCCCCAACATGATGTTATATGCCGAGGGAGCGTCCACTACTAGGAACTTGATTAAGCATGTCCGCCTTGATGACCCTACCCCCAGGGATAGGGGGAGGGCAATCGCTCCTCTAGGGCGTACTACTTCTCCTGCAAACCCGTACAACGAGGTGTCTACCTTTTCCATTGGGGCTCCACCGAACTGCATCTGATCATAGGCTTCCCATATATGATATCCGCCGAACTCCTTGAGTCTATAAAGACTCTGTTGATTTCGTAGTTAGCCATGGTGGCCGTGATTACCAGAGCATCATTATGGGGGAGAATGACTCCCGCGCCTTCAGTCGGTCCGAATTGAATGATGGGCATACCTATCCCTATGCTTACATCCAGAATTTTTTCAGGGGGCGTGACCCCGGCCTCCCGAGCTAGCGCCTTTCGAGGCTTATGGGAGTCTCCTCCCATAGGCCCTCTCACTATCATGTGTATGACTCCCTTCCGAGGAGGGTTGGCATCTTCCGACAGTCCCGCGGGGGCTTGTCTGCGCCCCTCCGTCCGAGGAGGTTCAGGACTGGAGTACACTGGGATTTTTTCGTGGCTCTAATCCTTTTTCTAGTAAGGGCCGGTGCCTTCAGACTTCTCCCTGCAGATGAATTCTTGGATGTAGCCACTTTGGATGAGCCGATCAATTTTGTATTTGAGATGTTGTCATTCCTCTATTGAGTGTCCGTAGTCGTTGTGAAATCGACAGAATTTGTCAGACTTGGGCCGTGTAGGGCCTTCCCTAGCTCCACGAGGCCGATTCAACAATCCCATCCGTTCTACAGCCATGAGGGCCTGAGTGATGGGAGCATTGAGGGGAGTGTAGACAGGAGGTCCCCTTTAGAATGGGGGTTTCCTATCTCTCCCATCGGCACGAGGCTTCTTTGCAGATCCTTCCTCATGCATATCCTTCCTTTTCTCGCCCCATCCTTGTTTCTTGGAGGCTTGGGCTTCCTCCATATTAATGTACTTGGCTGCCATGGCGAGCAAACTATCGAAATCCAGTGCCAGCTTCTTGGCCAAGGATTTGAAGAAATCCCCCATCCAGAAGCCCTTGGGAGAAGGCGTTCGCCTTGACCTTCTGTGTGGCCGCGAGGACCTCCAAGGCGGCAGCATTAAAACGGTGCAAGTAATCTCTCAAGGATTCAGAGTCCTTCTGGCGAACGTTGAAAAGGCTGAGAGAAGTCTTGCAATGCTTCCAACTGCTAGCGAATTGGTGAAGGAAAAGCAAGCGGAACTCTTGGAAGCTTCTCATCGAACCGGGGGCAGCTGGTTAAACCACTGTTGGGCTGCCAGGGCGACGGTGGTCACAAAGACCCGATATTTGATTTTGTCCGTGTACCGATGGAGCAGTGTGGCGTTCTCGAACCGCGACAGGTGATCTTGTGGGTCAGTAGTGCCGTCGTACTTCGTAATGGCTAGCGTTCGGCAATTGAGAGGAAGTTCATTTTCCATGACCTCCTCGCTGAAGGGGATACCGCCCTGTGTCTCTAACGGGATTCCCTTCATCCGATTTTGCACGTCCCGCATACTTTTCTACAGGTGCTCCAGCAGTACCTCCTAACGTGGAAGAGGGTCGTCCCGAGCCGGGGGAGGAGGAACAGGTTCCCCCTCTGGTAATCCAAGAGACCTCTGCCTTGGAGGGGCCTCGCCATCTTCCGCTAGTCCGGCGGGCACCGGGGGGCACCTTGTGGCCTGGGGGCTACTGCTGCAAGGGGAGCAGTGTCCACCGTCGCCATCTGCGCCCGTATGACCGACGTGATCATCTGCTGAATGGCTGCCATTAACCCTGGAGACAACCTGTCAGAGGAAGTATCTGAGGGGGTATTGTCCCGCGGGGGATCTGACAGGTGGTTCGGAGGGGCCAGCCTCCCCCCCCCCCCCCCACCCCCCACCGGAGGGAGCCAAGGGAGCTCCAGACAGCACCTGTAACGCCTGGGGGTCGGCAGGAGCATCCACGGCCTTCTGCTTGCTTTATCCGCTGTTGGGAGTATCCATAATCCTCACATCTTAGTTTTGTGTTCCCACAGACAATGGCTATTGATGCGAGCTGAAAGTGCTCGTTCTTCGGCTTGAACGGGATGGCCTGAAACTTTTTGCAAGCTATGAAACAGGAACCTGCAAAAAAGATGTTAGCACTCTGACGCTTAAGTCAGTAAGAAGTTATGAAAGAATAAACATAAGTGAAACGAAAGAGAAGTGAATTCTCATAACTAAAGAGCATGAAATAAGCAAAGTGTGAGTGTGAGAGCGTGAAAATCGTGTGTAGAATGCTAGAAAACGTTACTTGAGCCAGTCATACGAGCTGGTATTTATAGGAGAAGAGTCATATTTGAAAAAGACTCCTAGTTGTTGTAGGACTCTTGAGGGACTACGTGCTATCCTCCCTAACAGCCCCTGGACTCCTTGAAAGTAGGGAGTCTGTTGAAGGGTCTTCTATTGGTAAGGATAGGGGGTAGACTGGGTCAACCCTTATCCTCTGCTGGCGATCCTAGGTCTCCACCTTGGGCCCCCTGGCAGAGTGTCTCCTCCTAGGCCTGGGCCTCCGTCTTGGGCCCCCCCTAGGGCGTGGGCTTGAGTCTCGAGTAGGCCTGCCCCCACATGTAGGCGGGCTCTCGTACGAGGCCTTTCATTTTTGGATTTCTCTTAATGCCTTTTGAGCTTGTGCGTTTTGATTCTCGGTCGATCTTTTTACCATATATCAATCACCAAATACTAAAATGAATGAAAGAAATTTGCTGAGAAAATATCACAAGAATTTGTAGTCTATACATATCATTTTTAAATAAATAAACATGAAATCTAATAAACAAAACACAAAAGAAGCAAAAATACTTCATTGTAGATTCGCATAAAAAAAAAGTAAAAAAATATATTTAAAATATGAAGAAAATAAGTTTAACTAAAATATAAGAAGAAAATACATTAAGCGATGTGAAATTAGACATAAAAAGCAATGAATAATAATACCAAAAAAAAAAAAAGATTTATTTGGTTATGCTTTAGGAAAGATGCTAGCAATGGTCAATGAGGTTGCCACTTATTAATGAAAAATATACTATCATGTTATACATGAGATGCCTTGTTATTTTTGAAAAACAATTATAAAAAAAATTGAAATTAAAATTTTATATGACCGTCATTTTGTATTCCAATAAATGCAAACCTATGTAATTATTTAATATAAAAATTTGATAGAGCAACATTCACAAATTATTTAACCGAGAGAAAAAAAAAAATATTCGAATTCATATGGGAGAAAGTGACATATGATTTTTCAAACATGAAAAAAAGTGGAAGATTAAAAATCAAATCCAATCATAAAAGCTAAGGAAAGAAAACATTAATTTGAATGAAATTTTAAAACTTATTTTATTAGTATTAATGAAACAGTAAAAATTGTCAAAAAAGTATTAATGAAATATCTTATAGTAAGAAAAGAATAATAATTTTACCTGATTAAATTTAAAAATTACTACATGAAATATACCAAGAGATTGATATAACTAAGTTTAGCCGGAAAAGTAAATGATTAAAATGAAAATAGATGATTAGGGAGTACATGATTAAAATGAAAATGGATGATTCGTAATAAGATAAATATATATTTTTTATGATAAAAAAGTAATCAAACTTTGAAGGTAGAATCTATTGTAGATAAACACTAATCTTGAAAATAGGACTCTTTTTAAGATAAATACAAATTTAACTTCTAATTTTAAGTGGATGAGATTTCTGACCAATAAATTTTTTTCTTAACAATTAAAATATTCAAAATAACAAGAAATTATTAAATTTTGATAGAGCAACATTCACGTATTATTTAACTGAGGGGAAAAACATATTCGAATTCATATGGGCGAAGATGATAAAATATATTTTGTAACATAAATTTTAAATAGAGCAGTGGCATATGATTTTTTCAAACATGAAAAACGATGGAAGATTGAAAATGAAATTCAATTAGAAAAGCTAAGGAAAAAAAAAGGCATTAATTTGAATGAAATTTTAAAACTTATTTTATTGGTATTAATGAAACAGTAAAAATTGTCAAAAAAAAATTGTTAATAAAATATCTAATAGTAAAAAAATAATAATTTTACTTGATTAAATTAAAAAATTACTATATGAGATTTACCAAGATATTGATATAATTAATTTTAGTTGGAAACATATATGATTAAAATGATAATAGATGATCAGGAAAAAGATAAATATATATTTTTTATGATAAAAAATTTAATCATAATATTGAAGGTAGAATCTAGTATAGATAGAGAGTAATGTTTTTAAAAGAAAAAACGATGACTTTCATCGCTAAAAACTTAACAAAGTGCCAACTGAAAACAAAAGAAACAACACGCTTGGGGCAGGGCAGATCAAAACAATAACCCCAAGGAAACAAACCACAGAATAACAGATCACAACCCAAACCTAATTAACAAACACCACTGCCAGGAGCAACTAAACAAGTGCATGAATCCTCTGTTTTGATTTAGCTTTCTGATAATGGCAAAGAAATAACTCAGCGTCCTGCACCAATTTGAAAGGTTCCGTTCTAGTCCCTTCCATGACTTTTTTGTTCCGATTGAACCAGAGAGACCAGCATAAAGTACAAAACTGAGCGACGTCCTGTGGATCAAATAGAGTAGAAATCCACTCCGAAGCTGAACCATACCAGTCAGAAATCAAAGCCCAAGATGAATTAGATAACGCCCACACCAGTCTTGCGTGTGGACATTCAAGAAGGATATGTTTAAGAGACTCCATAAAAGCATCATGAAACACACAAGAAGGAAGAACTGCCGCATTTCGTCGGGATAAGTTATCCAGAGTTGGTACTGTCTCGAAACAAAACCGCCACATCTGCAAACGAACCCGAGGAGGCACATTAACAGCCCAAAGCCGACTCCAAAAATTGTTACATCCCTGTGCAAGAGAAGGATACTCACGAGAAGAGGATGCAACACGCCGATTTCCAAGACAGACCGCCGCTTTATAAGCACTGGAAACAGAAAAAACACCACTCCGAGTAAACTTCCATACCGTCCGAGAAGCCTCCATGACAGAATCATGTTGAATTTCACAGCCAAAATGGAGGATTTCTCGAGCATCAACCATACTACGCCAAGTCATGGATGGCCGGGGTCCAACTGATGCCTCCCAGAAGTTTGAATAAGGGTAATATTGGGCCTTTAAAACCCGAGTCAGAAGGGACTCTGGATGAGTAACAAAACGCCATCCCTGTTTTGACTAACAAAGCTAAGTTAAATACCTTCAAATTCTGAACCCCACCACTCTCCCCCCCCCCCCCCCCCCCCCCCCCCCCCCCCCCCGCCGACAAAGGACAACACAATGTTTTAAGCCGTCCAATGCACCCTCCTTTCTCCCTGTCACCAAAAATTTGCCATAGTTGACTCCAAATCCCTTTTTAAATAATCTGGGAATTTAAAGCAGGGCATGGTGTATGTTGGTAAAGATTGCAAGACCGCTTTCACTAAGACCCCTGCCCTTCCCGATTTGAGACAACAATTAAGTATTCCACCCATTCGTTCTATCCCAAAACCTATCTCGAATATTATAAAACAACTGACTCCTAGATCTCCCTGCTACTACCGATAATCCCCAATATCTATCATGAGAACTAACCAACCGAACTCCTAAACGACTAGCCAAATCCCTCTTTAACTCCTCCCTCTTACCCACTAACCACCAAACTGGACTTTGAAAAATTTACCACCTACCACAAAGATCGTGCATAAAGGTCAAGCACCCAATGAATAACGCCAAGTTGATTCACATTTGCTTCACAGAAAAACAACGTATCATCCGGAAAAAGCAAATGAAAAACATTTGGGGCCTACAATATCTATATTTAATGATATAGTTTATTTTGTTATTCGAGAAAAATATAATTAATATTGACATTATATATATATATATATTAAAAATTAATTTTCATATGTTAATTTATAATTTTACATAACTATTTCCTATTTTTAAAATTTACTGTAATATATTATATATTTTGAAAGATTTAAAATTCTTATTAAATTAATAAATATGTTATGATTTATAAACTTACAATTGCTTATATATTAATTTAATATAATAATATTTTAAATAATATATATAAGCAGTTTTATATATAAGCTAGTTTATGTAAAATATATATAAATTAGCATATGAAAATAAATATATAATTTGTTTTTAATATATATATATATATTTTCTTGTTAATATTTCCTTATTAAGATAAATATCAATACTAAATTGTATTATTTCTAATAACAAAATAAACTATTATATTACATATCAATATTTTTAGTATTTTTTTTTATAATTTTTAGTAATATTAATATCACTTATATATCAAAGTATTTCCATATATATAGGTTATAAAAGATGGTTGATCAAATTATTTATATTTATATATATATATATTAATTGTAGCTCAAGTGGCATAGGTAGTATTTGTAATTTTGAGAGGCCCAAGTTTGAATTCCATGAGTAACAAAAAAATTTTACTCTCATGTGTATGTCACGTCACCACCACATCATCAATTCCTTGCCCAGTTGAAAATTTCGGTGTACACGTGGCAAATTTCGGTGAAACATGCCGAAAAATTTGTTAAAAACCCTAAATCGGAATAAATGTCCTCAATTTTGTAACTTACAGGACTAAATAAATAAAAAGTATAGTTAAAGGACTAAATCTAATATTGGATAAACTTAACAAATAAAAAAAATATTTTTCTCTATAATTAATTAACGACAATATTTATTTTCTCACTTATTATGTTGTCGCCAATTATGTATTTTCTTGTAGTGTGCCCAATTCCCGCGTTAGCTAAATCCAGATTTATGCCCAGCCAAACAACTCACGATCAATGATGGCACTTGGGGAAGCAAAACCATCTTACATCTGAAGTTAAGATGCAACCAACTAGGCTTGTCAATGGGCCAAAATTACCCAGACCCAGACCCATACCCTTCATTTTAAATCAGACCCAGGCCTAGGCCTAGACCCTTCAAATTAATATGATTGGGTCTGGGCCAGACCCAGACCCATTCATACTTGCCTAGACCCACCAGGCCCAGACCTATTCATACCAATCTAGACCCAAATTTTTTGTTATCCAATACCCATCCTTTACCCTAGTCCCCACCACATCACAACACAAATACTCCAAATCTGCCGCCACTACCACCTTCATCGCCGCCACCTCCATCATCCCACCGATGACGCTCTCCACCATCCCGCCAGTGACGCCATCTCCACCATCCCTCCTCATCTCATCCAACTCCTTCAACACCGTCGAGCCATCGTCATCCGGGCCAAGACCAGGCTCGAGCTCGAATGCCCCGGCATAGTTTCCTGCTTCGACATCCTCGCCGAAGCAACCCGCGACCTAGTATCTATGGTCGGCGGCCCCTACTACACCATCCTCCTCGGCCGGAGAGACAACATCGAATCACGCGCCACAAACGTCGAAGGCCACATCGCTAAGCCCGACATGACGCTGACCCACATCATCGACCTCTTCGTGGCGAAAGGGTTCAATGTCCACGAAATGGTGTCCCTCACCGGCGCCCACACCATAGGATTCTCCCACTGCTCAGAATTCGTGAACAGGATCTTCAATTTCAGCAAAAAGCAAGATCACGACCCCACGATGAACCCCGATTACGCACAAGGGTTGAAGAAGCTCTGCAAGAACTACAAGACCCGAATCCCCGAAAGTTGATTATGGTTGTTGAGAATTTTTTTCTTTTTTAGAGCGGGTCTGGGTCGGACCCGACCCGAAAAACCGGGTCTGACCGGGTCTGCAGACCCATGGGTCTCAAGACCCATGGGCCTTAAGTTGATTTCAATTAATTAGGTAGGGTCTGGATAAATTTTTTTTTATTGGGTCACCTTTGGGTTTGGACCTGGATAGAGTCATACCCTACCCATTAACAAGCCTACAACCAACTTAACGTTGTTAGAACCCCTCCAAATTTCAAAACTAAAATCACGGGCAGGCGCGTGAGGCATTAGAATTAGATTACACCGAACCCAACAACTTGAAATCCCGGCATTTATTCTTTGGCATCCGATGCCAAAATGATTGCTGAAAAGCGTAAACAAATCTGGGTTGATTCGATGCTATCAGGTGCAGAAATTAACATGTGACATTAAAATTATTTTATCTTTTTGGAAATATATTCCATTCTTATTAAAACTGTCAACATGGTTACACACATAATTTAAAATAAATTTCTTAAAATTTGAGTATTTTTAAACACCCCCCCCCCCCATTTTCTGAACTGAAAATTTAAAGTTCTACATTTAAAAATTCCATTTATTATTTAAAGAATGCAAGAAAACAGATTTATGAAAGAAAAAAATTTAAACTCAATTGAAACTTTAAAACTTCAGCAATTTCAGTTATTATATTTTTTAAGATTCTTATAGTTTACTTTTATTAATTTGAAGTTGAGGCACGATGATTTATTCTGAAAATGGCGTGCGTTTTAAATGTTAATTACTCCAAGAAAATTGGAAGGTGGGAAATTAATGGTTTTTTTAAAAAAAATTCTTCATAAATTTGTTTTCTTGCATTCTTAAAATAATAAATGAAATTTTTGAATGTAGGCAATTTCAATTATTATATATTTTTTAAGATTCTTATAGTTTATTTTTATTAATTTGAAGTTGAGGCACGATGATTTGTTCTGAAAATGGCGTGCGTTTTAAATGTTAATTACTCCAAGAAATTGGAAGGTGGGAAATTAATGGTTTTTTTAAAAAAAATTCTTCATAAATTTGTTTTCTTGCATTCTTAAAATAATAAATGAAATTTTTGAATGTAGAACTTTAATTTTCAGTTAAGAAAATGGGGGCATAAAAATACTCAAGTTTTAAGAAATTTATTTTAAACTACATGTATAACTATGATTGACAATTTTAACAAGAATAGTATTTAAAAAAACAAAAGAATCTTAACTATGATTGACAATTTTAATAAGAATAATATCTTTTTTTAGAAAAAAAAAAGAATCTCAATGACACATGTCAATTTGGGTTATGCCTAAATTGGTAGCATCCAACTTCACCCTCAACTGATGGCACTACTACTAGATTACACCGAACCTAACGACTTGAAATCCCCACATTTATTCTTTGGCATCCGATGCCAAAATGGTGCTGCAAAGCGTAATCAAATCCTCAAATGCCACCTCCCAGTTTCTTCTTTTTCCTTCTGGGCTTCTATTTATGAGACAGTGTAACCAAAGAGCAGAGAAGTCTGAAAATCTTGGAGCTGGATTTGTTGGAGTAAACAGGGGAACGGGGAAGAGAAATGAAGAATGAAGCTATGCAGGGGGTGGGAGGAAACCATAATGGTCAAAATCGAAATGTGAAAAAGGAGCAAGGGCCTCAAACTCAGATTCAACATCCTTATGCGTTTCATGTCTCTGGGCCTCGTAATGTTCCTTCTATTAACTGGAGGGACCTCATCAACTCCAATTGGTCAGTGCCCATTTCCTCATTTTTCACCCTCAGGATGTGTGTCTTTGTGTGTGTGTCTGCGTTTTCTTGACTAAAACTTGTTTCTTGAAGTGATGTTTCGGTGGGTGGGGAGTGGGCATTTGCCTGGTTTTATATATCTTGTTTTCTTGTTTAAAGAATGCGTCTTTAAGTTGATTTGGAGATTTTAGAATACGGGTGGAATTGAGTCTATGTTCAGGACTATGATATGTTACCGGGGTTGGTGTTGTAAAATAAGTGAGATCGATTGACCGAGTCTTATAGTGGTACCATTTAATATGCTTACACTAGAGTTTGTTATAAAAATTTCACTTATCCTCCAAATGAGAGAATGGGAAAGGGTATTCATACAAGTAGGGATTTATGCTATTTAGGGTAGATTAGGGTAAAAGACTACTTTATCCCACACCTACCCTCATTATATGGTTGTGATTTATTGACTGTGGTTATTTCAGTAATTTGCTGCACCATGATGATTTTGTAAGTTTGACCTTGTGTCTTTTTTCTTGGGAATACTCTGCTTGCCTTATTTGAAGTAATTTATTTCCTCCATGGGATAGTTAGGAATTATTCTCAACCTTGGGCTTCTTGGCGAGCTTGGCTTGCCTTAGGTGTTGTTAGGGCTATGAGTTGGTCCTATACATTCTTGATGTAACAAGTGTCTTATTTACCTCTGCAAATTAATTTTCCCTCAAATTGTGACGATGGGTTTGATCTGTTTCTATGAGTTGACGTACTCGGGGATTGGTTGAAAGAATCAGTACAAGCCCTGGATGTTAGATAAGCAACGAAAGCGATAAATAAACTAATAAACGGGGTTACATCCCATGTGAACCTGACTATTGGTGCACTTGCACACCAACTAGTTGATGTGAGTCAAAGGGTAAATACTTCTTTGAGAGAAGTGGAGTGTCCTTACTTCAAAAGTTCTCCTCCAGCAATGATTTCTTGCTTTGTCCACACAAGAGCAAAGTTATGTTCTCTCTAGCAAGTCCACACAAAACACTAGATTGTGTCTCTGTGAGTCTTGCTAGAAACTCAAGTGAGTGGGATTAAAACAACACTTCTATGAATAAGAAAGTGTTCTAGGTTTTTTTTTTTAAAAAAATCTTGAATCAGAAAATCTAATTATTCAAATGATTGATTAAGCTCTTTTAAATTTACTCTCTCTCTCTCTCTCTCTCTCTCTCAGAAATAATTCAATAAATATCCAAAATTAAGTCTCCAATTAATTTTCCACAATATCGTTTGTGTTTTGCATGTGATCCTTATAGGTCCACCTTTAGTTAAACTTGGGATTATATCACATGTACAATTTAATCCAGCGGCTGACTTGCTCTAGATTAATTAAATCATATTTAATTAATCACTCTCGATTAACTCATTAGACCGAGAGTAGCCGTTACCATGAGAGGCCGTCTAGCAATGATCTATGACACTAAAGAATAGGTGAAATTGATGTGAAAATTTAACTGCGGGTATGAAATCGATACAGTCCTTCCATTAAGCTATTTCCTGACAAAAGTCTAGGACACGGAATTCTAAATCGATTCTCAACTTGACTTTGATAACTATGTATCTATTCTTAACTGTGTTTCTTATTAATCAACATCGGAAACTATTATCTTGTTTGATTAACAACTGTGACCACAAACTTTTAGAGATAAACACAATGTAGAGGACGTAGGAGATCACCATCTTCTCATGATGGGCAATGGGTTCCTTCTTGGAACACCACATAGGCTTCCATATGACAACTCTTGCGAGTCAATTTAGTGAGCTTGACAACCCACTTATCAAGCATCCACTAAAGTGTATAGACATCATACATCCGTCGTCGATGAAACTCAATACTCATCACATAAATGCATCAACTTAGTGCAAGTCTCTACAGAACTTCTCAATGCCTATTCTTTAGAGTTCTTGACTTGGAATGTTTCAAACCAACCTTCGGAAGTTAATTTTCGTAGTCGCCATCAAATGCGCGAGTCAAGTTCATTGGTTTAACTTGTTTGTGGCCTTTGTCAATGAAATGCAATAATAACATATAATATAACACGACAAAGATGACATAAACTATATTCATAACATTTAGCATTACATTGAATAAGATTACTAACAGTAGATTACAAAACAACCAACTAATAAGCTTTCTGGTCACCTACGCTAACAATATCCCACTTGACCTTAAAGTCAATCACCCATATACTTAAACCCATCTTCTCAAGATGTTGAGTATAGGCAATTTGTGAAACAGGCTTGGTCAATATGTCTGTCGAGTTTTGCACTGATGCAACGCGATCCACCGGCACGTGATCTTTTCCTACCATCTCTTGAATTAGATAGTAGCGTATGAGGATATATTTGGCCTTGTGATGAGATTATGGTTCTTTTGATTACGCGTTTGCCCCGTTGTTATCACAATATACAACCATGGGTTCCCCCATGCTAGGTACCACACCCAACTCTTGAATGAAATTTTCATCCGAACAGTCTCCTTAGCTGAATCTGAGCCTGCTATGTATTCAACGTTAATGGTGGAGTCAGTTGTAGTGTCTTGCTTGGAACTCTTCAAGTAACTACTCCTCAATTGAGCTTAAATACATAATTGGGCTGAGATTTGGCGTCATTTATGTCTGACTGGAAGCTAGAATCACTATACCCTTCGAATATCAGTTCTCCATTGCCCTACACCAAGAACAAATCCGTAGTTCTTCTCAAGTACTTAACGATAGTTTTGACAGAAATCCAGTGCTAATCACCATCAAATACCTGACAGCAGCTCGTGACACTCAGAGCATGCGCTACATTAGGTCTCGTATGCTGGGCAACATACTGTATGATTCTAACAGTGGAGGCACAGGGAATGTAAGACATTCTCTTGATCTCCTCGTCAGTCTTGGGAGATTGATTCTTAGAGAGCTTCACTCTATGCCTCATTAGAAGGAAACCTCATTTTGAACTCTCCATCTTGAACCTTTTCAAGACTTTGTTGATATACGAGGATTAGGTCAATCTAACATTCTCTTAAATCTATCCATAGATCTTAATGCCCAAGATGTAGTTAGCCTAATCCATATCCTTTATAGAGAACTTGGTAGATAACTATACTTTAGTGTCCCTTAACATCTTCACGATAAGTAAGATGCCGTTCACGTAAAGTATTAGGAACACAATCGTGCTCCCACTAACCTTTTTATGCACACATGGATCATATTCGTTCTTGATGAAATCATAAATTCTTATGAACTCATAAAACGAATGTTGAACTTTGGGATGCCTGTTGGAGTCTGTAAATGGACCTCTAGAGTTTGCATACCTTTTGCTCACTCCCCTTTGATGTGAAATGCTTTCACTAATCCATATAGATCTCTTTCTTAACAAAGTCGTTGGGGAATGCCATTTGCATATCCATTTGTCGTATTTGATAGTCGTAATATGTTGCTATGGCAAGCAAGATCCTAATTGATTTGGCCATGGCTACCGACGAATAAGTTTTCTCGAAATCCATTCTGGGTGTTTGCGTATAATCTTTCGCCACAAGCCGTGCTTTGAAGTTCGTTACCCCCTCATCTACCCCAAGTTTTTTTGTAAACCCATTTGCACCCCACAGGCCTAACACCCTTAGGTGGATTTACCAAGGTCCATACCTTATTGGAATACATGGTCCATTTCGGCCTCAAGTCATTTTCCCCAATCAATGTCGTATCCCTGAACTTCCTTGGATCTTTATTCAACTGACTGGTTAATCCTAACATACTGTATCTCTCAGGTGGAAGAGATATTCTAGATGACCTTCGGAGGGTTTGTGTATCGTTAGCAGGAACCTCAAGAGTTGTTGTTAAAATCACTTTTGCTTGAGGAATTGCTTCGCTTGACTCTTCAAGCAACATTCCGTTGAGTATCCAATGAAAAACTATTTTTCAGGAACACTACATTTCTTGAAACAAATACCTTTTATTCTGAGGGATCATAAAAGAAGTACCCTACAATTTTCTTCGGATACGTAACAAACCTACACAAGCTAGATCTGGAGTCTACTAAATGAACTTGTCCTATAGTTTCGGCGGCAACTTGCTTGCCGTCTCCTAGCTGGAGGATCATATTCCATTTTAGTCTTTTGCTCATTTCCATTACCTACTAATCATTGCATATGTGAGCTCCACAGTCGGTATTCAATACCCTAGAATCAACGTTAGTCACCATGTTAACTTCAACAATATAAATACCTTGCACAGAGGCAAGGTACTCCTTGCAATTCCTCTTCCAGTGCCCTTTCACATGGAAGAAGTGACATTCATCTTATACCTTTTGGCCCTTCGCCACCACTTTTCCTTTTTCCTTATCTTGGGCCCTTTACTCCTATTTGGGCCCTTAACCTTCTTCTTCTGCAACGTCAGGCTTTCTTGCCCTTAGACTTAGAAGTCGATGGTGCCACAAGCATAACAGGCACTGGTTTCTTAATAGTTGCCTCATACTGAACCAACATATTGAACAGTTCAGGGATAGACTTCTCAAAGCCCACTCATTTTGTACTTAACAACAAACTGATAAAAGAAAGGGGGAGGTGACTGAAGGAACAATTCACTGTATGTGTTATTGTCCAATACCACGTTCAAACCACTTAGTTTCTAAACAAGTGTGAGCATCTTGACACAGAGGTCATGGATGGATGATTCCTCGGTCATCTTCACCCCAAAAAATTCCTTAGAGACCGCATACCTTGTATGCCAATTCTGTACTTCATACAACTCTTGTAGGGGGTGGTGGATCTCAGAGGCATGGTTTAAGTGAGTGTGCTATTTCTGTATCTCATTGCTTATGGTCGCTAATATGAGGCAACGTGCCTAACGATCATCACTATGGAACATTCGAACTCTTCATGTTTCGACATTAGTAGACCCTTTAGGCATTGAAGTGGAGAGATATTTTTCAAGCACATAGGTGCAATTTTTTGAATTCAAAATAATTTTGAGATTCTAGAGCCAATCGGCATAGTTTGTTCCTGTAAGATGATTGTTCTTAAGTATAACGGAAAGCAAATTCTTAAACATATTGATCGACATCAAAATAAGAAAAAACGAAAACTAGCATTCATTCTTTATGTTAAATATGAGATTTATGACTTGGTCTTTTAGTCACAAATTACTCCTACTATTTCTTCAAAGTTCCACCAACTCTCAAGTGGTCCCTAGGAAATCATTTTCCTAGTGGGCTTGAGGTCCACAAAATAATTTCCATACCACACTTCGACAATTCGCATGGAAACCATTTTATGGGAGGTAGCACTTTATCATTCTCATCTTCATGAGATCCCCAAGTATTTTTGCGTCGCTTTTCACAGAATTTCGAGGATTTGTGTTATTAGGCGTTAGACCCAACCCATAAACCAAAATATCATCTTACATGTTGCCGCCTACGACTCGTGAGACAGGGTAACACTAAAATGGTATACTTGCTTCGTAATGATAGTATAGCGTTTCACTTCTCCTAAAAAGTACCAGGACTCGTGAGACCATGATTTGAAAGGTGGTAGCATCACATACTACATCATTACGGATGGAATGTTTGGATTATCAAACACTTTTGATTTAATTCATTACGGGTCTAATACTTGAACTTGAACTTTTCAAGTGAGAGTTTTATGTTGTTCATGACTTTAAGATCTCATCGCAATATTCATTACATATTTTGCATGCTTGTTGTTCATATATAATATATATAAGCAAGTAAAGCATAATAAGTACTACATGCAAAATAAAACCTAGCATGCCCTTATGGATGATCATAAGCTTGCCTATGCGATCCACCGAGCCCCTGGTGGATCATTGGTCAATCTAACAGTTGCATTTGATAATAGTCCTATACTATTACAAAGATTGTATAACATACAATCATGGACCTTGGTCTCCACCAATGGTCTCTATCCCCATGGTTTTCTCCATCAATTTACAATTTACAATAAGAATAAAATCCTCACCCCTAATCTACTCTGATTACAACTCAAATGAAGAAACCCCAATCATAATTCATGGGGGGAGGGGGGTTACATAGCAAGGAGAAAGAAGCCTTATTATTTCAAGGCAATAGATAAGAGAGAGTGAATTAAAGAGACTTATATGCCTCATCAAATGCACAACAATATATAAATAAATCAATCGCTAGACCCTAACAACACACATACCATATATGTCACATAAAATCTTATATTAAAGCATATATGCCTATATCCAATATCATATATATTTATTTCATATATCAGAACTCATGTAGTCTCAACAACTTGAATTGAAAATAAATTCTGTGCATCACAAGTTATTCTAAAATTAAAATTAACAATTAATTTTAGAGTTAGAATTTTCGAAAACAATTCTCCAAAATATGTATTTGGACATTCCAAATAGAGTTTTAATTTACCAATATAGTTTAAGAATTAAAACGCATAATCGAAAAGAACCCCACGTGGAGGACTCCTTCCTCCACTACGCAGATGTGGGTCTGAAACCCCGCTATGGCACAACAACTATTTTGCTGTAGGCGCATGGCGGCGGCGGCCGAGCGTGCAAACGACGTCAACGATCGTATAATTTTTTTTTCTTTTTATCCATTTTATCTCAAAAGACTGTTTGTTAAATATGATTTAACTTTTAAATCATGCCAAAAATATAAATATGAATGACCACATGATTTTCACATATAAAATAAATATGAAACAATAATAACAAACATGTTATTAAAGTAAAATAAAGCATATAAATGCACATAAATAAAGTAGCCAAGTGCACGAATCGGGCTCTGATACCATTTGAAGGAATCGATATAAGCCCAGGACGTTACATGAGATACAGAAGCGATAAATAAAATAATAAATAGGATTGCATTCCATGTCAACCGGGCTATCCTTGCACTTGCATACCAACTAGTTGATGTGTGTCAAAGGATAAATACTTTTTTTGGAAAAACTGGAGTGTCCTAGCTTCAAAAGACACTCCTCCAACATTGGTTTCTTCCTTTGTTCACACAAGAGCAAAGTTATGTTCACTGTAGCAAGCACAAAACACTAACTTGTGTCTCTTTGAATGAGACTAGAACAACACTTCTATGAAGTAGAAAGTGTTCTAGGTTTCTTAAGAAAACCTTGAATGAATTTCAAGCTCTTAAGAAAGGATGAAAAGATAATCTTTTGAGGAAGAAGAGAGATATATGAGAGAAAGAGAGCAAGACACACACACACACACACACACTCACATATATATATATATATGTCGATCAAGGCTCCAACACCCTCTATATATATAGAATTGGTGGTTCATTCAAGTCAATGGTAGGTGAGCTCTACTCATAAGGATGCAAACCCTGAATCAAGGGCCTTTAATGCATGGCAAGTCCTTGTGGTCCCTTGAGGGTCCATTGAGACTTAACCACAACTTGAATTAAACAGATTTTGACTTTGAATTACTAATTAATTGATCTAATTAGTTAATTTAAATCTACATAAAATCATTCATTTAATTATCATATCTAGATTAATTAATTCAATTAATGAATCCCAAAATCCAAATATTTAAATAATTCAATTAATCAACACTTTGGGTTCCTATCATATAGGACCTTAATTGAAGAATCCAATTATTCAAATGATTAATTTAAACTCGTTAAATTAGTCCTCTCTCTTTTGGAATTAATTCAATATTTAATTTTTTTTAAAAATTAATTATCTAATTAATTTCCCCACAATAGCGTTAGTGTTTTGTGTGTGACCTTTATAGGTCCAACTTCAACTAGACTTGGATTTGTATCATATATACACTTTGATCCGGCAACTAATCTCTAGATTGATTAAATCATATTTCATTAATCACTCTCGATTAACTTATTAATTCAAGAGTACCCAGTACCAAAGGTAGCCGTCTAGCAACAGTTTATAGCACTAGAGAATAGGTGGAATTGGTGTGAACCTTTATCTGTGCATATTGTAAGGATACGTTCCTTCCATCAAGCTATCTCGCGATCAAAGTCTAGGGCATGGAATTCTAATTCGGTTCTCATACTTGACTTCGATAACTATATATCCATTCTTAACTCTGTTTCTTATTAAACCAACATGGGAAACTATTATCCTACTAAAATCAACAAGGCGCGTAGCGTCACGTCAACTTGGGTCTGGTCGAGGCTTGCCTTAACAAGAGGTAAGTCATGGCATGCCTTGACAATCGTTTGTTGAGGCGATGAGCCTCGACTGGCCCAATCAAGGTAGTCCTCTATCGTATCTTGGTCATGGGTCCGTGGTTTCCTCACAGTCCCTTCTGCCTTTTGTTTTGGGCATGGGGGAGTTGTGGATTTTCAAGACGAGATTATTGAAGTCATTAGAAACTTCCCTGGGAATCACTCCAATTCTCTCAAAATTTTAGTAGGCTCGGGTTCGTCGTAAAAAGTTATTTGTAATCTCGTGCATGCTCAACTCGATGAGTTGGAGTCATTGGTAGCCCCCAGTCTAGGCTTCATCGTTGTCATATGTTTTGACTTTATCCTTTCCCTTTGTTTGATTTTTAGGAAAGAAGTTTTTGTTGAAGGACATCCAGCGCTTCAAGGCTAAACGCGATTGACAGCAGTGCGGTCATAAATATGACTTGCGAGTCTGTCCTCCTCCCTCGTCTAGGAAGGAGAGTGAGAGATGTCGCTCACCCCTCTTACCTTATGACTTTGCGAGTCACGCAATAGGGCCAAGGAGGGCCTAGTAGAGCAAATGGTTGCGTCATGTCGCCTGGTTCATCTAGGAGGCCTCGTGAGTCCAACCCTTTTGAGCCCTTGGGTCATGCAATAGCAATAGGATTTTCTCCTTCGAGACTAATTATCATGAGGAGTCGCTTTTAGGGAAAGGGTTTTATGTTCCTCGATCGCAGGGTTGTTGATGAGGTTGATGCCGAGGAGAGCGAGTTGGAGATAGTGGATGGGCTATCTGTTGAGGAGGCGTGAGTTGATGTTGAGAGATGGGAGTGATCTTCCTCCTAGGGCTCTTTTTTTTTCATATAATTCTTGGACTTAGTAATTTTGCTTTCTGAGGGGGATAGTTGTGTGTTATTCATTTGTTTTAATGACACTGCTTTATGTTTTTGGTTATTACTTTGTTTATTCGACCCATTACGCATTTATTTTTTAGAACTTCAAAGGAGTTCCTTAAATTATTTGCATTCTTCCTTGAGAACTCTTAGGAGTTCTCTAATTGAATTAATGCACTCATTATTGGGAACTTTTTAGGAGTTCCTCTTATTTAATTTATGCATTTTTTTTTTCGAAACTTCTTAGTTTTTCCTTTATTGAATTCATGCATTTCTCTTTTGGAACTTCTGAGGAGTTCCTCTAACTTAAGTCATGCATCGATTCTTGGGAACTTCACAGGAGTTTCTTTAATAGAGTTCATGCATTTTTCTTTGGGAACTTCTTGGGAGTCCCTCTAATGAATTCATGCATTTCTCTTTCGGAACTTCTTCTCAAGAACTCCTTGAATTGATATCCATGCATTTTTCTTTGGAACTTCTTAGAAGTTCATCTAGTTGTATTTTCTTGTTCCTGGGCATTACTTTATGTGTCTCTCGCAAGGTAGTTCTTTTGCTTATATGCCTTCGTAAATTTTTGTTCCGAGGACACTTGTTATGGGTCCTCATGGGAATTGTAACTAATAATAGAAATACTTGATTTTTGTAAGTTGTTCTTCCGGATATGCTTCTTCAGTTTTTGCTAATAGTTCATTAAATATGGTTTAGAGGTTTGTCGACTATGGATTCCTTGATCCTATCCCCTCTAAGATTTTGCTGCATAATACTTGGTAAAACCTTCTAGTTGAAGTGCGGGACTTTTTAAAATTACTTCAGTAAAGCTTTGGGTGTACTCTCTCCGACTATTATGCTCTTGTCACATTTCGATGAATAAGTGAGAGACAATCTTTGAATATTTTCCATTAATCGCGAAGAATACAAGAAGCATTGGGAGTTGCTCAAAGTTCTCTGTAGACCTTGCAGGTTATTGGTTGAACTACGTCATGGCTTTACTGGTCAAGGTAGTTTAGAATATTTTGCAACATGCTACTTCTTTTACGTCCAGTAGGTCTGGTTTGGCTAGAAAGCGATCCAAGTGATCTCATGTTCCATCATACTTTGCGGAGACTAGGGAGCTTGATCTCGGGTTGAATGGTTTCGACAATGATACATGGTGCGAATGGGCTGCATCACGGTACAACTTCAAAAATGGCTATTCACATGTCTCTTGTCCTCATTCAACTCGCAACCCTAGAAAGGATTTAGAAGTTTGCTCCCTCCACGCATTCTGAGGAGGTGGTGAGGTGGATTGCAGTCTTCTGGTCGGGGAGCTTTGTTGTGTGCCTCTTCTTCCTCATAGTACATATCCTTTCTAATGATCTTGGGCCTTCGTTCTCGACCATTGGGAACTAAAAATGCATCTTGCCTTCGTAAGGATGGCGATAGGGTTGTGGAGGGAAAACATGCTTAGAGATATACTGAGCTACTATTCTTGACGTAGCTTAACCTAAAGCGTCTTCAACTAGTTTGGTGAAGTGCTTTATGTGTTATTTGGATCACGAGGATAAGAGGACCCTGTTCCCGTCCTCCAAGGCTGGCCTACATATTGGGAGCTTGAGGCTCTCTTCCTCGGGACGACCCTTCTCTAGGTGGGAGGTGCTTGATCTCCCATCTCCCTATGAGGCCCTTCTTCTCGAGATGGTACTCCTCTGGGAGGAGAGGTGCTTCACCTCCTCTCTCCCCTTGTATCTTTGCTCTTTAAGATGACTCTCTTCCAAGAGGGGGAGGTACTTGGCCTCCTATCTCCCTTGGTGGTTCTTCTCTTTATGATGACTTTCCTCCAAGAGGTGGAGGTGTTTGATCTCCTATTTTTCACTTGAGATTCTTCTGTTCGGAGCGACTCTTCTCTAGGAGATAGAGGGGTTTGATATCCCATCTCCCTTTAAGGTCCTACTCCTCAAGATGACATGCTTCCAAGAGGTGGAGGTGCTCGATCTCGTCTCTTCCCATAGGTCTCTTCCCCTTGCGATGACAAGCCTCCAAGAGGGGTAGGTGCTTGACCTCTTTTCTACGTTTGAGGCTTTTCTCTTTGGAATGGATCTCCTCCAAGAAAAGGAGTTGTTTGACCTCCTCTCTCCTCTTGAGACTCTTCTCTTCGGGATGACTCTCCTCTAAGAGACGGAGGTACTGGACCTCCTCTATCCCCTCAGGACTGCTCTCCTCACGATAGCTCTCCTCTAAGAGGGGTAGGTGTTTGACTTCCTTTCTCCTCTTGAGGCTCTTCTCTTTGGTATTGCTCTCCTCCAAAAGGGGAGGTACTTGACCTCCTCTTCCCCCTTGTGGCCCTTTTCGAGCATGAGCAGCGCGATTGTGATTGTGACCTGTGAGCCCGCTCTCCTCCCTTGTCAAGGAAGAAGGGCGACAAGGTGTCGCTCGTCTCCTCCTCCCTTGCGACCTTGCGAGTGCCAACAAGGGGAAGGAGGACATCACTTTCCTCCCTTGTGACCTCGCGAGTCACAATAGGGGCAGGGAGGACGTCGCTCACCCCCTCCTCCCCCCTGACCTCGCGAGTCACAATAGGGGTAAGGAGGTCTTCGTGCATGATCTACAGCATGGGAGGAGGGAGGTTTCTCTCGATCTCCATGCTCTTGAGGTCCCTAGATGTCTTCAGTCCCTCAGGGTTAGGTTGTTTCTAGTCTTCTTCTAGCGGGGCGTGCTCGAAGATCCTTTCGAGCTCGCCTAGGCCCATATTCCTATTTCTCGCTCTTGATCTTGTGTTCATCTTCAAATGTTGAACCGCGTCTCCCACAGACGGCGTCAAGTTGATGTCGTCGGAAAACGAGATCTATAATGTGTATTATAACGGCGCGATTCAACACGCTTACACTAGAGCTTATTACAATAAAATCACTTATCCTCCAAATGATAGGATGGGGAGGGGTAATTATACAAATAGAAATTTATGCTATTTAGGTAGGTAATGATGAAGTAATACTTTATCCCTCACCTATCCACATGGTTGTGATTCGTTAACTAGGATTATTTTAATAATTTGCTATATTTTCCAATTCCTTTAATGTTCTGTCTGTATTTGGTAATCTTTGTGAAAGTGCTTTATGAAAGCAATGATGTAATAGTGGAACTGTTTTAAGCTGCGATTCAAAATGAATTGCATGGATTTCGTCGACTTTCTTTATGCTTCGCTGATGGAAATTTAGTCTACATTTGCACACATGGATGTTTATACATATAGTTTTTGTTTGATTAGTAGGTGTATGCATTCAGACCTAGTTAACCTTTCTAGGTGTATCTGAAGTTTAACTTGGTGTTGGAGGATTTTGGCTCATAGAAACTCTCTCGGGCAAAACTACTATTGTGCCTAGCTAGCCTTTCACTTCTAGGTGACAGATCCCCTACAGTCGGAAATTATCTTCGGTCCAGATGATAGCTTCAGTCGAGATCTAGAAAAGGATAATATTTGGATGATATTTAGAAAAGCCTTCATAAAATAAACATTTGTGATTTGTCGTTGCTATTTGTTTCATGGATTATCATTTCTGTGCAGCTATGCAGTTACTTCTATCAAACGTTGCTATTTTTGAGTTGGGGGAAATTGCAATTTTCATTCTGTAATTTAAGGGGTGATAATTTTAGTTATACATGAATTGATTTTCATAATTTAATTATGTTACTTTGAGAATTTGACAATTTTAATCTTATTTGGCCGGAAAGGCCCATTTTTAAGGTCATGTGCTTTTTCGATCAAAAGGGACCAAAATTCCCAATTAACTAAAGGTACAGGATTAATATTCGAAAATCAATTCGTGCAGGACCAAAATTGCCACCCTTAAGTTATCGGATGAAAATTAAATTTTTTTATTTTTAGTCTATTTGTTCACCATTGCCTCGGCACACCCTATGCTAGGGGCATGTTGATCTACGGGGTTTTAAAATTATATTTCTATGGCTCTAATTTTTGAATTATAGACGTTATTAATTTATTTTCTCTGAGTGGGATAAATAATAGGTGAATTTTTAGTAAAAATAATATTTTATAGTCTAATTTTTCAGCACTACCATCGCCAAACCCCTTGCTGAGGGCATATTAATTTGTGAAGCTGGAAAAATATATCTTTAATGCTCTAGTTTTTCAATTAAAAGGCGTTATTAATTTATTTTCTTTATGAGTAAAAAATAGTGGAATTTTTCATAAAAAAAAAGTATGAGTCTTTGTAGTCTATTTATTTAGCACTTCCCATAACACACCCCATGCTGGGGGCATGTTGATCTACAGTGCTTGAAAATTAAATTTTTATGGCTCAAATTTTTTAAGTATGGACTTTATTCATTTTATTTTCTCTAAAAATAAGTAAAAAATAGGTGAATTTGTAGTAAAAATAATACTTTTACAGTCTATTTTTTCAACACAATCCTCGTCAAATCTCATGTTGGGGGCATGTTAATTTACAAAGTCTGACAAAAATATTTTTAAGGCTCTAATTTTTTTAATTGTAGATATTATTAATTAATTTTCTTTATGAGGAGTAAAAAAATGGTATTTTCAGCAAACAATACGAGTTTTTTTTTAGGGAAAATTTGCAATTCTCGGCCTGTAACTTAAGGGTGTGGCATTTGCTCCAATACGAATTGATTTTCAAAATTTTGTTCTGTAATTTTGAAAATTTGACAAGTTTGGTCTTATTTGGCCGGAAAGCCCACATTGTCAAGGTCACGTGCCCGACACTCGTTTTTCCGGCCAATACCAAAATTGCCAAATTTTTAAAATTATAGGACTAAATTGTGAAAATTAATTGTACAGGACCAAAATCGCCACCCCCATAAGTTACAGGACGAAATTTGCAATTTTTCAGTTTGAGTGAATTGGATTTTCTGTTGCAAACCGTATTCCATCTCTCACTCCGTTCAACATACACACGCCATATGTATAAAGATGACATTATGTATTTTATTTAGGAAAAAATTTTATACACGTGGCTATATTTGATAAATGGAATAGGAGATGAAATACGATTTGCAATAAAAAATCCAATTCGATGTTTGAGATGCTTAAATATTTGCGCATATTTCATTTTTACCTTTTCATTGCTAATAGAAAATTTCTTCTGAAGTTGGTTTAAATAGCTGAAAATCTCTCATTTGTTCAATGTCTAGTATTCTCATCACTAGTGTCTTTCCATGTGATGCTTTTATAGTCGTAAACTGCATTGTTGTTTCCTCCAAATGTTTTGAGACTTAGAAAACTGAAGTAGAGTTGAGTTTGGATAGTTGGTCTAGATCAGTTTTCCCTTGCAATTTGAAAAACTAAAATGATTTCAACGCATGGCATAATAAACAGGAAGGATGGCAATTACAAAAGGACCGTAATTGCCTGCTTCATACAAGCAGTTTACTTGCTTGAACTTGACAGACAAGAAAACAGAACCAAGGAAACTGCTCTTGCTCCTAACTGGTGGATACCCTTTAAGTACAAACTGGTCGAGACCCTGATAGACGAAAGAGATGGATCAATATTTGGGGCAATATTCGAATGGGATCGTGCTGCAGCTATGGCAGACTTAGTGCTTATCAGACCTAGTGGTGCACCAAAGGCTGTGTTGGCTTTCAGGGGGACGTTGCTTAAAAGTCCAACAATCAGACGGGATATTCAGGATGATCTCCGGTTCGTAGCGTGGGAAAGCTTGAAGGGATCAGTCAGATTTAGCTATGGTCTGAAGGCACTGAGATCAATTTCTGACAAGTATGGAAGCAGCAACGTTTGCATTGCCGGCCATTCATTGGGAGCCGGCTTTGCTCTCGAAGTCGGGAAGGCATTAGCTGAAGGAGGAATATGCGTGGAAGCACATTTGTTCAATCCACCATCAGTTTCACTATCTTCTGGTCTAAAAAGGGTGGGGGAGAAAGCGGGTCTTATGTTGAAGAGGGTTAGGGACATGCTTCCTTCAACTGCTGAGACAACTAAAGGATCACAGCAGTGGGTACCTCATCTATACATAAACAATAGCGACTATGTTTGCTGCTATTATACTGATGCACACGGAGCAGAAGAGCTCAAAGCTGAGAAAGAGGTTAACGCAAAATCCACCAATACACCATGTGCTGCTGCCAAGTTCTACGTGTTGTCGAAGGGGAAGCAGAAGTTTATTGAGGCACACGCTTTGGAGCAATGGTGGTCTGACGACTTGGAATTGCAAATGGCCCTCAACAATAGTAAGCTGATCAGCAGCCAGCTCAAGTCCTTGTATACCCGCCCGGACTTGGAACAATCACCGAGCAAGGGTCAATGATGACGAGAAATTTGGAGGTGATTCGTGTTTTCTTTTGAATTAAATAGTGTGTGAGTTTCTTGAAGTTGCAACGGACAGGAAATCAAATAACAAAACCTTGTTTGGCGTTGGGATGATTCATTCTCCCAGGATTATTCTTGTTTTTCCCTTGTTAAGAGTTCGTTTAATGTCTAAAACTGCAAGGTTTGTGTATCTATAATAAGGAAGCAAAACAGTGGAGCTTCTCCAAACTGAAGCTGGGATGAATAAATACTACGAGTTTTCATGCATTCTTAAGGTTTGAGCTCGTATGTATGAGCTTCTTTTGTTAGAATAGGTGACCAGAAAGCCAATATGTTTGGCGTTTTGTAACCTATTTGACAACTTGATGTGATGTAATATTATGTAATGAATGAAATGAGTATTCATTACCATTGGTACCTTCTTTATTGTGCTCATTTTTCATATATTAAATGGTGTTTTACATATATCACAAAAAAGCCCACAGACCACGGTTAACAACTCATGCAGTTGGGCCACACATTGGATGGTGGTCATGAAACCAACTGATAAAGAATTGGGTCTGAAACGTTCCAAGTCGAGGACCTCGAGACAGGGCATCGAGAGTCCTATAGAGACTTGCACCAAGAGTCGTATTCATTGGATGAGTGTCGTGTTTCATGGCCGCAGGCGTGGGACGCCTATACGATCTTGGTGCGTTAGTCAACTGGAGTCGAGCTGACTGAACTGACTCGCGGGGATCATCATATGGAAGCCTTGGAGGCTTGGTCGGTATGATTAGATTTCCCTGGTTCCGATAGTACGAGAGTAGTCCTTGGACTTGAGTGACCATGAAAGTCACGTACACAGGATGACTGTATCTTGGATCTGATGAGAGGTGATCATTCCGTAAGATGATCATTATAAGCCTTGTCTAGTGCAGTCAGAACGTGTAGTGGGGACGGTGGGTTCTAAGAAGAGGATCCGTCCCCTGTCAGTATGTGATAGAGGTATCTCCTATGCACTCGGAGACACGTTCATACTGCTTAAACCTATGGCCATAGTGGTTGGTCGAACAGGAAATGGTTTCCTGTGTCGATACAAAGAGGCATGTGTAGTCTCGAGTATTAAGCATAAATACCTAGTCAAGGATAGGAACCGACGCCCAATTCCATACCCTAGACTAAGGCCGGGAGACGGTAGACGGAAGGGCCATACCCGTACGGAATCGGCGCCTAAATGTTCACGCCAACATTCACCTAGTCTCTAGTGCCATGGACCGTTGCTAGACGGCCACCCATGGTAACGGGCCCCTGTTGGGCACGGGCCCAATTCTAGTTGAGGGTGAACCTAAAGGGTCACACACAAATTGTTAGAATAGGTGACCATGTAGCCAATCTTGTAAGGCGAATTGTAACCTATGTCTGAACAATTTCGAAGTTTTAATAAAACCTTGATGAATAAGAAAGTGAAATTCATTTGGCGCATACTTTGTCTGTGTTCACTTTAACTGCTTTATAACTGTTCGCTACACAAACAAAGCCCACAGACTGAAATCACATTTCGGGGACTGGGACTACGCTTGGAGGTAGGTCCATGAAATCAGTTCCACCGAATCAGTCTGAAAATCTCCAAGTCAAGGAATCTCAAAAATGGGTACCGAGATTCCACTTGAGACTTGCACTAAGCATCTGCTGTCGTGTTTCATCGACGGGTGATGATGATCGTCTAAGCAGTGTTAGTGGGTCGGCCTGCTGGGGAGCGGCTGATTGAGGTGACTCACGGGAATTGTCTTACGGAGGACCTTGAGTAGGGTCGGCTAGGTATGATGTGATTTCCCGGTTCCAACGGTATAGGTCAAATCCTTTGACTTGAGGAATTGCTGAGTTTACCTGTACATCGAGACTGTATCTTAGGTATGGTGACAGATTGACAAAATGCAGTTGAGTAGTCATAAGCCATGTCTAGTGCAGCCACGGTGTACAACGTGACAATAGTGTCAAAGAAAAGATCTGTCTCCTGTCAAAGAGTGTTGACAGTAGTGTCTCACAATACTCTGTGTCTTGTCCCTAAAATATGTGGCCACAATAACTGAACAGAGGGGAAGGATTCTCTGCGACGTTTGGTAAAGGACAGACCGACACTTAGGTCCAAAATGGGTACCTACATATCCGTGCCCTAGACCCTATGTGGTGAGACCTTAGACGGAAGGATAGATGTAGTGTAGAGCCTAAATGTTCATCCCCACGCATATTCACCTAGTCTCTAGTGCCCATGGACCGTAGCTAGACGGCCACCCATGGTGATGGCGGATTTTAGGAATCCAACCAAGTCTAGCTGAAGGTGAACTTAAAGAGTCACACACAATCCACACACATGACGTATTTAATTTGGAATTAAATATTTAGAGAAATGGAACGATTAAATTGGATTTAATCGGGTCCTTCTTTTCTTGGGAAGAAATTAATTCCTTTTTATTAGATGAAAGGAATTTATCTAATAAATTAGATTTATTGGAAATTAATTTAATGGGCTTGGAATAAATATTTATATTTGATATATTTATTTATTGCCTTTTGGATTACTTAAATGAGATTTAAATATTCCATTAAATTAATCAATGGTTGAGATTAAAGAGAGGAATCAATGACTAGGATTGGTTTGACCAAGAAGCTTGATGTTGACTAGGATTTGACTAGGACAAATCCTATTTAAGGAGGAGCCTTCAAAGAGTAGGAATTAGAAGAGGAATGGGATTCTTCCTCTATAAATACAATTAAGTGTTCTCTTTGAAAGAGATGATGAAAAATTGAAGCGCACACACACCACTCGGCCTCTTCTCTCTCTCTCTCTCTCTCTCTCTCTCTCTCTCTCTCTCGGCCGAACTCTCTCCCTCTCTTTCCCAAGAAACTCTTCCAAGATCTTTTGTTCTACAATTGAACTCTAAGGAGGGTTGGTCTCGTTAATCAATAACGTTCGATCAATCCGTCCTCTCCAAAAAAACATACACTTGTTCTTTCCCTAGCACGAAGACCAAGATACGTGGGCGGATTGCGTGTACAAATTAGAGGGTCTCCTATCCGAGATCTTGGAGCAAAACGGGGAACAACGCGAGTACCGACTTGAAGACGAAAACAACAATCGGTAGGTTTTTGGTTTAGAATTTTTGTCCCCCTTTTCTTTAAACCCTATGGCCTCCATGAAAGTTTTGTATGTTTTATTTTTATGACATACACCGAATGCCCGGGAGATTCAAGGGAACACCCCTTCAACATGTTTATTTTCTTGTTCATAGCATGTTTAAATTCTTGCAAATTTTAATTATATACCGCGCTTCCGCATTCGCACTACTCCCAGGCTGATCCACACACCTTTGCTAGGCTTTCAGTGGTATCAGAGCCCGATTCGGTGTATAGGCCTAGGGTTCTGTGTGCGTTTAAAGCATGAAAATGTGTATGGCATGATTTATTTGATTCTTGATGTTATAATGATATAGCATGTCGTTTTCTTGTCTTTAATCGTATATGATTTATTGGTGTTGTTGGTATTCTTGTTTTTCTTGGAAAACGGGGGGCAGAAAAATAAAAACAGAAAGAAACGTCACACGCGGCCAGCCGGCGGCTGACCGCGCATGCAGTGCGCTCAGGCGAGGCGCGCGCACAGGCAGAGGAGCCTGCGCGCGGCAGCCCTGCCAGGAGCCCACAGCGCGCGCGGATCCGCGGTTGGTATGCGCGCAGCCGGACACCAAGTGCGGACACATGGCCGGGCGCACGTGCCCGCAGGTAGGGAAGCCCCGCGCGCGCGCGCTATGCTAGTGCGTCAGAGCGTTTGTGCGGCCGATGCACGGCCAGGGAGGCCAGGCGCGCACGCGCGCATGAGGCAACGCCGCCAGGCGCGCACGCAGGCAGACATCGGAGTCTGCGCGCGCGCGCGCCCGACAGGAGTCCCCGATGCGCATGCGCGCGCATGGCCTACGCGCAGGATGCGCACGCAGGCGGCGCGGCAGGATGGCGCACGCGGGCAGAGGTGCCTGCGCACAGCAGCCCGCCAGCGCGCGCCAGCGTGCGCAGCACAGCCGACCAAGCGCGCGCGTGACCAGGCAGGGGCCTGCGCGTGCGCGCCCGATCAGGCATGCCCTGTGCGCGCACGGATAGCAGGCTAGGCCTGCTGGCCTATATGCGCCGGCAGACGCCGCCGGTGGCGGCGGCCGGTTGATTATTTACATTTTCTTGTTATTTAATTTTTTTTGATAATTCTGAAAAATTAGTTTTATTTAATTTTGCATGTTTCTTAAAGAACGTTATTTGGAAGGTTGTTTTATTGGATTTGGAATCCCGGGGTATTACTCACCTTCAAATAATGAGGAAGGGTCTTCCTAAACGAGAAAGGATATTACCAACGATTATACCATGTTTTTGATACATAACTCGTTTCTTTATCATGGGATGATGTGATTGGATATCGTGGATTATATGCATATGTTTATGTGATTGGATATCATTTAATTTAATTATGTGCATTTGTTGAGAACGGATGATCACGAGCCCTAGACCAAATGTATGGTTTAAATTTGTGTTGGGCCTGTGTGCCTCTTTTACTTTCTCCGTCTCCTCTCTTTAGTTGCCTTGGAATAATAAGGCATTCTATTTCCCTACTATTGTACTCCCCCCGGGTTTTTGTTGGGGTTTCTTTTTACATATATAATAAGAGTAGTATAGGAGTGAGGTTTTTTTTTTTATGTATTTGGTGGAGATGACGGATGGTCCACACGGAGAGCCCAGAATGGAGGATCCAAGGCGTGTTTCCATGGAAATTTGAAAGAGAAAAGAGACCAAGGCCCATCAGCATGTTGATCGGGTTGCTATTAAATGTAATAGTGTTGGACCAACCCTAAATTGACCATAGATCCACTGCAGGCTTAGTAGGTCGCATAGGCTTTGGGCTCGTGATCATCCAACAGGAGCGTGCTAGGCTTTAATTTTGCATGTGGCTTTTATGGTGAATGAATGGTTTATTTATCATATTATTACTATGGGATGCAAACTTTAATTATGCATTATGGACGAATGTGTATGTGTATGGGATCTCGGTCATTTACAACTCTCACTTGGTTGTTCCAAAATTCAAAATATTAGACCCTTTATAAATGGACATGGACTCTAGGAGTTCGTCCATGCCTTCCAATCCATGGCATAGTCAGGAAGCTGATTTAGGTCGATACCGTGGTCTCACGAGCCGTGGCACGACTATCGTGCTTAAAAGAAGCTGCATTATGTCATGAACGAAAAGTAGACTGTTGTTACCTGTCTCACGAGTCGTGAAGGTAGCAGTGGGTCTATGATTCAGTTGATTGGGTTGGGTCTAACGCGCAAATAACGTGATTCGCTTGGAGTCCTCGGGATCATGTGAAAGGGTGAGTCAATTATCTTAGGAATCTCGTGGAACGAGAATGGTATGGTATACCTCCCACAGGATTCTTCCCATGCGAATCGTAAAAGCGGGGTATGGGGAAAATCGCTGTGGATCCCAAGCCCACTAGGAAAGGATGTTTTCCAAAAACAACGTTTGAGAGTATTGTGTTTTCGTATAAATAGTAGGAGCATTTAATGACTAAAGACCAAGCGTTTAATTATTTATTAAAACTTTCGTCTTTTAAAATTCTGCTGATCGTAGTTCTGTTCTTTTAAATGTAGATTTTAAAAAAATGTCTAAGAACCCATTATCAACCATACTCGAGACCAACAAGTTTAATGGAACCAATTACAACGACTGGTTGCGCAATCTGGGGATAGTCCTCGATTACGAGAACCAAGGCTATGTCATGGATGAGCCGTTCCCTAGGACCTTGCCGGAAGGATCCACGCCAGAAGAACGTGAGACGTTTGAGACTTGGCATAAGGATAACCGGATAGTCCGTAGCGTCATACTTGCCTCTATGACGAATGAGATTCAGAAGCAGTATGAAAGGCTAGACGATGTCCCTTCCATTATGGCTCGCCTGAAGGATTGCTATGCAGTCTCGGATCGGCATACTAGGTATGTCGCGACAAAGGCGTTCTTTTGAACTAAAATGATCGAAGGGTCCTCTGTACAAGAGCATGGGGTCAAGATGCTTACCTTGGTAGAAAAGCTCGATTACCTCAGGTCAGGGCTCGATAACGAGACGTACATAGATGTGATCCTTCAGTCGCTCCCACCCTCCTTCGACCAATTCATTATTAACTACAACATGAACACACTTGAGAAGGGTATTCATGAGTTAATTAATATGTTGGTGCAATACGAGGCAACGACCAAAAAAGTCCACACTGTCGGTATTGTTTGGAGATGCTTCGACTTCCAAAACGAAAGGCAAGGGTGCCGGACATTGAAAAAGTAAGAAGGAAAAAGAAAAAGCCATCAAAGCAGCTACCAACACTAAGAGTGTTCCTATTGCCAAAGTGGGGAAAGGCAAAGGAAAGGGGAAGGTTGACTCAAAGTAACAGTCGAGGGCATATGACATATGTATCAATTGCCGTGAGAAAGTGCATTGGAAGAGGGATTGCCCCAAACTCCTCTCCAAACAAGGTATCTTTGTGATTGAGGTTAATATGGTTACTAAAACTGCCTCTTAGGTATTAGATACCGGCTGTGGAGCTCACATTTGCAATGATTTGCAGGTGCTGAAAAGAAGCAGAAAACTGAGTAGCGGGGATATGTCCTAAAGCTTGGGAATGGTAAGGCCATCTCGGCAGAACAGTAGGATCCGCCACTCTAGTAGTTAGTGATCGCATTAGTATAGAATTAGAGCAAATTTATTATGTACCTAGCATGATTAGAAACATCATTTACATTCCGTTGTTAGACAATAGTGTATATGAGTTTATGATTAATAAAAATTGCTTTTATTTGATGAGGTGTGGTATTGCTCATCTGCTTGGTACACTTAATAACGGCCTCTATATCTTACAACAAACGAACTTCGTTCTAAACACTCAACACGAACGTAAAATAGATAATAACAGGAATGCACAACTGTGACACGCAAGGCTAGGTCACATTTCCCAAGATAGGATGAAGAAATTGGTAGACTCAAAGAACCTAGAGGTAGGGGACTTGAGTGAGCTACCAACTTGCGAATCCTGCCTCAGAGAGAAAATGACCAAAAGACCGTTTGTAGGACAAAGCAGGCTTGCCACAGGCATGTTGGACTTGGTCCATACAGATGTATGTGGACCACTAAGGACGCAAGCCCGAGGTTGGTTCTGACTTTCACCGATGATCATTCACGGTATGGTTATGTATACCTAATGAGGTACAAATCTGAAGCTCTTGAGAGGTTTAAAGAATTCAGACTTGAAGTTGAGAACCAAACCGACTGCAAAATTAAAGTCCTACGATCGGACCGAGGCGGAGAGTACCTTAGTACTGAGTTCCTTAATTATCTTAAAGAAAAACGGTACAATCTCTGAATGGACACCTCCCAGGACACCACAGTTGAATGGGGTCTCTGAAAAGAGGAATCGAACCCTGTTGGACATGGTCCGATCCATGATGAGTTTTACTAAATTGCCCTTGTCATTTTAGGGCTACGCATTGGAGACTGTGGCCAAATTGTTAAATTTGGCGCCAACCAGTGTATTGACCCAAACACCATATGAGATATGGCACGACAAGCCTGCATCCTACAACTACTTGAAAGTGTGGGGTAGCCCCGCATATGTCAAGAAGCTAGTGGGAGACAAGTTAGAATCAAAGTCTAGTTTATGCAGGTTCGTTTACCCCAAGGAAACTGCAGGTTATTATTTCTATGACCCCTTGGAACAAAAGGTATTTGTTTCAAGGAACGCAGTGTTCTTGGAACAAGGTTTTCTAGAGGATATCCAACCTGATGAACTAATCCTTGAGTAGTCAAGTGATGCAAACCAGTCATTAGTAGAAGCCGCGGATTCCTCACTTAGAGGATTCAGGATAGATACCCAGAAGGCTGACCAACCTCGAGAAGTTCAGCATGCTAGGCATGAAGGACGACCTTAGGAAGGGCCAGCCCCGGTACCTGAACCGCCGACTCCCATACAGTCAGCGCCCACAGTCACCACTGACGTTCCCGTTCTCCGTAGGTCAGCTAGAGAGTCACGACCTCCTATAACATACGGCTTTCTAAACACGACCAGTCTATTGGATAAGGATCCTAAGGCATACGTGGAAGCGATGTCTGACATCGACTCCGAGAGATGGCTTGAGGCCATGAAAATCGAAATGGACTCTATGAATGAGAACGAAGTATGGACACTTGTAGACCCGCCCAAAGGGGTTAAGCCAGTTGGCTGTAAATAGGTCTATAAGCGCAAACTTGGCATTGATGGAGAAGTCACAACCTTCAAGGCTAGGCTAGTAGCAAAAGGGTACACTCAATGACCTGAGGTCGATTTTGAGGACACCTACTCGCCAATAGCCATGGCTAAGTCCATTCGGATCCTGCTTGCTATAGCAGCATGGTATGACTATGAGATATGGCAGATGGATGTGAAAACGGCCTTCATCAATGGTTGCGTTGAGGAAGAGATCTACATGGATCAGCCGGAGGGTTTCACGATTACTGGAGAAGAACAGAAAGTCTATCGTCTCCAGAAGTCCATCTATGGCCTCAAATAAGCATCCCGGAGTTGGAACATTCGCTTTGACGAAGTCATACGGGGTTATGATTTCATCAAAAATGAATTTGACCCTTGTCTATACAAGAAGGTCAGTGGGAGCTCTATGGTGTTCCTAGTTCTTTATGTGGATGACATTCTGCTCATAGGAAATGACGTTAGAATGTTGGGTAACACAAAAGCATGGTTATCAACTCAGTTTTCCATGAAGGATTTGGGTGAAGCCTCCTATATTCTTGGCATCCAGATTGTTAGGGACACATCTAAAAGAATGTTAGGACTAACCCAAAACTCTAGAGAAAGTCCTGAAAAAGTTTCGGATGGACAACTCCAAACGAGGATTCCTTTCTATTAGGCATGGGACCAAATTGTCCAAGAAACAGTCTCCGCAGACTGATGAGGAACTTGAAAAGATTAAAATCGATCCCTATGCTTATGCGGTCCCTACACTAGACCTGACATCGCTTACGCCTTAAGTGCAACAAGCAAATATCAGTCCTGTGCAGGAGAGGCACATTGGAATGCGGTCAAGGGCATCCTTAAGTACCTAAGGAGGACTAAAGAAATGTTCTTAATCTATGGCAATGGAGAACTGATCCTGGAAGGCGTTAGCGATGCTAGCTTCCAGGCAGATGATGATGATGCCAAGTTTCAATCAGGTTATATATTCAGGCTCAATGGAGGAGTGGTAGCATGGAAAAGTTTCAAGCAAGCAACCACTGCTGATTCCACCACTGAGGCCGAATACATAGCAGCTTTAGAAGCTGCCAAAGAAGCGGTTTGGATGAGAAACTACATCCAAGAGTTGGGTGTGGTGCCTAGCATCGCCGAGCCCTTAGTCATCTTTTGTGATAGCAACGGAGCCATACCGCAAGCAAAGGGACCGAGATCTCATCACCGATCCAAACACATTCTTAGACGCTATCACCTTCTAAGAAAATGGTGGAAAGAAGTGACGTTCGGATGGACCGAGTCAACTCAGTAGACAACACAGCAGATCCACTGACAAAGCCTATGTCGCAGAACGCTCATACGCAACATCTTGAGAAGATGGGGATTAGGCATATGGGCGATTGGCTTTAAAGGTCAAGTGGGAGATTGTTAGAATAGGTGACCATGTAGCCAATCTTGTTACGCGAATTGTAACCTATGTCTGAACAATTTCGAAGTTTTAATAAAACATTGATGAATAAGAAAGTGAAATTCATTTGGCGCATACTTTGTCTGTGTTCACTTTAACTGCTTTATAACTGTTCGCTACACAAACAAAGCCCACAGACTGAAATCACATTTCGGGGACTGGGACTACGCTTGGAGGTAGGTCCATGAAATCAGTTCCGCTGAATCAGTCTGAAAATCTCAAAGTCAAGGAATGTCTAAAATGGGTACCGAGATTCCACTTGAGACTTGCACTAAGCATCTGCTATCGTGTTTCATCGACGGGTGACGAGGGTCGTCTAAGCAGTGTTAGTGGGTTGGCCTGCTTGGGAGCGGCTGACTGAGATGACTCGCGAAGACCGTCTTACGGAGGACCTTGAGTAGGGTTGGCTAGGTATGACGTGAGTTCCCGGTTCCAACGGTACAGGTCAAATCCTTTGACTTGAGGAATTGCTGAGTTTACCTGTACATCCAGACTGTATCTTAGGTATGGTGAGAGATTGCCAAAATGTAGTTGAGTAGTCATAAGCCATGTCTAGTGCAGCCACAGTGTACAACGTGATAGTAGTTTCCAAGAAAGGATCTGTCTCCTGTCAAAGAGTGTTGACAGTAGTGTCTCACAATTCTCTGTGTCTTATCCCTAAAATTTATGGCCACAGTAAGTGAACAGAGGGGAAGGATTCCATGCGGCGTTAGGTCCAAAATGAGTACCTACATATCCATGCCCTAGACCCTATGTGGTGAGACCGTAGACGGAAGGATAGATGTACTATAGAGCCTAAATGTTCATCCCCACGCATATTCACCTAGTCTCTAGTGCCATGGCCGTTGCTAGACGAATGGGATTCAAGGAGGAGTCTTCAAAGAGTAGGAATTAGAAGAGGAATGGGATTCCTCCTCTATAAATACTCTTAAGTGTTCTCTTTGAAAGAGATGATGAAAAATTGAAGCACACACACACACACACACCACTTGGCCTCTCCTCTCTTTCTCTCTCTCGGCCGAACTCTCTCCCTCTCTTTCCCAAGAAACTCTTCCAAGTTCTTTTGTTCTACAATTGAACTCTAAGGAGGGTTGGTCTCGTTAATCAATAACGTTCGATCAATCCGTCCTCTCCAATTAAACATACACTTGTTCTTTTGCTAGCACGAAGACGAAGATACGTGGGCGGATTGCGTGTACAAATTAAAGGGTCTCCTATCCGAGATCTTGGAGCAAAACGGGGAACAACGCGAGTACGGGCTTGAAGACGAAAACGACAATCGGTAGGTTTTCGGTTTAGAATTTTCGTTCCCCTTTTCTTTAAATCCTATGGCCTCCATGAAAGTTTTGCATGTTTCATTATTCATGAGATACACCAAATGCCAGGGAGATTCAAGGGAACACCCCTTGAACGTGTTTATTTTTCTTGTTCATAGCAGTTTAAATTCTTGCAAATTTTAATTGTACCGCGCTTCTGCATTCGCGCTACTCCCAAGCCGATCCACACGCCTTTGCTAGGTTTTCAGTTGTATGTTAATTCCAGTTTTGGAATAGGAAGAAGTTGGACTTCTTCCCTATAGTGGTATGGCTGAAAATTACCACTCTTGGAGAGGTAAAAATCGGCCATACATGGCATTAATGAGTTTGACTGTCTCTTTTGGTAAGGGACAAATCGATTCCAATCAAGCCTCTCTCTTTTGGTATAATTAAATCATACCTTAAGAGATGGTAAGCTTGATTGATGAATTAGTGGGATTGATTGGGATGTATCTAGACATTCTTGGATGAACCTAGACATATTCCAATAATCACATTAATTTTGTATATATATGAGTATATACAATCATCAAAGCAAGATAATTAATTTTCATCTTTTTCAAGGAAAAAGAAGAACAACACACTTCACTTCTCCTCACAATTTTCGGCCCTCTCTCTCTCTCTCACACACACATATCCCCTTTGTTCTTCATTTGATCTTGGATCATTTGGAAGAACAAAGCAAGTTCAAGAAAAGACACTAATTAATAGTGTTCTAGTTTTTTAAACCGAATCCTCTAGATCCATTTTCTTCTAGCAAGGAAAGCGTGCATCTCTTCCGGTGTGGTGTGGACTACTCTAGAGAGTTCATACATTTGAACTTGGTGAGCATTTCTGGAGAAGAACAACGCTCATAGCCGTACAAATGATATAACTACAAAGGTAATTTCGATTTTATGCTTTCGTAGTTTACATTTCATTTCTATGCTCTATGTACAATATATGTTTATAATATTGTTGCATCCTACATCGAATGCCCGGTTGAGCACCGAAGGATGCACCCCTTATGATTATGTGATCATTGCTTTAATTTAGGCAATCTTACCGATTCACGCTTCCACTCGTGCTCCTGGGCAGATCCGCTTGTCCCTTGAACTAGTAACAGAGCCCGGTTCGATGTAAGGGCCATAGATCTATGTGCTTGGCATGTACAACTTGCTTTTATGGCTTTAGGAGGATGTATATATGTATGAATGTATGAATGAATGTGCTTGTTTATTTGTTTGAATTTGATGGACATTATACGTGCGATTTTTTATAGATTGGATCTTAAAAATTGCATGTTTATTTTTAGTTTATTTTATATATTAATGTGCTGAAAATGAGAAATCGAAAAACAAAAAAAAGTAATAAAATGGACAGCAGCGGCAGCAGTTGGCTGCCGCCCCTGCCAGCCGGTCACAGGCTGGCGCGCGCGGGCTCACACCTGCGCACAACTTGGCCGGCGTGCCTGCCAGCGTGCGTGTTGATAGCAATACCCGTGCATAAAGCGGCCCGCGCGCGCTCTGTGCGAGCGCGCAGGCTACTGGCCGGTCTAGCGCTGCACAGGGGCGCATGCACACAAGGCATGCAAGCTGGCTGCCTGCGCTCGCGCGCGGTGCAGCCGGCCGGCCAACAGGCACAACGGTTGGGCCGTTTTGTGCCGGTTTTTGACGTTTTTCTGAAAATTGTATTTTCTGGTAATTTCTGCACGTTTTCTGAAAATGAATTAATTTTGCATAGTTGGTTTTGGAATTATTGAATTTTTTCTTAGATCAAATTTGCTTAATTAATTTGGGTTTAGTACATACTTTGGATGCATTGTATGTAATGTCTATTAAATCTAAAATTTGAATGTTGCACATTATTTATATACTTATACTTTGTGATGTTGGACATCACTTGGGTATTTTGAATATCCGTGATTAAGCATGATTATTTGGTATAATTATGTTATGTGTGTTGATGGGATCAACATGGGATGATCACAAGAGCCCTAGACGTTATGTATGGATCAATGTTATTTGTTTATATTTCTATCGGGTGGGGCCTGCGTGCCTCTTGTTTTGGGACTATCATCTCTCGTTTTTCTAGCCTCATGATGTTAAGGCTTGTTCATTTCCTTTCCATGTATTATTTTCATATGTAATGAGGGTAGCTAGTTTTGGTGAGGTTTATTTTGTAATAATGACAAGCCCATGTAGTCGGAGACCCAAGGTGTAACATTAAGGCATAACAAGAAGAGCCACAAGGCCCATTGGAACGACAATGAGTTTATCACTAATGTAATAGTGTAGGACCACCCCAGGCAGACTATAGACTCACTGCGGGCTCAGTCGGTCGCATAGGTTGGGCTTGTGATCATCGTAACAAGGGTATGTTGTGTTTTACTGCATGCGGCGTATTTATTTAACGCTTTATGAATATTGGATATTTATGCATGCTAAAACAATTAATGTGATGAGGTCTCGGTCATTATCAAACTCTAGTTGGACCAAATTAAATATTAGATCCAGAATGGACTTGGATCAAAATGGCATTTTGATCTGTCCAAGCCTTCTGTCCACAACAATGTGGTGAGGAAGCTACCACTATCCAAGTGTGGTCTCACGAGTCGTGGCACACTTGGACTAGGGGAAAACTACACCATTGTTGCGAACGAAGACATTGCACTTGCTGTTTCCCTGTCTCACGAGTCGTGGGGGGCGATTGTTGATGTATGATTTAGTTTATAGGTCGGGCCCAACACTGAGTAACATGGTTCACTTGGAGTCCTCGAAACCATGCGAATATGTGAGACAAAATATCTTGGGAATCTCATTATATGAGAATGATATTGGATATCTCCCATGAGGTTTTCTTCATGTGAATCGTTAAAGCGAGGCATGGAGATCACGCTTATGGATCCCAATCCCACTAGGAAATGGTTTTCCAAAACTCCACTTGAGAGTGGTGTACTTTCATATAAATAGTGGGAGGGTTAAAGACTTAAAGACTATGTCTTTAACTTGAATAATAATATTACCATCATCTGCTAATTTATGCTTTACATTTTATAAATGTAGATATGTCTAAGAATCCTTTGACCATGGTACTTGAGACTAATAAGTTTAACAGAACGAACTACTCGGACTGGCTAAGAAACCTAAGGATTGTCCTCGATTTCGAGAACTAAGGCTACGTCTTGGATGAGCCGCCGCCGAGCGACTTACCAGAGGAGTCCATGCCAGAAGAACGTTTGACGTTTGAGAAATAGCATGAGGACAACCGAAACGTACGTAGTATCATATTGGCTTCGATATCTAACGACATCCAGAAGCAATATGAGAGGTTGGACAACGTCACCGCCATAATGCTCCGCATGAATGAGGTTTATGCGGTTTTAGACAGGCATATTAGATATGCCGCCACAAAAACATTCTTTGACACCAAGCTAGCTGAAGGATCATCTGTACAAAGTCATGGGGTAAAGATGCTTTCCCTAGAGGAGAAGCTCGAGGACCTTAAAGCTGGGCTTAACAGTGACACGTACATTGACGTGATCCTCCAGTCGCTTCCTCCGTCGTATGACCCGTTTGTTGTAAACTACAACATGAACGGACTTGAGAAGTCTATTCATGAGTTGATCAACATACTAGTGTAATACGGGGCAACGACCCACAAGTCAGCGCCGGCGGTATTGATAGAAGAGGCTTCGACCTCCAAGGCGAATGGCAAGAGGGCCAGACGCTGGAAGAGGAAGAAGGAAAAGGGAAAGACGGTTGCGACCCTTGCTCGCGCTCCTGGCGCCCCTGTTGCCCCAGTTGGAATGAGCAAAGGGAAAGGGAAGGCTTGTGGTTCTAAGCAGTCCAAGGCAAATGATATCTGCATGCATTGCCAAGGAAAGGGGCATTGGAAGAGGGAGTGCCCACAACTCCTCTCCAATCCGGTATGTATATGGTTGAAGTAAACATGACAACTAATTCTGCTTCGTGGGTATTGGATACTGGGTGTGGTGCTTACATCTGCAATGATTTGCAGCACTGCAAAGACGCATAAGGCTAACCAAGGATGAGATGATCTTGAGGCTAGGCGATGGCAAGGCTGTTGCTACGGAAGCCGTAGGATCAATGGAGTTAGCCATTAGTAGTCATGTTAGGATTGTACTGAACGACTGTTTCTATGTACGTAGCATGATAAAGAGTATTGTATCCATCCCCGTCCTTGATAAGGAGGGTTATTCTTTCACCATCAATAAAAATGATCTTTATATTATCAATGATGGCGTGTCTCATTTGCTTGGTACATTGGTGAACGGTCTGTACATACTTCAACAGTCTAATTGGATTATGACTGCAAAACACAAACAAAAATATGATAATCAAGATAATGCACAGATTTGGAATGCAATGTTTAGTCATATTTCTAAGGATATGATGAGAAGGTTGGTGGACTCAAAGAGTCTAGAAATAGACGATTTGGACAACCTATCGACATGCGATCCTGTCTAAAGGGAAAGATGACCAAGAAACCCTTTGTTGGACAAAGCACGCTAGCCAACGGTCTGTTGGATTTGATCCATACGGGCGTCTGTGGTCCATTAAATACTCAGGGTAGAGGTGGTTACTCATACTTCGTAACCTTTACCGATGATCACTCCCGGTATGGTTATGTTTACCTGATGAGGTGCAAGTCTGAAACCTTTGAAAGGTTTAAGGAATACAGACTTGAAGTAGAGAATCAAACCGATCGTACGATCAAAGCCCTTCGGTCGAACCGAGATGGAGAATATGTTAAGTGGCGAATTCATTGATTATCTAAAGGAGAATGGAATTTTCTCTCAGTGGACTCCTTCTGGACCACTACTGTTGAATGGTGTGTCTGAAAGGAGGAATCGAACGTTGTTGGACATGGTCCGATCCATGATGAATTTTATCGAACTCCCCTTATCCTTCTGGGGATATGCTCTTGAGACGGCGGCCAAACTTTCGAACTTGTCGCCATCTAAGAAGATATCTCATATGCCATATGAGATATGGCATGGCAAACCTGCCTCATACAAATACTTGAAAGTGTGGGGGTTGCCCCGCATATGTCAAGAGATTAGTGGGAGATAAAATGGACTCCAGGTCCAGTTTATGTAGGTTCGTCGGATATTCGAAAGAAACTGCAGGGTATTATTTCTATGATCCCTCCGAGCAAAAGGTGTTTGTCTCACAAAACGCAGTATTCTTGGAAAAGGATTTTCCATTGGATAGTCGACATGATGAGGTACTCCTTGAGGAATTAAGTGACGTACCCCATGAGACAACAGTGAAATTTGAGCCAGTGGTTCCCACTGATAATGTTCCAGTCCTTCGTAGGTCGGCCAGAGTATCCCAACCTCCTGATAGGTATGGATTTATGGGCCTGACCGGTCAGTTGGATAATGATCCAAGGACATACGGAGAAGCGATGTCGGACATTGATTCGGATAAGTGGCTTGAGGCCATGAAATCCGAGATAGACTCGATGGGTGCAAATCAGGTTTGGACCCTAGTGGACCCACCCAAAGGGGTAAAACCCATAGGGTGTAAATGGGTCTACAAATGTAAGCTTGGAGCTGACGGGGAGGTTACAACCTTCAAAGCCAGGCTTGTGGCGAAAGGTTACACTCAACGACCTGGGGTCGATTTTGAGGAAACCTACTCGCCCGTAGCAATGGCTAAGTCCATTTAGATTCTACTTGCTACAACAGAATGCTATGACTTTGATATTGAAGGACAAGGGGATCCGCCCGGGAGCGCGAGCGTAAGCAAGAAAGCGTGAAAATAGTGCGTAAATTTAAATCAAATTCAAAATACGCGAATTCCAAGGGGTGTACCCTTAGGTGCTCAACCGGGCGTTCGATGTAGGATGTGTAAATATTGAAAATATATATTTAAACACATAGGGCATAGATATATAAATGAAATCAATCAAAGCGTAATAAACCGTTACCTTTGATTGTTTAGCGTATGCTCCCGGCTACTAGCGTTGTTCCTTCTCCGGAATGCTCACGAAATCCAAACGTATGGATTCTCCAAAGGTGATCCACACCACACCGGAAGAAACACACGTTCTTCTTTCTAGAAAAGAACGGGTTTAGGAAGGAATCGGTTTAAGAGAAGAACACTATGAATTAGTGTTCTCTTAAACTTACTTTGTTCTTCTTCATGATTCAAAATCAAGTGAAGAACACAAGTGTGAGAGAGGGAGGGAGCACGAAATTTGAGAGAGAGGAGAGGATTTTTGTCTTCTCTTTTTCCTAGAAAAAGATGAATAATGAATCACTTATGTTTGGTGTTGTATATTCTAATATATATACATAATTAATGTGATTATTGGAATGTGTCTAGGTTCATCCAAGGATGTCTAGATTCATTCCAATCAATCACCATCAATTCTTCAATCAAGCATACAAAAATTTATGGTATGATCAAATCATACCAAAAGAGAAGAGCTTGATTGGAGTTGATTTGTCTCTTTCCAAAAGAGATAAGTCAACATACCACCTAGCATGAAACATGGCTGATTTTGCTTCCTCCAAGGGAGCGTGTCGGCCATGTTTAATTAAGGAAAGAAGTCCAACTTCTTCCCATTCCAAATTAGGAATTATTTCTCCTCTCGGGTATAATTTAACGGACCGGGTTTTATCGTAATCCAATTACGACGAACCCAATATTAAATCTAATTTAATGTCCACTTAAATTATTCCCGTTGATCTTTTAATCCAATTAAAAGATCCAACGTCTCAACGTCTCAACTTTCCATATTTAATCGAAAATCCAATTTACCGATTAAACGAAAGCCCAATACAATATCGGCCCGTCCATCCAATGGACTTTCCCTTAAGAAATCCAATTACTTATTTTATCCTTCGAGATTGACTCCAGTCGATCTCTCAACCTCCTCGGTGATTTGTGTATGACCCTTTAGGTTCACCCTCAGCTAGACTTGGGCCCGTGTCCCACAAGGGCCCGTTACCATGGGTGGCCGTCTAGCAACGTTCCATGGCACTAGAGACTAGGTGAATTGGCGTGAACATTTAGGCGCCGATTCCGTACGGGTATGATCCTTCCGTCTACCGTCTCCCGGCCTTAGTCTAGGGTCTGGAATTGGGCGTCGGTTCCCATCCTTGACTAGGCATCTATGTTTAATACTCGAGACTACGTATGCTTCATTGCGTCGACACAGGAAACCATTCCCTGTTCGACCAACCACTGTGGCCACAGCTTCAAACAGCATGAACGTGTCTCCGAGTGCATAGGAGATACCTCTGTCACATACTGACAGGGGACAATTCCTCTTCTTGGAATCCACCGTCCTCGCTACACATTCTGACTGCACTGGACAAGGCTTATGATAATCATCTTACAGAATGATTACCTCTCGCCAGATCCAAGATACAGCCGTCCTGTGCACATGACTGCTATGATTCCTCAAGTCTGAGGATTACTCCCGTACTATCGGAACCGGGGAAATCCAATCATACCGACCAAGCCTCCAAGGCTTCCATATGATGATCCCCGCGAGTCAGTCCAGTTGGCTCGACCCTAGTTGACCAACCCATCAAGATCGTGTAGGCGTCCCACGCCTGTCGCCGATGAAACACGGCACTCATCCAATGAACACGACTCTTGACGCAAGTCTCAATAGGACTCTCGATGCCCTGTCTCGAGGTCCTCGACTTGGAACGTTTCAGACCCAACTCTTAATCAGTTGGTTTCATGACCACCATCCAATGCGTGGCCCAATTGCACGAGTTGTTATCCATGGTCTGTGGGCTTTGTTGCGATATAAGTTAAACACCGTTTTAACAAATGTAAGATGAGCACAACAAAGAAGGTACCATTGGTGACGAACACTTATCTTATTCATCACATAATAATAATATTACATTTACATCAAGTTGTCAGATAGGTTACAAATCGCCAAACCTATTGGCTTTCTGGTCACCTATTCTAACAAATATATGGTAGATGGACGTGAAAACGGCCTTCCTCAACGGTTTCATAAAGGAAGAGATCTATATGGATCAACCGGAAGGTTTCACATCTGTTGGAGAAGAGCAGAAGATGTGCCGTCTCCAAAGGTCCATCTATGGCCTCAAACAAGCTTCCTAAAACTGGAACATATATTTTGATGAAGTCATACGGGGATATGATTTCATCATGAACGAGTCCGATCCTTTGTGTATACAAGAAGATCAGTGGGAGCTCAGTTGCGTTCCTAGTACTTTACATGGATGACATCTTGCTCATTGGGAATGATGCTAAGTTGTTGGGAACTACTAATACTTGTTTGTCTACACAATTTTCGATAAAGGATATGGGGGAGGCATCCTACATCCCTGGCATCAAAATCTACAGGGATAGATCTAGAAGGATGTTAGGAATAGCCCAGTCCTCGTGTATTGAGAAAGTCTTGAAGAGATTCAAGATGGAGAACTCAAAATGAGGATTCCTTCCTATGAGGCATGGAATTAAGTTATCTAAGAAGCAGTCTCCTAAGACTGATGAGGAACTTAAACGGATGTTGGACATCCCCTATGCTTTAGCTGTAGGCAGCATTTAGTACACTGTCCATTGCACTAGACCCGACGTGGCTTTCTCTTTGAGCATAACAAGTCGATATCAAGCGTGTGTTGGGAGGCACACTGGAGTGCGGTTAAGACTATCTTGAAGTACCTGAAAGGACTAAGGACATGTTCTTGATCTACGGTGGTGGAGAATTGATACTGGAAGGCTATAGCGACGCTAGCTTCTAGTCGGATGACGGTTATGCCAAGTCTTAGTCTAGTTTTGTATTCAAACTAAATCATTGCATGGTTTCTTGGAAGGGTTCCAAGCAGGCTACCACGGCGGACTCCACCATAGAGTCTGAATACATGGCGGCTTTGGAAGCTGCAAAGGAAGCCGTTTGGATGATGAGCTATATCCAATGGTTGGATGTAGTGCCTAGCATTGCTAAGCCAGTAGTTCTCTTTTGTGATAATAATGGGACAATAGTACAACCAAAGAAACCGAGATCTCATCACCGATCCTATCATATTCTTGGACGCTACAATCTGCTAATAGAGATGGTTAGAAGGGATGACATTCAGATGGACCGAGTCAACTTCGTAGAAAACATAGCAGATCCAATTCCTAAGCCCGTGTCGCAAGTTTCCCATACTCAGCATCTGGATAAGATGGATTTGAGGTGAATGGGTGATTAGCTTTAGGTCAAGTAGGAGATTGTTAGAATAGGTGACCAGAAAGCCAATAGGTTTGGCGTTTTCTAACCTATTTGACAACTTGATGTAATGTAATATTATGCAATGAATTAAATGAGTATTCATTACCATTGGTACCTTTTTTGTTGTGCTCATTTTTCATATGTTAAATGGTGTTTTACATATATCACAACAAAGTCCACAGGCCACGGTTAACAACTCATGCAGTTGGGCCACGCATTGGATAGTGGTCATGAAACCAATTGATAAAGAGTTGGGTTTGAAACGTTCTAAATCGAGGACCTCGAGACATGGCATCGAGAGTCCTATAGAGACTTGCACCAAGAGTCGTATTCATTGGATGAGTGTCGTGTTTCATCGGTGAGAGGCATGGGACGCCTAAACGATCTTGGTGGGTTAGTCGACTGGGGTTGAGCAGACTGAACTGACTCGTGGGGATCATCATATGGAAGCTTTGGAGGCTTGGTTGGTATGATTAGATTTCCCCGATTCTGATAGTATGGGAGTAGTCCTTGGACTTGAGGGACCATGACAGTCACGTACACAGGATAGCTGTATCTTGGATCTAGTGAGAGGTGATCATTCTGTAAAATGATCATTATAAGCCTTGTCCAATGCAATCAGAATGTGTAGTGAGGAGAGTGGGTTCCAAGGAGAGGATCCGTCCCCTGTCAGTAGGTGACAGAGGTATCTCCTATGCACTCGGAGACACGTTCATGCTGCTTAAACCTTTGGCAACAGTAGTTTGTCGAACAGGAAATGGTTTTCTGTCTCGATGCAATGAGGCATGCGTAGTCTTGAGTATTAAGCATAACTGTCTAGTCAAGGATGGGAACCGACGCTCAATTTCATACCCTAGACTAAGGCCGGGAATGGTAGATGGAAGGATTGTACCCGTACGGAATCGGCGCCTAACTGTTCACACCAACATTCACCTAGTCTCTAGTGCCATAGACCGTTGCTAGACGGCCACCCATGGTAACGGGCCCCTGTTGAACACGGGCCCAAGTCTAGCTGAGGGTGAACCTAAAGGGTTACACACAATTCACCGAGAAGATAGAGAAATTGACTTGGAGTCAATTTCGGAGGATAATACGTAATTTGATTACTTAAGGGATTGTTCATTGGATGGATGGGCCGATATTGTGTCAGGCCCTCATTTAATCGGTACATGGGATTTATCGGTTAATATAGAGAGTTGAAAGATTGGGTCTTTCAATTGGATGAAAAGATCAATGGGAATTATTTAAGTGGACCTTGAATTAAATGGAATTTAATTTTGGGTCCGTTGTAATTGGATTACAGTGGAACCCGATCCGTTAAATTTTGGCCCAAGAGGTGTGTTAATTCCACTTTTGGAAGAAAGAAGTTGGACGTCTTCCCTATAGTGGTATGGCCGAAAATTACCACTCTTGGAGAGGTAAAAATCGGCCATACATGACCTTGATGAGTTTGATTTGTCTCTTTTGGTACGGGACAAATCAATTCCATTCAATCCTCTCTCTTTTGGTATGATTAAATCATACATTAAGAAATGGTAGGCTTGATTGATGAATTACTGGGATGGATTGGGATGTATCTAGTCATCCTCGGATGAACCCAGACACATTCCAATAATCATATTAATTTTGTATATATATAAGTATATACAATCATCAAAGCAAGAGAATTCATTTTCATCTTTTTTTCGGAAAAAGAACAAAAACATTCTTCACTTCTCCTCACAATTTTCGGCCCTCTCTCTCTCTCTCACATGTCCCCTTTTGTTCTTCATTTGATCTTGAATCATTTGAAAGAACAAAGCAAGTTTAAGAAAAGATACTAATTAATAGTGTTCTAGTTTCTTAAACCGAATCCTCTAGATCCATTTTCTTCTAGTAAGGAAAAAGTGCATCTCTTTTGGTGAGGTGTGGACTACTTTAGAGAGTCCATACGTTTAAACTTGGTGAGCATTTCCGGAGAGGAACAACGCTCATAGCCATACAAATGATATAACTACAAAGGTAATTTTGACTTTACGCTTTCGTAGTTTACATTTCATATCTATGCTCTATGTACAATATAGATTTATAATATTGTTACATCCTACATCCAACGCCCGGTTGAGCACCCAAGAGTACACCCCTCGGGATTGTGTGATCATTGCTTTAATTTATGCAATTTTATTGTTTCACGCTTCCGCTCGCGCTCCAGGACGGATCTGCTTGTCGCTTCATCTTTGTCCTTGAAAGTTCAGAAATAAAAAAGCTCTAAGCTAAATCAACTTGAGTTTCATTTTTCTTAATTACTGTTTTTTAATATAATCCACAAAGTAGATACTCGAAATTCGGGAAAAAAAAAATCACATTTTATTATGTTACTTTGGCTTGACTGCAATTTTGGTCTACTCCGATTTTAATTGACAACTTGGAATTGCAAATGTCAAAAACGTATTGCAAGACGTAGCATATTTGATCTAATCTCGGTCAAAAAATGCTAATTCCATTGGGAAAAAGTATATGCTTAACACGTGAAAATATTATTTTTTCGATGAAATTTGACCACCACCAAAAAATAGGCTTATAGCAATGGACATTTTGCAACGGATTGGTCCGTTGCAAATTTGCAATAGTTTTTGCCATGCCTTTGCAACGAATTCTGATTTTTTTTACATATTATTGCAAATTCCATTGCAAAATTTCGTCAACTTTAAGATGACCTACATTCAACATAAGTCGTTACAAAGGTCGTAGCGAAATATTGCAATGACAAATTCCATTGCAAACTTCCAACAGTTTTTCGCAACGAAAACGTTTCATTGCATACTTTACAACGAAGTTTCTAGTTACATCGATTGCAAAAAAATTACAACCCATTTTGCAGCGAAAACACGTCGTTGCAAAATGTATTTCATGATTTGCAACAAATTTAGCAACGGATGTTTTTTTCGGTGCAAACTTGCCGATAATTTTGGAATGGTATTTGCAGTGACCTATGAAGTTGTTGCAATCCGTACGTTAAATTTGTAGGCATTGATTATTGAGCCGTAAAAATTGGACAAAAACACAGCATGACTTTTTGGATGGGGAGAAAATTCATTGTCTATGTTGTGTATGTAAAAATCGTAAGTAAAAATCCACGGAGGATGTGACATATGACCTATATAAGAAAGGTTTTAAGAAAAATTACTATAATTGGACACCTCTTGGTGAGCTTATACAGATGGATTGCGAGCATCCGATGTCAGCTGACAACTCTGTAGATCAAACGACAAATTGGAATAACTATGAGCAATTAAATTGGGATCAGAGGATGGTGTTTGATGCAGCTGGTCTTGTATCTCGTCCACAGGGGGATGAATTCAATGATTTGACATATCCTAGATATCAATCACATGAAAACGAGGTTGGTCTGAGTTCTAATTATGATGGGGTACAGTACAATACTGACAATTTAGGAGCATTGTCTAAAAAGGTTTTTTGATGTCGTGTGTGCTGTAGATCAACTGTTATACGCTGGGAGCAAAACTCACTCTCAGTTATCTCAGTAGTGATCTTAGTAAACATAAAATCTGAACATAATGTATCATATAGTTGTCATGATCAGTATTTACAAGTAATAGGGGTGATGTTGCCACGAGATCACACATTACCCAATGATTATTATAGTATGAAAAGGTTGATAAGAGAGTTGAGTTTACCTGTTGAGAAAATTGACCCATGTAAGGCTAGTTGTATGTTATTTTGAAAAGAAGACAAGCATTTAGAATTATAAAAGTTGTGTGAGCATGCTAGGTATGAACCTTGCAGGGGTCAAAACCCTCGTCATAAAAGAACTGTATATGCTACACTCCGATATTTACCGATAAATCCCTAATTGCAGAGGTTGTATGCTTCCAATACAACAGCTGAGTACATGAGTTGGCATGCCACTCATGAGACAGAGGGGTTATGTATCATCCATCTGATGCAGAGGCATGGTTTTCAATGAGACACATCCAGATTTTTGCTTTAAAACCCCGCAATGTTCGTCTTGGCCTTCGTGTTGATGGTTTCGCCCCTCATGGACAATATGGCAAATCATATTCTTGTTGGCAAGTTATCGTTACACCATATAACCTTTCTCCAGGGATATGTATGAAATCTGAGTATATATTTTTTTCGTTGATTATTCCTGGTCCTGCTAATCCCAAATGATGTATTGATGTATACTTGCAGCCTTTGATTGAGGAGCTGCTACAATTGTGGCAAGTAGGTGAACAAACGTATGATGGGTCTAAATATTTTTTTTTTCATGATGAGGGCTACACTTATGTGGACTGTTAATGACTTTTCAGCTTATGGGATGTTTTCTAGTTGGGGTACTGCTGCGATAACGGGTTGTCCAATATGTATGGATAATACACCGGCATTTCACCTTCAACACGGCAGGAAAGCAAGTTACTTTTATTATCATTGACAGTTTTTAAGAACAACACATCCTTATAGAAGAAATAAGAAAGCGTTCACCAAGGGTAGAGTTGAAAAGAATGAAGCTTCACGTAGAGTAGACGAGGAGAGAATACTGCATTCTGTGTGCCATTTTAAATCTATTGTCGAGGACCCTCTTTGTTACCTCCTGGATATGGAATTGAACACAAGTGGACAAATAGAAGTATTTTCTGGGATCTCCCGTACTAGATCATAAATATATTTCGACACAATCTTGACGTCATGCACATAGAGAATAATGTATTTGACAATATATTCAACACCAGAATGAACAACAAGGGAAAAACAAAGGATAATTTGAATGCAAGGAAAGATGTTGGGATCATTTGTAACCGACCATAAATTGTTGTAGATGAAGGCCAATCGAGAAGCATGGCTAAAGCAAGGCCAATGAAATGAAATTGTTACATTGGATAAACATCAAAAGGCAAAAATATTTAAGTGGATTAAATGTTTGAGGTTCCGGATGGATATGAATGAAGAGTCATGACTGTCATGTCTTCATGGAGAGACTCATATCGATAGCATTTAGAAAAATATTGCCAGAATTTGTATGGAGTGCATTGGCATAAGTGAGCCTCTTGCTCCAAGCCATATGAAAGATTATGTGGATCGTCCCGGGAGATGAGCGCGTATAGCGGAAGCGCGAAAGAATGCGTAATAAAAAAAAAATTACAAAGCATAATTAAATGGAATTTAAATCATGCATAACTTACATAAACGAATCAAGGGGTGTGCCCTTGATTCTCCCGGGCGTTCGGTGTATCTCATGTTCAATAAAACACAACATGGAGGCCATAGAATTAGAACCGAAAAATATAATTAAAGGACCTACCCGGTTGTAGTTTTATCTTCATTTCGGCTACATGCATTGTTCCCCGTTTTGCACCAAGATCTCAAAGAAGAGACCCTCTAAATCATCTCACCCACTGCACCGGAAAGCAACGAACCCTTGTGCTAGCAAGAAAATCATTGGGGAGAAGAGACATCGGTACACGCTATCAATTAACACAACCAATGTCTCTTATGTTCTTAACTTGAATAAAATCAAGAAAAACAAAGTATAATTCTTGGAGAGAAAAGAAGGGGATGGATGAAACTTGAGAGGGAATTGAGAGATGAGAGTTGTAGAGAATACTAGGTGTGAGTGTGTGTTTTTTGAGTATTTATAGAAGATGGAATTTCCTATTCCTTCTCAAACTCTTCCAAAGAGACACACTTTGACTAGGATTTTGACCTAGTCAAATCCTAGTCAAATTAGGCTTTGATTAAGTCAAATTAATCATGGCCCTTCATCTCATCATTCTCTAGATCAAATCTTGTCCATCCATTTTGATGGGCTTTATGGAATGGGCCTATTTAATTCTATATTAAATATTCCCATGGACTTTATATTAAATCATAATTAATATACTAAGCCCATTAATTAATTAATGGAAAGGACTTATTTAATTCTAAATTAAATAGTCCCATGGACTTTATATTAAATCCTATTTAATATACCAAGCCCATTAATTAATTCCATAGAATGGGATTATTTAATTCTAAATTAAATAGTCCCATGGACTTTATATTAAATCCTATTTAATATACCAAAGCCCACTAATTAATTAATTCACCCTTTTAATCTAATTAAAAGGAAAGCCCATGCTTTATAAAATTCATAAATCTAATTTATGAACTCAAGCCCGATTATTCCAAATAATTCATCGAGGCTTGAATCTCCAAGAAGTATAATTTAATTCCATTAAATTAAACCTTCTCCCGGAATTAATTCTAAATTAATTCCCTTTCATTTGGTGTAGCGGGTGTGACTCTTTAGGTCCACCTTTCAGCTAGACTTGGACCTACTTTTTGTTATTTCATAACCAAAGTAGTCTGTTACCATGGGTGGCCATCTAGCAACGGTCCATGGCACTAGAAACTAGGTGAATTTATGGTGTGAACATTTAGGCTCCGACTTATACGCAGGTGCGGTCCTACCGACGCTCGATACGTACGGGTACAGTCCTACTGTCGCCTGTTTCCCGGCCTTTAGTCTAGGGGTCGGTTCCCATCCTTGACTAGGCAACTATGCATAATGCTCGAGATAGGTTTAACTCGACGTAGGAAATCCTTTCCCACTACATCAAGTGCTATGGCCATAGACTTTGTGAGTCTAAACCATCTCCGAGCACATAGGAGATCTTGCTGTCATATCCTTTGACAGGGGACAGATCCTATCTTGGAATTCACCGTTCTTACATACTCCGACTGCACTGGACGAGGCTTATGATGACCATGTGATATAATCGATCAAATTTCACCAGATCCAAGATACAGCCTTAGTATGTAGGGGACTGCCGTGATCCTCAAGTCCGAGGACTAATCCCGTGCTATCGGAACCGGGAATACAAGTTATACCGACCAAGCCCGAGTAGCTTTCATATGACGATTCCCGCGAGTCACCTCAGTCGGCCGCTCCCCAGCAGGCCGACCCACTAACACTGCTTAGACGATCCTCGTCACCCGTCGATGAAACACGACAGCAGATGCTTAGTGCAAGTCTCAAATGGATTCTCGATGCCCTTTCTCGAGATTCCTTTGACTTGGAGTATTTCAGACTGATTCGACGAAACTAATTTCATGAACCTACCTCCAAGCGTAGTTCCAATTTCCCGAAATGTTATTTCAGTCTGTGGGTGTTTGTTGTGACATCGTAACGATGCAAGCAGTAAGTACAACAAACTCATGCCTATGAATCCTTACTACATTCATTAACATAATATTACTTGTTCATAGATTGACGAATGGTTCTCAGAACAGCCAATACCATTGACTTTCTGGTCACCTATTCTAACAATCTCCCACTTGACCAATAAGTCAATGACCCACTTTGTTCAGAATCCTCTGAGTATGAGTAATCTACGATACCGACTAAGGTATTGTGAGTCCACTTATATTTCCTTGCGAAGCAATACGGTCTATCCGTGTTACCTCTATCCACCATTGCCTCCTAGAGATGGTGGTTGTCTAAGAATATTTTCGTGGATCTTGTGATGAGATCTCATGCCAATACTCCCATAGCCAAGTTGGCTGCCATATAGGCGAACAATGCTTGGTCGTGCTAGGCGCCACGTCCATCCTCTGGATGCAGTCTTCATCAGTGACCACTATCCGATGCACTCGTCATTAGGCCTGACTGTGCATATCTTTGAGACTAACTGGTTTTCACTTATGCTCTGGAAGCTAGTATCGCTTTAGCCTTCCAAAGCAACTCTCAACAGACGGTGCATCATGAACACATCTTTAGTCCTTATTCAGGTACTAAGGATCGTTCTTGATTGCTGTCTTCAACCCCTCAGTGCATTACCGATTTATGTTGAGCCATGCTAGAAGCACTCTCAACATCGGTTCCTATACGCCGAGTAAACATATCATATGTTTGCCTAGGGTTAAGACATAGGGGATACTCAACATCCAAGCCTTCTCATTAGTCCACCGTGACTAAGTCTTGAATGGCTTGATGCTTTATGCATAGTATCCAAGTTTTCTCATCAGTCTTACCATGACTGAGTCTCGAACAACTTTTCCCTCTACATATTTGAGTTTTCTCATCAGTCTACCATGACTGAGTCTTTGATAAGCTCAATTCATGATATGTATGTGGGAACCCTAAAATGTCATGGAGAATTTTTCGTGAGTTACAATTTGTGTTTTAGTGATTCCTAATGCCTTGAATTCATCCATGAATCAAGATATTACACACTTAAACACTTGAAACGCCATTTCTACTCCCACTGACCACCTACATCGTTTAAGACCGAGTCATGCTCCGTATGAGCTCGTCAAAACGAATATTCCAGTTATGCGGTGTTTCAAACCTTGTTTGAATTTCCTAGTGGATTCTATGGCTCATCTCCATAAATCCTACTACGATGTCCAACATCACGTTCCGCAGGTCATTTGGATTACTATCCAAATTTGACCGAACATATCCCGATCACTCGTACCTCTTATGACATTCGGGTTCGTTCTTAAGGGGACTTGGAATATGATCAATTTAAGTAAGAAATGCAATTATAAGCAACGTTTAGCATTATTCTGTCGTAAACCTACACAAACTAGACACCGAGTCTAATTTGTCTCCCACTAGTCCCTTGACGTATGTAGGATCCTTCTACATGCTCAAGGACTTTGTCGGGACATAGGCTTGCCAAACCGTGGCTCCTTGTGCGTGACTCCTAGAAAAGTGCCATGTTCCTTAAGTTGGCAATTTTGAGTCTACGTCTACACGGGCTAAGGTAATTGGGCGAAACTTCGATTGATCTTCGTCTAACAAGATTCGATTGTTCCCTTTATTAGAGACCGTCATACTTGGCCTTTACACGAAACGTTTCATTGAGAATTCCATTCTCAACTTGGATGCTCAAGAGCTCCCACTAAATACACGGCCTTTTCGATCTTTATCGAAACAGGTTTAATTTTGTGACCATTTATGGCTCACCACCTCAAGTCTAATTCCCAATCCTCCTATGGAACTTTTAGACTTTTGAACCCTCTTATGGTCTTGTGTATTTGTAACCTACAGTTTTCTTATTGGATCCCTTCCAATAGACTATTTGGCAAGCCTACTTTGTCCAACAAAGAGCTTTCGGACTTTCTTCTTCATAAAAGACTTGTAAATTTAGTCGATTCGAATCATCTATTTCTAGATTCATCGAACTTTCCAATTTACTTATCTTTTAAGAAGAAACGTCCTAGCTGTTGTAGATGCCAAATATGTAAGTTGGTCTTGATTAATCCATTTAGATAATTAGAATTTTGAGTATCCATAAACCTTTTATGGGATGGTGTTCTAGGAATTCACGTGTAACTACTAGCAAACATGAATCAATATTCAATAATTTTGTTTGATCAAATATGTATGTAATAAAACCTTTGTCCAACAAAGAGACATACTTTTGATCATGCTAGGTTACGTAATTCCTATATTGTCCTAACATGATCACGATTATGGGCCTAACAAGTCTCTAGTCCTTTTCACCAATGGACCTTGCCATTGTTGAATCCTAGAACTGTTCTTGGCTTTTAAGTCCTTATTCACTTTCTGCAAACCACTCGCAGATTAGTGATAGGAATGGTATCAAATACCAAATAGAGTAAAAGTGATCATGTCAATACTCAATATCAAATTGTACCTACATTGGAGAAAGGTTCAGGATACTCCCTTTTCCAATGGCCCTCTTTACGACAGTGAATGCTTACGTTCTTAGAAATCTATGAACTTGACTGCTTGAACCTTTTGCTCTTTCCTTTACCTCCACCTTGTGTTGTAAAGGCACAACACTTGAAGTGCTTTAATAGTTGATGTTACCTTACCCTTCTTCCTCTTTTAGCGTCTGGCACCTTGCCTTTCGCTATGGAGGTTGAAGCCTCTCCTACTAGTACCGACGGTGCAGATTTTGCAATCGTTGCTTCGTACTAGCCCAACATATACCAACCTATGAAGATCTTTTCTAAGCTCATTCATGTTGATAATTAATGGTTCGTAGGAGGGAGGAAGAGACTGAAGGATCATGTCAATGTACTTCTCTTTTTCAAGACTGACTTGGAGGTCTTTTGAGCTTCTCCACTAGGGATTGCATCATCACTCCATGTTCTTTGTACCGACATCCCTTCCGTCATCTTAGCTCCAAACATGCCTTCGTTGTATTTTACCCCACATGCTGGTCCAGGACCATATAGACATGATGCAATCGAAGCATAGTTTGAGCCAACATTATTATATCCTACTTGCCGGTGGTCATCCTTCAACTTTTGAACGCCAAGCGTTACCTTAGTTGTCGACCCCTCCGGCAAGGGCTGAGGAACGTCCTCATTCCGGTATGTGAGTTAAGGTTCTGGAAATCTAAGACCATCTTAAGATTTCGTAGTCAATCCGTGTAATTAGTTCCCTTTTAGTGAGCCTCTTAGTGATGTGTTTGGTGGATTCTTAGACATTCACAACATATATATAAAGCAGAAAATAATAAGCAGAGTGAAGTAATATTTTGGTTAAGTCTCGGTCTTTAGTCCTTAACCTCTCCCACTATTTCTACGAAAACACGGCACTCTCGTTGTTTTCGGGAAATCCTTTCCTAGTGGGCTCGAGATCCATAGCGATCTCCCCCATACCCCGCTTTTACGATTCGCATGGGAAAAGAACCTGTGGGAGGTATTCCATACCATTCTCATTCCACGAGATTCCCGAGATAATTGCCTCACCCTTGCACGTGATCCCGAGGACTCCAAGCGAATCACGTTATTCGGGCGTTAGACCCGACCCAATCAACCGATTCATAGACTCACTGCTACCTCCACGACTCGTGAGACAGGTAACAGCAGTCTACTCATTGTTCATGACAAAGTGCAGCTTCTCTTAAGCACGATAGTCGTGCCACGACTCGTGAGACCACGCTATCGACCTAAAAGATCTTCCTCACTTTTGCCATGGATGGAAGGCTTGGACAGACTCCCAGAGTCCTAGTCCATTGATTAAGGGTCTACATTTAACTTGGTTCAACCAAGTGAGAGTTTTGATAGAATGAGACCTCATCACATATATTAAGTATTGCATTGCATGCGTTATGGCAGAAATATTCGAAGCGTGAATGTAACCATACATAAAGCATATAGAATAATCATAAGCATATAATACGCATCGCATGCAAAATAAAGCCTAGCACACCCCTGTAGGATGATCATAAGCCCAAACTTATGCGACCCACTGAGCCCGCAGTGGATCTATGGTCAATCTAAGGGTAGGTCCTATGCTATTACAAGTTTTAATAACCCATTACATGCAATGGGCCTTGTAAGTCCTCTTTATCTTCTTGGGCTCTCCATCATGGGCCTACACAGGGCTTCTTCTCCATGGATCCTCCGTGGGCCATCTGATGGAAACCTCCATGGGCCTCCAACACCTTGGGCTTGTCTTCTCTTGCAGCTTTTATTTACAAAAAAATAAAACCTCACCACTAATTCTACTCTCATTACATCATAAAATAAGAAACCCCAATTAAACTTTTGGGGGGAGTACATTAGGAGGGAGAGAGAAAGCCTTATTGTTCAAAGCCAACTAGAAGAGAGACAGAGAGGAAAATAAAGAGGCACACAGGCCACAACCCAACAAATAAATATAAATAAACCATACATGCGGTCTAGGGGCTTTGTGATCATCCTTTGTCAAATCAATTAACACAAATAGCACAAATACATATCCCACGTAAAATATGCTATACCAACATCCATGATAATCCATACCATAAAATAAATGTCGAAATTACATGTAAAATATTCACACCAAACATTGGATAATAGTGCAACCTATGCACAACGATTTTTGTTGGAAAAACCTTTTCCATAATTAACAAGGCAATATTAATTCTATGAAATATAAAATCTCAACCAAAATCAAAATGCCCCAAGTTAATTAATCAGAAAAATTCCAAGAATTATACAGAAAAAACAAATTTTCTGAAAACACAAAAACCAACAATTCAAGAATATGCTCATATATTCAAGAATCTCAAAATCCAACATTTGTGCAATATTAATACATATTAAGATCTACTCATGCTCAAACCATAAAATAACCATGGTGTCCAACATCATAAAACGCAGAAATTATTGCAAAATTTCACATATGAATTTTGATCATTGGTGCAACCATTGCAAAAATTAAATCTTGTTAGGAAACCCTTTCCTCATCAACGAAGCAATATTTATTTTAGGAAATTCCAAATCTCAAAAAATAAATATTCTAAGTCAATGGGTTCATAATAATGCATAAAATATCATAAAAATAATTCAGTAAAAACAATTTTGGAAAACGAACCAAAAACGGGAGAGAAACGGAAAACGGCACAGCCGGCTGGCCAGGCGCGCGAATGGTTACTACAAACGGAAAGCAGTAAGTACAACAAACTCATGCCTATGAATCCTTACTACATTCATTAATATAATATTACTTGTTCACAGATTGACGAATGGTTCTCAGAACAGCCAATACCATTGACTTTCTGGTCACCTATTCTAACACCATAAGCTCTGCTACACTAGATATAAATAAAATAAAGGAATTGGAGGAGAGTGTAGCTATAATCATATGCAATTTGGAGAATATATTTCCCCCCAGATTCTTTGATTCAATGGAGTATCTCTTGGTTCACTTACCATACAAGGCTCGAGTAGGAGGTCCAGTACCATATAGATTGATGTATCTTTTCTAGAGGTATTATTAATATTGTTGAAATTTTTTTAAAATATGCATAACTTCTTATATGTATCTAATTTTTTAATATCTACTTTATTTTGCAGTGATGCCTTACTTTGCAATAGGTTCCTCCATACTTTGAAGAAAAAGATGAAGAACATAGCTGATGCAGTGGATTCAATTTGTGAAGCCTACATTGTTAAGGAAATATCGACCTTTGCTACGTATTATTTCGAACCCGATGTTATTTGCAAAAGGCGTAGACCTGGGAGGAATGACAATGGTTTAAACAAGGAGTTGAACATAATTTTATTTTCAATCATCCCGGACGTCTCTACGGTGCCTTAAAAATGAGGTACATCATTAGTAAAGAAAGACATGTTGCTGAGACTTATATAGTAGCCAATTGTCCAGAAGCGCAATCATACTATGAGTAGTACTAAATATGTTTATCTACTTAATACATAAATATCTTTTAGATCATTAATTAGAATATATTCGTTACAATGGTAGGACCTTTTTGCATGATTTGTATGAGCGGCATGATGTTGATACAGTTGACATTGATGGCATAGTTGCAATGAAATTTCTTCCATGGTTCAAAACTTATGTAGGTTTTGACAAGATTTTGCTTATCTATATTGTAAATGTAAAACTGTTGAAACAACTCAATACGTTCAATTTTTTTTATGTAATAGGTTACAGATTCTAGTGATCAAATTACTGATTCGATTTCGAAGATGCTCGCATGGGGTCCATCATAAGGGGTACTTACATGACAAGTTTATTTTGTCAATGGATATAATTTCCACACTTAACCTATGGAGAAGGGAAGAACACTATGAACAACGGGGTCTATGTGCGAAGCTGTAGTTACATATATTCTTACACTGATTTTATTGGATGGTTGGATGAGGTAATACAGTTTGAATACGAACTTGAACATCAAAATATGCATGTTGTTTTGTTCAAGTGTAGGTGGGTTGATCCTACCAAAGAAGTGAAGATTCACCCGAAGTACCACTTGGTTGATGTATAAGATGAGTCGTTTATCCTAGCACAACAAACTATCCAAGTGTACTATTCTCAATATCCTAGTTTAAGAAGAGATAAAGTTGATTGGATGGATGTATGTCGAACAAAAGCTAGATGAACTGTGTTAGAATAGGTGACCAGAACGTCAATAGTATTGGCTGTTCTGAAAACCATTTGTCAATCTCTAAACAAGTAATATTATGTTAATGAATGTAGTAAGGATTCATAGGCATAAGTTTGTTGTACTTACTACTTGCATCGTTTCGATGTCACAACAAACGCCCACATAATGAAATAACAGTTCGGGAAATTGGAACTACGCTTGGAGGTAGGTTCATGAAATCAGTTTCTCGGATCGGTCTGAAATACTCCAAGTCAAGGAATCTCGAGACAGGGCATCGAGAATCCATTTGAGACTTTCACTAAGCATCTGCAGTCGCATTTCATCGACAAGTGACGAGGCTCGTCCATGCAGTGTTAGTGGGTCAGCCAGCTAGGTGGCTGCTGACTGAGGTGACTCGCGAGAATCGTCATATGGAAGCCACTCGGGCTTGGTCGGTATGACTGGTATTCCCGGTTCCGATAGTACGGGATTAGTCCTCGGACTTGAGGAATCGTGGCAGTCACGTGCATATGAAGACTATATCTTACATCTGGCAAGAGGTGATCATTCTGTAAGATGGTCATTATAAGCCTTGTCCAGTGCAGTTGAAGTATGTAGCGAGGACAGTGTATTCCAAGATAGGATCTGTCCCCTGTCAGTATATGACGGTGATGTCTCCTATGCGCTCTGAGATGGTTTAGACTTTGAAAGTTTATGGCCATAGCAATTGATTGAGTAGGAAAGGATTTTCTACGTCGATCGATAGAGTAAACACATCTCGGGTATGAAGCATAGTTTCCTAGTCAAGGATGGGAACCGACGCTCAATTCCATACCCTAGACTAAGGCCGGGAGACGGTCGGCAGTAGGACCGTACCCGTACGAAATCGGCGCCTAAATGTTCACACCACATATTCACCTAGTCTCTAGTGCCATGGATCGTTGCTAGATGGCCATCCATGGTAACAGACTACTTTGGTTATGAAATAACAAGAACTAAGTCCAAGTCTAGCTGAAAGGTGAACCTAAAGAGTCACACCCGCTACACCAAATGAAAGGGAATTAATTTGGAATTAATTTTGGGAGAAGATTTAATTTAATGGGATTAAATTATACTTCTTGGAGATTCAAGCCTCGATGGATTATTTGGAATAATCGGGCTTGAGTTCATAAATTAGATTTATGGATTTTATAAAGCATGGGCTTTCCTTTTAATTAGATTTAAAAGGTGAATTAATTAATGGGCTTGGTATATTAAATAAAATTTAATATAAAGTCCATGGGACTATTTAATTTAGAATTAAATAAGTCCATTCCATTAATTAATTAATGGGCTTGGTATATTAAATAAGATTAATATAAAGTCCATGGGACTATTTAATTTAGATTAAATAAGCCCATTCCATAAAGCCCATCCAAAAATGGATGGACAAGATTTGATCAAGGGATTGATGAGATGAAGGGCCATGATTAATTTTTGACTTAATCAAAGCCTATTTTGACTAGGATTTGACTAGATCAAAATCCTAGTCAAGTGTGCCTCTTTAGAAGAGGTTACTAGGAATAGGAAAGAGGTTTTTCTATAAATACTCCAAAACACACACATACACCTACTAATCTCTACAACTCTCATCTCACAATTCTCTCTCAAGAATTCGTCCATCTCCCTTCCACACTCTCCAAGATTTCTACTTTGTTCTTCTTGATTTATTCAAGTTAGAACATAAGAGACGTCGATTGCGTTAACTCATAGTGTGGATCGATGACTCTTCTCCCCAAATAATTTCTTGCTAGAACAAGGGTTCTTTGCTTTCCGGTGTAGCGAGTGAGATGATTTAGAGGGTCTCTCTTTTGAGATCTTGGTGCAAAACGGGGAACAATACATGTACCCGCACGAAGACAAAACTACAACCGGGTAGGTTCTTTAATTATAATTTTTGGTTCAAATTCTATGTGAAGGACAAGCGGATCCGCCCGGGAGCGCGAGCGGAAGCGAGAAAAGCGAGAAATTGTGCGTAAATTTAAATCAAATTCAAAATACGTGAATCCCAAGGGGTGTACCCTTGGGTGCTCAACCGGGCGTTCGATGTAGGATGTGTAAATATTAAAACATATATTTAAACACATAGGGCATAGATATACAAATGAAATCAATCAAAGCGTAATAAACCGTTACCTTTGATTGTTTAGCGTATGCTCCCGGCTACTAGCGTTGTTCCTTCTCCGGAATGCTCACGAAATCCAAACGTATGGATTCTCCAAAGGTGATCCACACAACACCGGAAGAAACACACGTTCTTCTTGCTAGAAAAGAACGGGTTTAGGAAGGAATCGGTTTAAGAGAAGAACACTATGAATTAGTGTTCTCTTAAACTTACTTTGTTCTTCTTCTTGATTCAAAATCAAGTGAAGAACACAAGTGTGAGAGAGGGAGGGAGCACGAAATTTTGAGAGAGAGGAGAGGATTTTTGTCTTCTCTTTTTTCTAGAAAAAGATGAATAATGAATCACTTATGCTTGGTGTTGTATATTCTAATATATATACATAATTAATGTGATTATTGGAATGTGTCTAGGTTCATCCAAGGATGTCTAGATTCATTCCAATCAATCACCATCAATTCTTCAATCAAGCCTAACAAAATTTATGGTATGATCAAATCATACCAAAAGGGAAGAACTTGATTGGAGTTGATTTGTCTCTTTCCAAAAGAGATAAGTCAACATACCACCTAGCATGAAACATGGCTGATTTTGCTTCCTCCAAGGGAGCGTGTCGGCCATGTTTAATTAAGGAAAGAAGTCCAACTTCTTCCCATCCCAAATTAGGAATTATTTCTCCTCTCGGGTATAATTTAACGAACCGGGTTTTATCGTAATCCAATTACGACGAACCCAATATTAAATATAATTTAATGTCCACTTAAATTATTCCCGTTGATCTTTTAATCCAACTAAAAGATCCAACGTCTCAACATCTCAACATTCCATATTTAATCGAAAATCTAATTTACCGATTAAACGGAAGCCCGATACAATATCGGCCGGTCCATCCAATGGACTTTCCCTTAAGTAATCTGATTACTTATTTTATCCTTCGAGATTGACTCCAAGTCAATCTCTCAACCTCCTCGGTGATTTGTGTGTGACCCTTTAGGTTCACCCTCAGCTAGACTTGGGCCCGTGTCCCACAAGGGCCCTTTACCATGGGTGGCCGTGTAGCAACGGTCCATGGCACTAGAGACTAGGTGAATTGGCGTGAACATTTAGGCGCCCATTTCGTACGGGTACGATCCTTCCATCTACCGTCTCCCGGCCTTAGTCTAGGGTATGGAATTGGGCGTCGGTTCCCATCCTTGACTAGGCATCTATGCTTAATACTCGAGACCACGTATGCTTCATTGCGTCGACACAAAAACCATTCCCTGTTCGACCAACCACTGTGGCCACAGTTTCAAACAGCATGAACGTGTCTCCGAGTGCATAGGAGATACCTCTGTCACATACTGACAGGGGACGGATCCTCTTCTTGGAATCCACCGTCCTCGCTACACATTCCGACTGCACTGGACAAGGCTTATAATGATCATCTTACAGAATGATCACCTCTCGCCAGATCCAAGATACAGCCGTCCTGTGCACATGACTGCCATGATTCCTCAAGTCTGAGGATTACTCCCGTACTATCGGAACCGGGGAATCCAATCATACCGACCAAGCCTCCAAGGCTTCCATATGATGATCCCCGCGAGTCAGTCCAGTCGGCTCGACCCCAGTCGACCAACCCATCAAGATCGTGTAGGCGTCCCACGCCTGTCGCCGATGAAACACGGCACTCATCCAATGAACACGACTCTTGACGCAAGTCTCAATAGGACTCTCGATGCCCTGTCTCGAGGTCCTCGACTTGGAACGTTTCAGACCCAACTCTTAATCAGTTGGTTTCATGACCACCATCCAATGCGTGGCCCAACTGCATGAGTTGTTATCCATGGTCTGTGGGCTTTGTTGCGATATAAGTTAAACACCGTTTTAACAAATGTAAAGTGAGCACAACAAAGTAGGTACCAATAGTGACGAACACTCACTTTATTCATCACATAATAATATTACAATTACATCGAGTTGTATAATAGGTTACAAATCGCCAAACCTATTGGCTTTTTGGTCACCTATTCTAACAATCTCCCACTTGACCTAAAGCCAATCACCCATAGACCTCAAACCCATCTTATCCAGATGCTGAGTATGGGCAACTTGCGACACGGGCTTAGTAAGTGGATCTGCTATGTTTTCTGCAGAGCTGACTCGGTCCATCCGAACGTCACCCCTACCAACCATCTCTCTGAGCAGATGGTAGCGTCTAAGAATATGCTTGGATCGGTGATGAGATCTCGGTTCCTTTGCTTGCGCTATGGCCCTGTTGTCATCGCAGAAGATAACCACTGGCTCAGCGATGCTAGGTACTACACCCAACTCTTGGATATAGCTCTTCATCCAAACCACCTCCTTAGCAGCTTCCGAAGCTGCTATGTATTCAGACTCTGTGGTGGAGTCCGCCGTGGTAGCCTGCTTGGAACTCTTCCAAGCAACCACGCCACCATTAAGTTTGAATACATAACCAGACTGAGACTTGGCATCATCGTCATCCGACTGGAAGCTAGCGTCTCTATAGCCTTCCAGTATCAACTCTCCACTGCCGTAGATCAAGAACATGTACTTAGTCCTTTTCAGGTACTTCAGGATAGTCTTGACTGCACTCCAGTGTGCCTCCTCGGCACACGACTGATATCGACTTGTTACGCTCAAAGCGAAAGCCACATCAGGTCTAGTGCATTTAACAACATACTGTATGCTGCCTACGGCTGAAGCATAGGGGATGTCCAACATCCGTTTAAGCTCCTCATCAGTCTTAGGAGACTGCTTCTTGGATAACTTAATTCCATGCCTCATTGGAAGGAATCCTCGTTTTGAGTTCTCCATCTTGAATCTCTTCAAGACTTTCTCAATGTACGAGGACTAGACCATTCCTAACATCCTTTTAGATCTATCCCTGTAGATCTTGATGCTAAGGATGTAGGATGCCTCGCCCATATCCTTCATGGAGAATTGCGTTGACAACCAAGCTTTAGTGGTACCCAACATCTTAGCATCATTCCCAATGAGCAAGATGTCATCCACGTAAAGCACCAAAAACGCAACTGAGCTCCCACTGATCTTCTTGTATACACAAGGATCGGACTCATTCTTGATGAAATCATATCCCCGTATGACTTCATCAAAACGTATGTTCCAGCTTCGGGAAGCTCGTTTGAGGCCATAGATGGACCTTTGGAGACGACAGACCTTCTGCTCTTCTCCAACAGTTGTGAAACCTTCCGGTTGATCCATATAGATCTCTTCCTCTACGAAACCGTTGAGGAAAGCCGTTTTCACGTCCATCTGCCATATTTCATAGTCATACCATGCTGCTATGGCAAGCAGTATCCGAATGGACTTGGCCATTGCTACAGGCGAGTAGGTTTCCTCAAAATCGACCCCGGGTCGCTGAGTGTAACCTTTCGCCACAAGCCTGGCCTTGAAGGTTGTAACCTCCCCGTCAGCTCCAAGCTTACGTTTGTAGACCCATTTACACCCTACGGGTTTAACCCCTTTGGGTGGATCTACTAGGGTCTAAACCTTGTTTGTACCCATCGAGTCCATCTCGGATTTCATGGCCTCAAGCCACTTGTCCGAATCGATGTCCGACATCGCTTCTCTGTATGTCTTTGGATCATTATCCAACTGACCGGTCAGGCCCAGAAATCCATACCTATCAGGTGCATGGGATACTCTGGCCGACCTACGGAGGACTGGAACAATATCAGTGGGAACCACTGGCTAAGATGTCACTGCCGCTTCATGGGGTACCTCACTTGATTCCTCAAGGAGTACCTCATCGCGTCGACTATCAGATGGAAAACCTTTTTCCAAGAACACTGCGTTTCGCGAGACAAAAACCTTTTGCTCGGAGGGATCATAGAAATAATACCCCGCAGTTTCTTTCGGATAGCCGATAAACCTGCATAAACTAGACCTCGAGTCCAGTTTATCTCCCACTAATCTCTTGACATATGCGGGGCAACCCCACACTTTCAAGTATTTGTAGGAGGTAGGCTTGCCATGCCATATCTCATATGGCGTCTGGGATACCCTTTTAGATGGCGCCAAGTTCAAAACTTTGGCCGCCGTCTCAAGAGCGTATCCCAGAAGGAAAGGGGTAGTTCGGTAAAACTCATCATGGATCGGACCATGTCCAACAAGGTCCGATTCCTCCTTTCAGACACACCGTTAAGCTGCGGTGTTCCAGGAGGGGTCCACTGAGAGAGAATCCCATTCTCTTTTAGATAATCAGTAAACTCACCACTCAAATACTCTCCACCTCGGTCCGACCGAAGGGCTTTGACCTTTCGACCGGTTTGGTTCTCTACTTCGAGTCTGTATTCCTTAAACCTTACAAAGGCTTCAGACTTGTACCTCATCAGGTAAACATAACCATACCGTGAGTGATCATCGGTAAAGGTTATGAAATACAAGTACCCACCTCTAGCCTGAGTATTTAGTGGACCACAGACATCTGTATGGATCAAATCCAACAGACCACTGGCTAGCGTACTTTGTCCAACAAAAGGTTTCTTGGTCATCTTTCCCTTTAGACAGGATTCGCAGGTCGGTAGGTTGTCCAAATCGTCTATTTCTAGACTCTTTGAGTCCACCAACCTTCTTATCCTATCTTTAGAGATATGACCTAACCTCGCATGCCAAATCTGTGCGTTATTATGATCATAACGTTTTCGTTTGTGTTCTGCAGTCATAATCCAATTAGACTGTTGAAGTATGTACAGACCGTTGACCAATGTACCAAGCAAATGAGAAATACCATCTTTGATAATGAAAAAATCGTTTTTATTGATGGTAAATTCATATCCCTCCTTATCAAGGACCGGGATGGAAACAATGTTTTTAATCATGCTAGGTACATAGAAACAATCGTTCAGTACAATCCTAACATGACTACTAATGGCTAACTCTAGTGATCCTACAGCCTCCGCAGCAACGGCCTTGCCATCGCCTAGCCTCAGGATCATCTCATCCTTGGTTAGCCTTCTACTTCTTTGCAGTGCCTGCAGATCACTGCAGATGTGAGCACCACACCCGGTATCCAATACCCATGAAGCAGAATTAGTAATCATATTAACTTCAACCACAAACACACCTGGGTTGGAGAGGAGTTGTGGGCACTCCCTCTTCCAATGCCCTTTCCCTTGGCAATGCATGCAGACATCATTTGCCTTGGACCGCTGAGAACCACGGGCCTTCCCTTTCCCTTTGCTTGGTCCAACCAGAGCAACAGGGACGCCCGGAGCGTGAGCAGGGGCCACAACCGTCTTCCCTTTTCCCTTCTTCCTCTTCCAGCGTCCAGCCCTCTTGCCATTCGCCTTGGAGGTCGAAGCCTCTCCTATCAATACCGCCGGCACCGACTTGTGGGTCGTTGCCTCGTATTGGACCAGCATGTTGATCAACTCATGAATAGACTTCTCAAGTCCGTTCATGTTATAGTTTACAACAAACGGGTCACAGGATGGAGGAAGCGACTGGAGGATCACGTCAACGTACGTGTCATTGTTAAGCCCAGCTTTAAGGTCCTCGAGTTTCTCCACTAGGGAGAGCATCTTGACCCCATGACTCTGTACAGACGCTCCTTCAGCGATTTTGGTGTCAAAGAATGCTTTTGTGGCGGCATATCTAATATGCCTATCCGGAATCGCATAAACCTCGTTCATGCGGAGCATTATGGCGGAGACGTTGTCCAGCCTCTCATACTGCTTCTGGATGTCGTTAGACATCGAAGCCAGTATGATACTGCGTACTTTCCGGTTGTCCTCATGCCATTTCTCGAACGTCAAACGTTCTTCAGGCGTGGACCCCTCCGGTAAGTTGCTCGGTGGCGGCTCGTCCAAGACGTAGCCTTGGTTCTCAAAACCGAGGACAATCCTCAGGTTTCTCAGCCAGTCCGAGTAGTTCATTCCGTTGAATTTGTTAGTCTCAAGAATCATGGTTAACGGGTTCTTAGACATATCTACATTAATGAAAATGTAAAGCAGAAATTAGCAGATGATGGTAATATTATTGTTCAAGTTGAAGACTTGGTCTTTTAGTCTTTAACCCTCCCACTATTTATATGAAAGTCCGCCACTCTCAAGCGGAGTTTCGGGAAACCATTTCCTAGTGGGCTTGGGATCCACAAGCGTAATCTCCATGCCCCGCTTTTACGATTCACATGAAGAAGACCTCGTGGGAGATATCCAATATCATTCTCATCCAATGAGATTCCCAAGATATTTTGCCTCACCTATTCACATGGTCCCGAGGACTCCAAGCGAACCATGTTACTCAGTGTTAGGCCCGACCCATCAACCAAATCATACCTCAAACTGTCGCCCCCCACGACTCGTGAGACAGGGAAACAGCGAGCGCAGTCTTTTTGTTCACAACAATAGTGTAGCTTTCCCCTATTCCAAGTGTGCCACGACTCGTGAGACCACACTTGGGTAGTGGTAGCTTCCTCACCACATTGCTGTGGATGGAAGGCTCGGACAGACCAAAATACCATTTTGATCCAAGTCCGTTCTGGGCCTAATATTTAATTTGGTCCAACCAAATGAGAGTTTAAGTGTGACCGAGACCTCATCACATTATGGTGTTTTAGCATGCATAAATATCCAATATTTAAAGCGATAAATAAATACGCCGCATGCAGAAAACATAGCATACCCCTGTTAGGATGATCACAAGCCCAACCTATGCGACCCACTGAGCCCGCAGTGAGTCTATGGTCTGTCTAGGGTGGTCCTAAATTATTACAATAATAATAAACCCATTGTCATTCCAATGGGCCTTGAAGTGCTTCTTGTTTCACGCCTTGATGCTCCTCCTTGGGGTCTCCGACTCCAATTGCTTGTTAAAATTGAAACCTCACCAATCCTATCTACTCTCATTACAACTGAAAGTAATACATCGGTAATAAAGAAAACAAGCCTTAACATCATGAGGCTGAAAATACGGGAGATGATAGTCCCAAAAACAAGAGGCACGCAGGCCCCACCCAACAGAAAATAAATAAACATTCATTCATCCATACACAAGGTCTAGGGCATTGTGATCATCCCATGTTGATTCCATCAACTCACATATAACATAATTATTCCAAATAATCATGCAATAAAACCAATGGATATTCCAAATATCCAAGTGATGTCCAACATCATAAAAGCATAAACATATAAATAATATGCAAAATTCAAATTTTAAATTTAATGGACATTTTACACAATGCATCCAATGCATGTATTAATCCCAAATTAATTAAGCAAAATTAATCCAAGGAATAATCCAATTATTCCAAAATCAAAAATGAAAAATTAATATATTTTCAGAATATTGTGCAGAAATACAGAAAATTAAATTTTCCGGAAAAAGTCGAAAAACGGCACAAAATGGCCCAGCCGTTGTGCTGGCCGGCCGGCCGCGCGCACAGGGCAGCGCGCGCGCGCTGGCCCTCGGCCAGCAGCAGCCGGCTGCGCTCAGCACGCGCGTGCGCCCCTGCGCGCGCGCCTGTGCGCAGCGTCCGCGCGCGCTGGCCGAAGCTCAGCTCGCGCAGGCGCCCGCCTGCGCGGCCACTGCCAGCCCGACCAAATTTTTTTTTTTTTTTTTTTTTTTTAAAAACTGTTTCAGCACAATAACATTAATATTATTCTGAAAATAAGCATGCAATTTTAGATCCAATCTAACAAAATTAAGCATGCCAAAAGTCCATTAAATCCAAACAATTGAATCATCATATTATTCATATATTTATGTAATCTAACATGCCAATAAAGCCATTTAAAAGCAAGTAGATCATGCCAAACACATAGATCTATGCCCCTTACATCGAACCGGGCTCTGATACCACTTGAAGGACAAGCGGATCCGCCCGGGAGCGCGAGCGGAAGCGAGAAAAGCGAGAAATTGTGCGTAAATTTAAATCAAATTCAAAATACGCGAATCCCAAGGGGTGTACCCTTGGGTGCTCAATCGGGCGTTCGATGTAGGATGTGTAAATATTAAAACATATATTTAAACACATAGGGCATAGATATGCAAATGAAATCAATCAAAGCGTAATAAACCGTTACCTTTGATTGTTTAGCGTATGCTCCCGGCTACTAGCGTTGTTCCTTCTCCGGAATGCTCACGAAATCCAAACGTATGGATTCTCCAAAGGTGATCCACACCACACCGGAAGAAACACACGTTCTTCTTGCTAGAAAAGAATGGGTTTAGGAAGGAATCGGTTTAAGAGAAGAACACTATGAATTAGTGTTCTCTTAAACTTACTTTGTTCTTCTTCTTGATTCAAAATTAAGTGAAGAACACAAGTGTAAGAGAGGGAGGGAGCACAAAATTTTGAGAGAGATGAGAGGATTTTTTGTCCTCTCTTTTTCCTAGAAAAAGATGAATAATGAATTACTTATGCTTGGTGTTGTATATTCTAATATATATACATAATTAATGTGATTATTGGAATGTGTCTAGGTTCATCCAAGGATGTCTAGATTCATTCCAATCAATCACCATCAATTCTTCAATCAAGCCTACCAAAATTTATGGTATGATCAAATCATACCAAAAGGGAAGAGCTTGATTGGAGTTGATTTGTCTCTTTCCAAAAGAGATAAGTCAACATACCACCTAGCATGAAACATGGCTGATTTTGCTTTCTCCAAGGGAGCGTGTCGGCCATGTTTAATTAAGGAAAGAAGTCCAACTTCTTCCCATCCCAAATTAGGAATTATTTCTCCTCTCGGGTATAATTTAACGGACCGAGTTTTATCGTAATCCAATTACGACGAACCCAATATTAAATATAATTAAATGTCCACTTAAATTATTCCCGTTGATCTTTTAATCCAATTAAAAGATCCAACGTCTCAACATCTCAACTTTTCATATTTAATCGAAAATCTAATTTACCGATTAAACGGAAGCCCGATACAATATCGGCCGGTCCATCTAATGGACTTTCCCTTAAGTAATCCGATTACTTATTTTATCCTTCGAGATTGACTCCAAGTCAATCTCTCGACCTCCTCGGTGATTTGTGTGTGACCCTTTAGGTTCACCCTCAGCTAGACTTGGGCCCGTGTCCCACAAGGGCCCGTTACCATGGGTGGCCGTCTAGCAACGGTCCATGGCACTAGAGACTAGGTGAATTGGCGTGAACATTTAGGCGCCGATTCCGTACGGGTACGATCCTTCCATCTACCGTCTCCCGGCCTTAGTCTAGGGTATGAAATTGGGGTCGGTTCCCATCCTTGACTAGGCATCTATGCTTAATAATCGAGACCACGTATACTTCATTGCGTCGACACAGAAAACCATTCCCTGTTCGACCAACCACTGTGGCCACAGTTTCAAACAGCATGAACGTGTCTCCGAGTGCATAGGAGATACCTCTGTCACATACTGACAGGGGACGGATCCTCTTCTTGGAATCCACCGTCCTCGCTACACATTCCGACTGCACTAGACAAGGCTTATAATGATCATCTTACAGAATGATCACCTCTCGCCAGATCCAAGATACAGCCGTCCTGTGCACATGACTGCCATGATTCCTCAAGTCTGAGGATTACTCCCGTACTATCAGAACCGGGGAATCCAATCATACCGACCAAGCCTCCAAGGCTTCCATATGATGATCCCCGCGAGTCAGTCCAGTCGGCTCGACCCCAGTCGACCAACCCATCAAGATCGTGTAGGCGTCCCACGCCTGTCGCCGATGAAACACGACACTCATCCAATGAACACGACTCTTGACGCAAGTCTCAATAGGACTCTCGATGCCCTGTCTCGAGGTTCTCGACTTGGAACGTTTCAGACCCAACTCTTAATCTGTTGGTTTCATGACCACCATCCAATGCGTGGCCCAACTGCATGAGTTGTTATCCATGGTTTGTGGGCTTTGTTGCGATATAAGTTAAACACCGTTTTAACAAATGTAAAGTGAGCACAACAAAGTAGGTACCAATAGTGACGAACACTCACTTTATTCATCACATAATAATATTACAATTACATCGAGTTGTATAATAGGTTACAAATCGCTAAACTTATTGGCTTTCTGGTCACCTATTCTAACACTATGGCCTCAGTGTTGTGTTTTATTGAACATGAGATACACCGAACACTCGGGAGAATCAGGGGCACACCCCTTGATTCGTTTTTGTATGTAATGCATGCTTTAAATTCCCTTTAATTATGCTTTACAATTTTTATTATGCTATCTTTCGCGCTTCCGCTATTCACGTTCATCTCCCGGGCCGATCCACTAAACGTTTCAGTGTTGAGTCAAGGTGGACTGATGTTGCACTTCCGAAGGATGAAGTCGAATCCGTTCCGATGGTTACTATTGGAAATGAAATTCAACCTCTAGATGACATCAATGACACACAAATTTTTGTTGATAAGGATAATGAAACGAAAGATGATGAAGAGGAACAAGATAGTTTTGAAGAATATAAAACGACTGATGATGAAGAAGCACTTGGATAAGTTGATGATGGTGATGATGATTATGATTATTATAATAATAATAATAATTATTATTATTATTATTATTATTATTATTATTATTAATTGAACATAATGTATTCTGATGATTTTTCTCATGATGTTTTATCCTATTTATGAATTGATGAGTATATCTTAAATCATTTATCTCATTTAATTATAAAATATTTATTAATTATGAAAATATTTTATCTCATTTATTAATTGAAGAGCATATCTTAAATCATTTATCTCATTTAACTACAAAATAATTATCATTTTTAAAATTATTTTATCTCATTTACTAATTGAAGAGAAGATTTAAAAATCATTTATCTCATTTAATTTTAAAAATATTGATAAATTATAAAAATATTTTATCTCATTTATTAATTCAGGAGTATATCTTAAATCATTTATCTAATTTAATTTCAAAATAAATTATAAATATTAAAAATATTATCTCATTTTTTGCTATAAACTTTCCCTCCCCATTTTTCATAACCCTAACTCCCCCCCTCCCTTCCTACCCTCTTTTCCCCCTCTTCCCCCCTTTCCCCCATTTATTTTTCAGCACATTTCCGCCGCCCCCCTCCTTTCCTCTTCTCATTTTCTCTCTTTTGCTTCTCCCGCCGCCACCGACGTCCTCTTCTCTCCTTCTCCTCTTTTCTTTCTTCTCTCTTTTTTATGTTTTTCTCGACCGCCCGTCGCTGCCACCGACCACCGCTGCTTTGCCGCTAACATCCTTTCTCTCCTTCTCCTATTCTCTTTCTCCTCTTTTCTTTCTTCTCTCTCTTTTTTTTCTTTGTGTTTTTCTTGGCCGCCGGCCGTTGCTACGCAGTCGCCCCCGCCGTAGCTTCATCGCCGCCACCACCAACCGTCGTTGCTTCGCTGCTCGCCTCTGCTACTTGTCACCCGAGAGGTGATTTTGTTTCTTTCATCCTTTTTTTTATTTTGTTTGGTTTTTAATTAATTTTTTTTGTTTGGTTGATTTTGTGTTTCTACAGCTAAGTGTGGATATTTTATGTGAATTTGACAGGATTAAAGGATTGTTTTCCTGAATCCTTTGCCTACAAAGTAGCATATTGAGGATGACTATAATGTTCATCTGTGTTATAATTAAAATTGTGTGTCTATAATATATATTGAGTATGTATTAGGTATATTGAGTATGTGTTTGGTATAAAATGTATATTAAGTTTGTTATATTGAGTATGTGTTTGGTATAAAATCTATATTGAGTTTAGTAGATTGAATATGTGTTTCGTATAACATGTATATTGAGTATGTGTTTGGTACAAAATATATATTGAGTATGTGTTTGGTATATTGAGGATGTGTTATTGCGTGTATGTCTGGTATAAATTTGTGGATGACTACAATGTAAATGAAACCGTTACCCTTGTTGCTTTCTTGATCGTCTACATGCTTTGGTTCCTCTTCAATTTTGTTCACGTTCTAGATCTCAATGTAGTGATCCTCTAAGGATATCCGCACCACACTAGAAGGATATCTAATCCTCTTGCTAGAAAGAATTAAACAAAGGAGGAAAGACAATCCAAGGAATCACATTGTGGATTAGTGTATTCTTTGATCTCCTCTTGTTCTTCAATTGATCCTAGATCAAAGAGGAACTAGAAAGATGGAGAGGGAGAGTGTAGACAGAGAGTAAGTCTATTCTTTTGTTAGAGAATGAATAATGAGAAACTTTTGTTAGATGAATTATGTATATACATATATATATACATAATTAATTGGACTAATACAATATGTCTAGATACATCCTAGACATGTCTAGATACATTCCCAATCAACCATCAATCAAGTACTTACTCACAAGGTTGATCAAATCATACCAAGTGAGGAAACCCTGATTGAGGTTGATTTGTTCCTTTCCAAAAGGAACAAGTCCAATTCCAAAAGAAGCCTTGGTGTCATTATGGGAAGAATCCAACTCTTCTCATTCTAAAAGTGGAAGTCAACTTGCCTCTTTGGGCCATAATTTAATGGACCGAGTGTTGTTTTTAATCAAATTAGAACAAGCCCATTAAATCAAATTTAATTCAAAACTCAAACAAATTATGCCAAAAGTTTTTTAATCCAATTAAAGATTTAAGCCCAAATATTCTCAATAAATAAATTCGATTTATTTAATTAGAGCAAATCTAATAGAATATTGGGTCATCCATCCAATAGACTATCCCACATATAAATAATCCAATTATTTATACTCTCTAGAATTAATTTAATCAAATTAAATTAATTCCCATCTTCTAGAATTATATCCAAATTAATTCCTCGACCTCCTTGGTGATTTATGTGTGACTCTTTGGGTTCATCCTCAGCTAGTTTGGGCTTGTGTCCAATAGAAGCCCGTCACCACGGGTGACTGTCTAGCAACGGTCCATGACACTAGAGATTAAGTGAATGTTGGCGTGAATGTTAGAATAGGTGACCAGAAAGTCAATGGTATTGGTTGTTCTAAGAACCATTCGTCAATCTTTGAACAAGTAATATTATGTTAATGAATGTAGTAAGGATTCATAGGCATAAGTTTGTTGTACTTACTACTTGCATCGTTTTGATGTCACAACAAACGCCCGCAGACTGAAATAACATTTCGGAAAATTGGAACTACGCTTGGAGGTAGGTTCATGATATCAGTTTCACCGAATCAGTCTGAAATAATCCAAGTCAAGGAATCTCGAGACAGGGCATCGAGAATCCATTTGAGACTTGCACTAAGCATCTACAGTCGCATTTCATCGACAAGTGACGAGGCTTGTCCATGCAGTGTTAGTGGGTCAGCCAGCTAGGTGGCTGCTGACTGAGGTGACTCGCGGGAATCATCATATGAAAGCCACTCGGGCTTAGTCGGTATGACTCGTATTCCCGGTTTCGATAGTACGGGATTAGTCCTCGGACTTGAGGATCACGACAGTCCCTTACATACTAAGGTTGTATCTTGGATCTGGTGAGATTTGACCGCGTTATATGACATGGTCATCATAAGCGTTGTCCAGTGCAGTCGGAGTATGTAAGAACGGTGTATTCCAAGATAGGATCTATCCCCTATCAAAGGATATCACAACGAGATTTCCTATGCTCTCTGAGATGGTTTAAACTCACAAAGTCTATGGCCATAGCACTTGATCTAGTGGGAAAGGATTTCCTACGTCGAGTTAAACCTATCTCAAGCATTAATCATAGATGCCTAAGTCAAGGATGGGAACTGACATCCTAATTCCATGCCCTAGACTAAAGGCCGGGAGACAGGCGACAGTAGGACCGTACCCGTAGGTATCGAGCGTCGGTAGGACCGTACCTGCATGTAACCTCAGAGCCTAAATGTTCACACCACATATGCACCTAGTCTCTAGTGCCATGGACCGTTGCTAGATGGCCACCCATGGTGAAGAACTACTTTGGTTATGAAATAACAAGAAGTAGGTCCAAGTCTAGCGGAAAGGTGAACCTAAAGAATCACACTCGCTACACTAAATGAAAGGGAATTAATTTGGAATTAAATCCGGCAAAAGGTTTAATTTAATGGAATTAAATTATACTTCTTGGATGGAATTAAATTATAATTCATGGGACTATTTAATTTAGAATTAAGTAAAGTCCATTCCATTAATTAATTAATAGGCTTGGTATATTAAATTGGATTTAATATAAAGTCCATGGGACTATTTAATTTTGAATAAAATAGGCCAATTCCATAAAGCCCATCAAAATGGATGGACAAGATTTGATCAAGGGATTGATGAGATGAAGGGCCATGATTAATTTGATTTAGTCAGAGCCTAGTTTGACTAGGATTTGACTAGGTCAAAATCCTAGTCAAGTGTGCCTCTTTAGAAGAGGTTGAGTAGGAATAGGAAAATCTATTTTCAATAAATACTAAAAAAAACACACACATACACCTACTAATCTCTACAACTCTCATCTTTCAATTCTATCTCAAAGAATTCGTTCATCCCCTTCTTTAATCTCCAAGATTTTTACTTTGTTCTTCTTGATTTATTCAAGTTAGAACATAAGAGACGTCGATTGCGTTAATTGATAGCGTGTATCGATGTCTCTTCTCCCCAAATAATTTCTTGCTAGCACAAGGGTTCTTTGCTTTCCGGTGCAGCAAGTGAGATGATTTAGAGGGTGTATTTCTTGAGATCTTGGTGCAAAACGGGGAACAATACATGTAGCCGGACAAAGACAAAACTACAACCGGGTAGGTTCTTTAATTATGTTTTTCGGTTCAAATTCTATGGCCTCCATGTTATGTTTTATTGAACATGAGATACATCAAACGCCCGGGAGAATCAAGGGCACACCCCTTGATCCGTTTATGTATGTTATGGATGCTTTAAATTTCATTTAATTATGCTTTGCAATTTTTATTATGCAATCTTTCGCGCTTCCGCTATTCGTGTTCATCTCCCGAGTCGACCCACATAACGTTTCAGTGAACATTTAAGCTCCGAATTTCTCACGGGTACGGTCCTTCCGTCTACCGCCTCCCGGCCTTAGTCAAGAGCATGGAAATGGGTGTCGGTTCCCATTCTGGACTAGGCATCTATGTTTAGTACTCGAGACTGCGTCCACTTCATTCCTTCGATATAGGAAACCATTTCCATCGACCAATCACTATGGCCACAAATTTAGAACGCATGAAAGCGTCTCCAAGTGCATAGGAGATACCGCCGTCATATACTGACAGGGGATAGATCCTCTTCTTGAAACCCACTGTTCTAGCTACACATTTTGACTACACGTGACAAGCCTTATAATGAACATGTCCGCGATATGATCACCTCTCGCCAGATCCAAGATATAATCATTGTGTGCACGTGACTGCCCGGGAACGCAATGGAAACGTAAAAATGTTAATTCAAAGAATAATTGAAATTGGGTTCAAAGGGTTGTTCCCTTTGAAGTTCCTGGGTGTTTGGTGTATGTCAAGAGCATGAATGAAAGAGTAGAAGATGCTGGACATGTGGCTAAAGGATTAAAAACAACATATTACATAAAATGTAAATAGAAACCAACCTTTGTTCGTATTTACGTAGAACGGCTTCTAGTGTTGTTCTTTTTCCGTTTCTCCTTGTATGTCCACTTGAGAGCTCAAAGTAGAACTCCTGTAATTTGTCCACACCACACCATGCAAGAGTTCTCTCAACTATTGCTAGATAGTAGTAGAGAAGAAGAAGAAACAAACAACTCCAAATGAACACTATGGATTAGTGTTTTTGGAATGTTTGTAGTTCAAACATTTCCAAAAGGTATGAACACAAAAAGGAGAAAGTTTGCAGAGATTTTGGAGAGTTTTTTGATGGAAAATTCGTGCAGGACATGTCCTTACAAGTTATGTGAATAGTTTTGTGTATGTAGAATTGTTGAATTCAAAATTCAACTTCTCTTGTCAACTTTCAAAGTAACCTACATACACACACCATTATCTACATAACCATGCACCATTATAGCAAATAAAACCACCCACCAAACCATATAAAGGCTGGTCACATGTGCCTCACATGTGGAAGATTTTAATTCTTCATTCACTTGCTATAAATTGAATTTTTCCATGGACTAGGACTACTAGTCTTGGACTTTTATTTAATCTAATTAAATTAAGTCCAAACAAAGTCCATTGGACATTAATTAATCCAATTAATCACTATCCAATTGAAGCCCATAAGTTTATTTAGTCTAATTAAATAAAAATAAGTCCAAACTCTAATTAATTGATCCAATCAATTAATTAATCCAAACCCGATAAATTAATCCAATTAATTTATAGGTTCAATGTCCAAAAAATTAACTAATCCAATTAATTAATTCTTCGACCATCCATCCATCAAATGGATTTCCCAATAAATGTTCCAGTCATTTATTTTTCTCCTTGAATTAATTTAATCCAATTAAATTAATTCGCTTCTTCTAGAATTAATTCCAAATTAATTCTACCAATTCCATAATGATTTGTCTGCGACTCTTTAGGTTCACCCTCAGCTAGACTTGGGCTTGTGTCCAACACAATTGGTCAATTAAATCCAATTTAATTAACTATTTCCCAATTAACCATTAATTTGGAAAATGCCCGTCACCATGGGTGGCCGTCTAGCAACGGTCCATGGCACTAGAGACTAGGTGAATGTTGGCGTGAACATTTAGGCTATCGAGTACCATACGAGTATGGTCTTTCCATCATTTGTCTCCTGGTCTAGGTCTAGGGCATGGAATTGGGCGTCGGTTCCCATCCTGGACTAGACAACTACGCTCAATAACTCGAGAGACACGTTTGCTATATTGATCGACGTAGGAAACCATTCCCTACTCGACCAATCGCTGTGGCCACAGACTTAAAGAGCTTAAACCGTCTCAGAGCGCATAGGAGACTTGACTGTCATACACTGACAGGTGACGGATCCTATCTTTGAATCCACCATCCTCAATACATATTCTGATTGCACTGGATAAGGCTTATGATGAACGTATCCCAGATACGGACATCTCTTGCAAGACCCTAGATACAATCATCATATGCATACGACTGCCATGATTCCTCAAGTCTGAGGACTAATCTCGTACTATCGGAGCCGGGAATTCCAATCATACCGACCAAGCCTCCAAGGCTTCCATATGACGATTCTCGTGAGTCAGTTCAGTCAACTGACACCCTTGTCAACTAACCCACTAATATTGCATAGACATCAAACGTCTGTCGTCGATGAAACACGGCATCATCCAATGAATGCAATCTTTTGTGCAAGTCTCTATAAGGCCCTCGATGCCCAGTCTCGAGGTCCTCGACTCAGAACATTTCAGACCAACCCTCAGAAGTTGGTTTCATAGCTGTCATCCAATGCGCAACTCAACTACATGGGTTATCCAATTGGTCTGTGGGCATTTGTTGTGATGTTAAAACACCGTCTAACATAACCAGTAAGCACAACAAACACATAGTGCCACGGATGAATACTTACTATATTCATCAAGTCAACATTACTCTAATTAAGAATGCTAAATAGTAGTCAAAACCGCCAATCCAATTGGCTTTCTGGTCACCTATTCTAACAATCTCCCACTTGACCTAAAGCCAATCACCCATGTCGCTCAGACTTATCTAAGCATGAGTAATCTGCGATATCCGGCTCGGTCTCACAGGTCTACCTTATCTCTGCCAAGATGATGCGGTCCAACCGTACATCACCTCTTTATACCATTGCTCCATGCAGATGGTACTGTCTAAGAATTTTCCTGAATCCGTGATGAGATCTCAATCCTTTAGCTTCCGCTATAGCCATGTTATTATCCTCCAAGGTAACTATTGGCTTTGCCGTGCTAGGCACCACACCCAACCATTGGATGTGGATTTTCATCCAAACCACTCTCCGAAGCAACTTCTAAAGTTACCATACATTCAACTTTCATGGTCCATCGTGGTATCCCGCTTGAAACCTTTCCAAGCCACAACCTTACCATTAAGCCTGAATATATGTTCATACTGAGACTAGATATTATTCACATTATACTGGAAGCTAGTATCGCTATAGCCTTCCAGAATCAACTCTCCATAGAACATGCATGAAGAACACTTCTTTAATCCTTATTCAATTATTAAAGACTGTTCTCAAAGCTGTCTACTACCTCTTTGGTACACACCCGATTTCTATCGTTACGCCCAAAGCATACACAACATCAGGTCCAATGCACCAAACAACATACCCATGCTGCTTACGGCAAAGACGTAGGGGATGTCAAACATCTAACCTTACTCATCAATCAACCTTGACTGAGTCTTAGATAGCTTAACCCTATACATAGGAATCAAATTCCTTTCATGGAGAATTGTGTGAATAACGTTCGTGTTTTAGTGTTTCCTAACATCTTAATTATTCCAAATGAATAAGATGTTACACACAGTATAAACACTAGGAACACAAATAAACTCCCAATGACCCTCAAGCTCGTTATTGATTGAGTCATATCCCGTATGAACTCATCAAAACGAATATTCCAGTTACATGGAGTTCCATACCTAGTTTGAATTCCACGTCGAATAACACGGCTTCAAGCCAGTGATTTGATCCAATGTCCAACATTGCTTCTCCTTATGTCTTTTAGATTATAATCCAATTGACCGGACTGACCCAGAAACCTATACCTCTGAGGTATCTAAGATATTCTGGTCATCCTTAGGAGAACTGGAATATAGTCAGTGAGCAAACTTGATTTCAAATGATGTTTGCAATATCGTACTGAGGTGTCACTCTACTTGATTCCTCAAGGAGCTACAACTTACACCGGTTATCCTCTGAAATCCAATTTTCCTTAGGACAACACATAAACCTGTGCAAACCTAGTTTGCCTCCCACTGGTCCCTTGATGTATGCAAAACCAACCTACATACTCAAGTACTTTGTAGGATACAGGCTTGCCATGCTATATCCAATATGGTGTCTGGGCCACGATCTTTAGAAAGTGCCATGTTTTACAATTTGGCTATTGTCTTAAGAACATGCCCAGATGGCCAAGATAGTTCAGTGAAAACACCGATCGAACCATGTCCAACAAGGTTTGATTCCTCCCTTATCAGAGAGGTTGTTCAATTGGGGCGCTTCAAGGAGAATTCTACTGAGTGAGAATTCCATTATCATTTAGATACATCAAAAGTTCCCACTAAATACACACCACTCGATCCAATCGAAGGTTAATTTTGCAACCAGTTTGGTTCCCACTTCAAATCTAATTCCCTGAGCCTTCTAAAGGCCCTTAGACCTGTGAACCCTCTACTGGTCTTGTGTATTTAGTGACCCACAGATGTGAAGGAAAGCGGATCGGCCCGAGAATGCGGCGGAAGCGTGGTGGAGATAAAAACGTGTGGAATAAAAGAATTTAAATCGTGTTGAAGGGGTGTACCCTTGAACATTCCCGGGCTATCGGTGTATAAACGCAGAATATAATCATATAAAATAAATAAGCGTTCGTGGCTATAGAATAAAGAAGAAACTGAGAGCATAAATGTTAATCGGAATACCTTTCTCGATTTTGTATTTCGATCAGCTAGACGAGTTGATTCCTCTGGATGTTCATCCCCGTGAGGTCCCAACGTAGAGACCCTCTAAAATCATCCACACCACACCGGGAGAGATCTCGTTTTTCTTGCTAGAGAAAAACAGATCTAGAAGATGAAATCGAAGAAGGGATTACACTATCAAATTAGTGTTCCTTCTTGATCTTACTTTGTTCTTCAATTGATCCTAGATCAATGAAGCAATAAAGAGGATTTAGAGAGTAGAGAGAGAGAGGGTAGAGAGTGTTCATCTTTTTCCTAAAAGAAGAGAATAATGAAAATACATCATTCATAGGTGTTAGTATATACTCATATATTGGAATGTGTCTAGGTTCATCCAAGGATGTCTAGATACATCCCAATCAATCACCATCAATTCTTCAATCAAGCTTACCATCTTTTAAGGTATGATCAAATCATACCAAAAGGGAAGGGCTTGATTGGAGTTGATTTGTCTCTTACCAAAAGAGACAAGTCAACTAACACCTAGCATCCAACATGGCCGATTTTTGCTCCCTCCAAGGTGGCAATTTTCGGCCATGCATATTTAGGAAAGAAGTCCAACTTCTACCTATTCCATAAATGGAATTAACACACCTGTTGGGTCAAAATTTAATGGATCGGGTTCTACCGTAATCCAATTACAACGAACCCAAAATTAAATCCAATTTAATTTAATGTCCACTTAAATAATTTCCGTTGATCTTTTAATCCAATTAAAAGATCCAAAATCTCAACTTTCTATACTAATTGATAAATCCTATTTACTGATTAAACAAGGGCCCGATACAATATCAGCCTGTCCATCTAATGGACAATCCCTTAAATAATCCAATTACTTATCATTCTCTGAAATTGACTCCAATTCAATTCCTTCACCTCCTCGGTGATTTGTGTGGGACTCTTTAAGATCACCCTCAGCTAGACTTGGGCTTGTGTCCAACAGGATCCCGTCACCATGGGTGGCCGTCTAGCAACGGTCCATAGCACTAGAGACTAGGTGGATGTTGGCGTGAACATTTAGGCGCCAATTCCATACGGGTACGGTCCTACTGTCGACCGTCTCCCGGCCCCAGTCTAGGGTATGGAATTGGGCGTCGGTTCCCATCCTTGACTAGGAAACTATGCTTCATACCCGAGATGCGTTTGCTCTATTAATCGACGTAGGAAACCCTTTCCTACTCAATCAATTGCTATGGCCATAGACTTTCAGAGTCTAAACCATCTCAGAGTGCATAGGAGACATCACTGTCATGTACTGACAGGGGACAGATCCTATCTTGCAATCCACCGTCCTCGCTACATACTCCAACTGCACTGGACAAGGCTTATAATGACCATCTTACAGAATTACCACCTCTTGCCAGATCCAAGATACAGTCTTCATATGCACGTGACTGCCATGATTCCTCAAGTCCGAGGACTAATCCCCTACTATCGGAACCGGGAATTCCAGTCATACCGACCAAGCCTCCAAAGCTTCCATTGAAGGACAAGCGGATCCGCCCCGGAGCGCGAGTGGAAGCGAGAAAGCGTAAATGCAATACGTAATTTAAAATTAATCGCATATAAAACGAAATCCCAAGGGGTGTACCCTTGGGTGTGTTAGAATAGGTGACCATGTAAGCCAATTTTGGTGGGAATATGTAACCTATGTCTAGACAATTTCAGGTGTTTGATAAAACATTTATGAATAAAGAAGTGAAATTCAAATGGCAACACTTTGTTTACGTTCACTTATATCTGCTATTACATATCTGTTCACTACGCAAACAAAGCCCACAGACTGAGAATCGATTTCGGGGACTAGGACTACGCTTGGAGGTAGGTCCATGAAACAAAGCCCACTCGCCTTAAGGATTGCTATGCAGTCCCGGATCGGCATACTAGGTATGTCGCGACCAAGGCGTTCTTTGGAACTAAAATGACAGAAGGATCCTCTGTACAAGAGCACGGGGTTAAAATGCTTACCCTGGTGGAAAAGCTCGAGAACCTAAAGGCAAGTCTCGATAATGAAACGTACATAGATGTGATCCATCAGTCACTCCCACCCTCCTTTGACCAATTTATCGTCAACTACAACATGAACGCACTTGAGAAGGGCATTTATGAGTTGATCAATATGTTGGTGCAATACGAGGCAACGACTAAGAAGTCCATGCCTTCGGTATTGTTTGGAGGTGCTTCTACTTCCAATACGAAAGGCAAAGGAGCCGGACGTTGGAAAAAGAAGAAAGGGAAAGGAAAGGCTGTCAAAGCAGCTACGAACACTAAGAGTGTTCCCATTGCCAAAGAGGGAAAGGCAAAGGAAAGGGAAAAGTTGTCTCCAAGCAACAGTCGAAGGCATATGACATATGTATCAACTGCCGTGAGAAAGGGCATTGGAAGAGAGAGTGCCCCAAACTCTTCTCGAACCAAGGTATCTATGTGATTGAGGTTAATATGGTCATTAATTCTGCCTCTTGGGTATTAGATACCGGCTGTGGAGCTCACCTTTGCAATGACTTGCAGGTGTTGAAAAGAAGCAGAAAACTGGGTAGCGGGGACATGATCCTGAAGCTTGGGAATGGCAAGGCCATCTCGGCAGAAGCAGTAGGATCCGCTACTCTAGTGATTAGTGATAGTATTAGCATAGATCTAGAGCAAGTTTATTTTGTACCTAATATGATTAAAAACATCATTTTCATTCCATTGTTGGACAATAGTGGTTATGAGTTTACAATCAATAAAAATTGCTTTTATTTGATGAGGTGTGGAATTGCTCATCTACTTGGTACATTGCATAACGGGCTCTATATCTTGCAACAAACGAACTTCGTTCTGAACGCTCAACACAAACGTAAATTAGATAATAACGGGAACGCACGACTGTGGCACGCTAGGCTAGGTCACATATCCCAAGATAGGATGAAAAGGTTGGTAGACTCAAAGAACCTAGAGGTTGGGGACTTGAGTGATCTACCAACTTGTGAATCCTGTCTATGAGGGAAAATGACCAAGAAGCCCTTTGTAGGACAAAGCAGGCTTGCCACAGGTCTGTTGGACTTGGTCCATACAGACGTATGTGGACCACTAAGGATGCAGGCCCGAGGTGGGTTTTCCTACTTCATAACCTTTACCGATGATCACTCACGGTATGGTTATGTTTACCTAATGAGGTACAAGTCTGAAGCTCTTGAGAGGTTTAAAGAATTCAGACTTGAAGTGGAGAACCAGACAAACTGCAAAATTAAAGTCCTACGGTCAGACCGAGGCGGTGAATACCTTAGTACGGAGTTCCTAGATTATCTAAAAGAACATGGTATAATATCAGAATGGACACCTCCCGGAACACCACAATTAAATGGTGTCTTTGAAAGGAGGAATCGAACTCTGTTGGACATGGTTCGGTCCATGGTGAGTTTTACCAAATTGCCCTTATCCTTTTGGGGCTATGCATTAGAAACGGCGGCCAATTTGTTAAATTTGGCGCGTACCAGTGCATTGACCCAAACGCCATATGAGATATGGCACGGCAAGCCTGCGTCCTACAACTACTTGAAAGTGTGGGGTAGCCCCGCATACGTCAAGAGGTTAGTGGGAGATAAGCTAGAATCTAGGTCTAGCTTATGTAGGTTCGTTGGATATCCTAAAGAAACTGCGGGTTATTGCTTCTATGACCCTTTGGAACAAAAGGTATTTGTTTCAAGGAATGCAGTATTCTTGGAGCAAGGCTTCCCGGAGGATATCCAACCAGATGAGCTAATCCTTGAGGAATCAAGCGATGGAATCCAGCCATCAGAGGTAGTCGCGGAACCCTCACTTAGAGGATTCAGGATAGACACCCGAAGGTCTGACCAACCTCGAGGAGTCCAACATGCTAGGCATGAAAGACAACCTCAGGAATGGCTAGCCCCGGTCCCTAAACCGCCGGCTCTGATACAGTCAGCGCCACAGTCACCACTGACGTTCCCGTTCTCCGTAGTTCCACTAGAGAATCCAGACCTCCAGTGAGATATGGCTTTCTAGGAGCGACCGATCTTTTGGATAACGATCCTAAGACATATGGAGAATCGATGTCTGACATCGACTCCGGGAAATGGCTTGAGGCCATGAAAGCCGAAATGGACACCATGAGCGAGAACCAAGTCTGGAGTCTTGTAGATCCACCGAAAGGTGTTAAGCCAGTGGGTTGTAAGTGGGTCTACAAGCGCAAACTTGGCGTTGATGGAGAAGTCACAACCTTTAAGGCTAGGCTTGTACCTAAGGGATACACTAAACAACCCGGGTCGATTTTGAGGATACCTACTCGCCAGTAGCCATGGCGAAGTCCATTCGGATCCTGCTCGCCATAGCAGCATGGTATGACTATGAGATATGGCAGATGGACGTGAAAACGGCCTTCCTCAACGGTTTCGTTGAAGAAGAGATCTATATGGATCAGCCGGAGGGTTTCACGGTCACTGGAGAAGAACAGAAAGTCTGTCGTCTCCAGAAGTCCATCTATAGCCTCAAACAAGCATCCCGAAGTTGGAACATTCGATTTGATGAAGTAATACGGGGTTATGACTTCATCAAGAATGAATCCGACCCTTGTGTATACAAGAAGGTCAGTGGGAGCTCAATAGTGTTCCTAGTGCTTTATGTGGATGACATTCTACTCATTGGTAATGACGTTAGAATGTTAGGAAACACAAAAGCATGGTTGTCAACCCAGTTTTCCATGAAGGACTTGGGTGAAGCCTCCTACATCCTAGGCATCCAGATTGTCAGGGACAGATCTAAAAGGATGTTAGGACTCACCCAAAACTCGTACATGGAGAAAGTCCTAAAGAGATATCGAATGGACAACTCCAAACGAGGATTCCTTCCCATGAGGCATGGGATGAAGTTGTCCAAGAAACAGTCCCCACAGACTGATGAGGAACTTGAAAGGATGAAAGTCATCCCCTATGCTTCTGCCGTTGGTAGCATCCAATATGCGGTCCACTGCACTAGACCTGATATTGCGTACGCTTTGAGCGTAACAAGCAGATATCAGTCCTGCGCAGGAGAGGCACATTGGAATGCTGTTAAGGGCATCCTTAAGTACCTAAGGAGGACTAAGGAAATGTTCTTAGTCTCTGGCAATGGAGAGCTGATCCTGGAAGGCTTTAGCAACGCTAGCTTCCAGTCTGATGACGATGATGCCAAGTCTCAATTGGGTTACGTATTCAAGCTCAATGGAGGAGTAGTGGCTTGGAAAGGTTCCAAGCAAGAAACCACTGTTGACTCCACTATAGAGGCTGAATACATAGCAGCTTCAGAAGCTGCTAAGGAAGCGGTTTGGATGAGAAACTACATCCAAGAGTTGAGTGTGGTGCCTAGCATCGCCTAGCCTGTTGTCATCTTCTATGATAACAACGGTGTAATAGCGCAAGCAAAGGAACCGAGATCTCATCACCGTTCCAAACATATTCTTAGACGCTACCATCTTCTTAGAGAAATGGTAGGAAGAGGTGACGTTCGGATGGACCGAGTCAACTCAGCAGACAACACAGCAGATCCGTTGACAAAGCCTATGTCGTAGAGCGCTCATATGCAACATCTTGAGAAGATGGGGATTAGACATATGGGCGATTGGCTTTAAAGGTCAAGTGGGAGATTGTTAGAATAGGTGACCATGTAAGCCAATTTTGGCGGGAATATGTAACCTATGTCTAGACAATTTCAGGTGTTTGATAAAACATTTATGAATGAAGAAGTGAAATTCATATGGCAACACTTTGTTTACGTTCACTTATATCTACTATTACATATCTGTTCACTACGCAAACAAAGCCCACGGACTGAGAATCGATTTCGGGGACTAGGACTATGCTTGGAGGTAGGTCCATGAAATCAGTCTTACCGAATCAGTCCGGAAATCTCCAAGTCAAGGAATCTCGAAAATGGGTACCGAGATTCCCCTTGAGACTTGCACTAAGCATCTGCTATCGTATTTCATCGACGGGTGACGAAGGTCGTCTAAGCAGTGTTAGTGGGTTAGCATGCTAGGAAGCAGCTGACTGAGGTGACTCGCGGGGACTGTCTTACGGAGGACCTTGAGTATGGTCAGCAAGGTATATAACGTGTATTCCCGATTCCAACGGTACAGGTCAAGTCCATTGACTTGAGGAACTACTGAGTTTACCTGTACATCAGGTTTGTATCTTAGATATGGTGAGAGATTGCCAAAATACTCTTGAGTAGTCATAAGCCATGTCTAGTGCAGCTCTGGTGTACAGCGTGACAGTAGTTTCCAAGAAAGGATCTGTCTCCTGTCAAAAGGCATTGATAATTGAGTCTCATGTATGCTCTGTGTCTTGTCCCTAAAATCTGTGGCCACAGTAACTGAACAGAAAGGAAGGTTTCCCTTGCGGCGTTTAGTAAGGACAGACCGACAGTTAGGTCCAAAATGGGTACCTGCATTTTCCGTGCCCTAGACCCTAAGTGATGAGATCGAAGACAGAAGGACAAGTGTACTGTTAGAGCCTAAATGTTCATCCACGAATATTTCACCTAGTCTCTAGTGCCATGGACCGTTGCTAGATGGCCACCCATGGTAACGGACGGATTCTAGGAATCCGACCAAGTCTAGCTGAAAGGTGAACCTAAAGAGTCACACATTATCCACACACACTTAGTATTTAATTTGGATTAAATATTGGAGTAAAGGAATGATTAAATTAGATTTAATCGGGTCCTATATTTTTGGAGAATTAATTCCTTTTATTTGATAAAGGGAATTAAATTAATAAATTGGATTTATTAAGGGAATTAATTTAATGGGCCTAGAATAAATATTAATATTTATTTATTATATTTATTTGGCCTTTTGGAATATTTAATAGGATTTAAACATTCCATTAAATTAAATTAATGGTTGAGATTTAATGGGAGAGATGAAAGGCTATGATTGAATTTGACAAGGTTCAAATTCTACTTTGACTAGTACTTTGACTAGGTCAAAATCCTAGTCAAATTAAGCTTCTAAAGAGTTGGAGTTTAAAGAGGATTAAACTCCTCCTCTATATAAACCCCTAGTCTTGCACCTTTTGAAGGATGATGAAATTCCAACACACACACCACACACACTCTCCCTCTCCTCTCCTCTCGTCCGCCCCCCCTCTCTCACTCTCCAAGAAATCTTTTTCTTGTTCTTTTGTTCTTGGAATATTAGAATATTGATGAATCAATACCGTTAATTCATAACGTGTTGTTGATTCATCCACTCCAATAAATTACATACTTGTTCGTTGCTAGCACGACGTGCAAGGTACGTGGGTGGATCGTGTGTCACGATTTGGAGGGTCTCAAGAACGAGATCTTGGTGCAAAACAGGGAACAACGCGTGTAGCCGTTGAAGACGAAAACGACAATGGGTAGGTCTCGTTTTATGATTTTCGTTCCTTTTAATTTTTCAACCCTATGGCCTCCATGATTATTATATATTGTTTATTCATGAGATACACCAAACACCCAGGAATCTCAAGGGTACACCGCTTGAGCGTGTTCTTTTATTTTATAAAGCATGTTTTAAATTCCGCTATTTTATTTTATACCGCGCTTCCGCATTCGCGCAAGTTTCCTGGGACGATCCACGCATTCTTTCAGGGTGCTCAACCGGGCGTTCAATGTAGGATGCATTAATGTTTAAAACCATACACTTAACATATAGGTATAGATGAAAATAACAAAGAATCTACTAAAGCGTAATAAACCATTACCGTGTAGATTTCTCGTGTGCTCGGGTACTTGCGTTGTTCCTTCACCGGAATGCTCACAAATTCAAAAGTATGGATTCTCCAAAGGTGATCCACACCACATCGGAAGAAACTCACGTTCTCCTTGCTAGAGGAAAATGGGTTTATGAAGGAATCGGCTTAAGAGAAGAACACTATTAATTAGTGTTCTCTCAAGCCTACTTCTTCTTCCTTTTGATTCAAAATCAAGTGAAGAACACAAGTAGAAAGGGAGGAATGGCCGAAAGTTAGTGGGAGAGGAGAGGGCCGAATTTTGCTTCTTCTTTTTCCTTGACAAAGATGAATTATGATTTACATACACAAGGTGTTGTATATACTCCTATATATACATAATTAATGTGATTATTGAAATGTGTCTAGGTTCATCCAAGGATGCCTAGATACATTCCAATCATCATTAATTCTTCAATCAAGCCTACCAACTTTTATGGTATGATCAAATCATACCAAAAGGGAAGGGCTTGATTGGAGTTGATTTGTCTCTTTCCAAATGAGATAAGTCAACATACCACCTTGCATGAAACATGGCTGATTTTAGCTTCCTCCAAGGGAGCATTTCAGCCATGCTCATTATGGGAAGAAGTCTAACTTCTTCCTATTCCAAAATAGGAATTATTTCTCCTCTCGGGTCAAATTTAACGAATCGAGTTTTATCGTAATCCAATTATGATGAACCCAACATTAAATCCAATTTAATGTCCACTTAAATTATTCCTGTTGATCTTTTAATCCAATTAAAAGATATTTAATCGAAAATCCAAGTTACTGATTAAACGAGGGCCCGATACAATATCAGCTCATCCATCCAATGAACTATCCCTTAAGTAATCCAATTACTTATTTATCCTTCGAGATTGACTCCAAGTCAATCTCTCAACCTCCTCGGTGATTTGTGTGTGACCCTTTAGGTTCACCCTCAGCTAGACTTGGGCTCGTGTCCCACAAGGGCCCGTTACCATGGATGGCCGTCTAGCAACGGTCCATGGCACTAGAGACTAGGTGAATTGGCGTGAACATTTAGGCACGGATTCCGTACGGGTACGATCCTTCCATCTACCGTCTCCCGGCCTTAGTCTAGGGTATGGAATTAGGCGTCGGTTCCCATCCTTGACTAGGCATCTATGTTTAATACTCGAGACTACGTATGCTTCATTGCATCGACACAGGAAACCATTCCCTGTTGGACCAACCACTGTGGCCACAGCTTTAAACAGCATGAACGTGCCTCCGAGTGCATAGGAGATACCTCGGTCACATACTGACAGGGGACGGATCCTCTTCTTGGAATCCACCGTCCTCGCTGCACATTTCGACTGCACTGGACAAGGCTTATAAGGATCATCTTACAGAATTATCACCTCTCGCCAGATCCAAGATACAGTCGTCCTGTGCACGCAACTGCCATGATCCCTCAAGTTTGAGGACTACTCCCGTACTATCGGAACCGGGGAAATCCTATCATACCGACCAAGCCTCCAAGGCTTCCATATGATGATCCCCGCGAGTCAGTCCAGTCCTCTCGATTCCAGTCGACCAACCCATCAAGATCGTGTAGGCGTCTCACGCCTGTCGCCGATGAAACACGGCACTCATCCAATGAACACGACTTTTGATGCAAGTCTCAATAGGACTCTTGATGCCCTGTCTCGAGGTCCTCGACTTGGAACGTTTCAAACCCAATCCTATATTAGTTGGTTTCATGACCACCATCCAACGCGTGGCCCAACTGCACGAGTTATTAACCGTGGTCTGTGGGCTTTGTTGCGATATAAGTAAAACACCATTTTAAAAAATGTGAAATGAGCGCAACAAAGTAAGCACCAAAAGTGATGAATACTCATTTTGTTCATCACATAATAACATTACATTTACATCGAGTTGTATAATAGGTTACGAATCACCAAACATATAGGCTTTCTGGTCACCTATTCTAACATCCATATGATGATTCCCGCGAGTCACTTCAGTTAGTCGACCACCTTATCAACTAACCAACTAAAATTGCATAGACGACCTTCGTCTGTCGCCGATGAAACTCGGCACTCACCCAGTGAATGAAATACTTAGTGCAAGTCTCAATAGGACACTCGATGCCCAGTCTCGAGGTCCTCGACCTAGAATGTTTCAGAACAACCCTCAGAAGTTGGTTTCATAGCCGCCATCCAATGCGCAGCCCAACTACATGGGTTATCAAATTGGTCTGTAGGCATTTGTTGTGACGTTGAAACGTCGTTCTACGTTAGTAGTAAGCACAACAAACACATTGCCAGTGATGAAAACTTACTCTATTCATCAGGATAATATTGTATTAATAAAGATTGACGAATAGTTCCCAAAACCGCCAATCCAATTTGCTTTCTGGTCACCTATTCTAACAATCTCCCACTTGACCTCAAAGCCAATTACCCATGTCTCTCAGAACCTTCTGAGAGTGAGTAATTTGCGATACCGACTCAGTCTCGCAGGTCTACTTTATTTTTCTGCCGAGGTAATACGGTCCAACCGTATCTCACCTCTTTCTACCATCACTATCTGGCGATGGTGGCTGTCTAAGAATTTTTCATGGATCTTGTGATGAGATCTCGGTCCCGAAAGGCTTTAGCCATAGCCTAGTTGTCAACCTCCAAGGCAACTACTGGCTCGGCCATGCTAGGCACTACATCCATCCAATGGGTGCTATTTTCATCCAAACCACTTTGCAGAAATAACTTCCAAAGTTGGCATATATTCGACTTTCATGATGAAACGTCGTGGTATCCTACTTGGAACCTTCCCAAGCTACCACACTCACCATTAAGTCCGAACATACATAGGTATTGAGACTAAATATTACTCACATGATTCTAGAAGCTAGTATCGCTATAGCCTTCCAGAATCAACTATCCATAAACCGTGCATCGAGAACACTTCTCTAATCCTTATTCAGGTCTTAAAGACTGCTCTCAACTGTTGTCTATTGCCTTGTTGGTACACACTCGAATTCCATTGTTATGTACGATGCATAAAAATCATCAGGCCCTGTGCATCGAACAACATACCCATGCTGCGTACAGCAAAGACGTAGGGGATGTAAAACATCTAAGCTTCCTCATTAGTCAATCGTGACTAAGTTTTGGAAGGTTTGGCCCTATTTATGGAGAATTGTGTGAACAACGCTCGTGTTTCTAGTGTTTCTTAACGTCTTAATTTTATTCTAAAGGAATAAGATGTTACACATTAACACTCGGAAGATTACTACACTCCCACTAACATCAATGCTCGTATTGACTGAGTCATACATCGTATGGGTTCGTCAAAACGAATATCCAAGTTACATGAAATCTCAAATCCAGTTTGAATTTCAAGACAGATCCCGCAGCTTCAAGCCATTGATCTAATCCCGATGTCCAACATCGCTTCTCCATATGTCCTTTGGATCATGCTCCAATGGACCGGTCGGACCCAAAAACCTATACCCATCAGGTATCTAAGGTATTTTGGTCATCCCTAGGAGGACTGGAATATAGTCAGTGGAAAATAACGTAATGTTTGCATTATTTTGCACTAGACCTGCACAAACCAGACACCGAGTCTAGTTTGTCTTCCTACTAGTCCCTTGACGTATGCAGGATCATCCCATATACTAAAGAATTTATAGGATACAGGTTTTCAAACCATATCCAATATGGTAACTAGATCATGACTTTTAAGAAAGTGTATGTTTCTCAACCTAGCAACTTCATGTTCATGTCTAGATGGGCTAAGGTAACTTCAGTGAAATACCGAGCGAACCAAGTCCAACAAGGTTCGTTTTCTCCCTTATCAGAGACCATTCAACCATGGCCGCTTCAACAAGAATTTCAATGATTGAGAATTCCATTCTCATTCGGATATTCGAGAATTCCCACTGAATACATATCCTCTCGATCTAATCGAAAGGTAACAAAATTGATTCACAACTCCAAGTCTAATATCTCGAACCTACCAAAGGTTTTTAAACTTGTGAATCCTCTTTTAGTCTTGTGTATTCAGTAACCTTATGCATATCCTTTTTGGATCCAATCCAATAGGCTATTGGCTCTCCAACTAATTACACACTCTCTCGATCTAATCGAAAGGAGACCAGTTTGGTTCACCACTCCAAGTCTAATTCCCCGAACCTACCAAAGGTTCTTAGACTTGCGAACACTCTCCTGGTCCTATGTATTCAGTAATCCACATAAGTCTTTTTGGATCCAATCCAATAGACTATCGACAGGCCCACTTTGTCTTACAAAATGGCTCTTTAGTCTTTTCCTCCTCAGAGAAGATTTGCAAGCTAGCAGATCCAAATCATCTATTGCTAGACTCTTTGGATCTTCAAACTTCCTCATCCTTAACTAAGGAAACTGACCTAGCCATGGATGTCAAATCCGTATGTTCATCTTCATTATATCCATTTTTAGTCATTTGTTTTGAGTTCTCATAATCCAATTATGGGACAGTGTTAAGTGTTTATGTACCAACCTAGCAGACAAGAATCTCCATTCTTTGTCAAATAAAAGTAATTTTATTGATCAAATTATTGTATCCAAATTGTCTAACAATAAATGGAGCATATTTTGATCATGCTAGGTTAATAATTCCCGTAGACACAATCTTAACATGATCCTACTAAGCCTAACTAGTCTTAGTCTTTGCAGCAACAGTTTCGTCATTGCTAGACTTAGGATCGTCTGTCTTAGCTTTCTATTCCTTATCATCACCTGTGAACCATTCACAGGTTATGAAGCGACTGGTATCCAATACAAAGAAAGAACAGTGATCATGTTGATACTCAATTCAAATGTCACCTTCATTGGAGATGAGCTTTAGGAAACTCCCTCTTCTAATGTCCCTTCTTACGCAGTTAATGCAAACATCATTCGAAACCTCTGACTGTCGAATCCTTTTCCTCTTTCCTTTACCCCCGCCGCTGGCAGCGGTTGATGTTGTTTGAGTCTTCTTCCTCTTCCTGCGTCCGACACCCTTGCCTTTCGCTTCAGAGGTCGAAGCCTTGTCACTAGTACCATCGGCGCAGATTTTTCAATCGTTGCCTTGTACTGGACCAACACTTTTATCAACTCATGAAGGTCTTTCTCAAGCCCATTCATGTGGTAGTTGACTATAAATGGGTCGAGTGAGGGGAGAAGAGACTAAAGGATCGTGTCAATGTACATCTCTCTTTCGAGATCAGCTTGGAGGTCTTTGAGCTTTTCCACAAGGGATAGCATCATCACTCCATGCTCTTGTACCGACGATCCTTCTATCGTCTTCGCTCCGAAGAATGCCTTCATTGCAGCATATCTAACATGCCGGTCTGGGACCGCATAGACTTGCTATAATCGAAGCATCATCGAGCCAACATCCTCCAGCCTATCATACTACTTCTGCATCTCTTTATCAATGGATCTAGTATGATGCTGCAGACCTTCCAGTTGACATCATGCCTCTTCTTGAACATCAAACGTTCTTTGGGCATGACCCTTTCGGCAAGGTCTAAGGAAAAACCTTATCCAGAATATAAGTCTGGTTCTTTAAATCTAAGACCATCTTAAGATTTCACAGCCAGGCGTGGTAATACGTTCCATAGACTTATTCGTCTCGAGTATAAGGGTTGGTGGATTCTTAGACATCAACAGTATGAAAGAAAAATATTCAGTAGATTATAACAATATTATGTTCAAGTTAAGACTTGGTCCTTTACTCATTAACCTCCCACTATTTCTACAAAAGCCCATCACTCTCAAATGGGATTTTGGGAAACCATTTCCTAGTGGGCTTGGGATCCACAAGCGCAATTCTCCATACCCTGCTTTTACGATTCACATGGAAAAAGTCTCGTGGGAGGTATCTAATACCATTCTCAATCAATGAGATTCCCAAGATATTCTGCCTCACCTCTTCACATAATCCTGAGGACTCCAAGCGAATCATGCTAACTCGATGTTAGGCCCGACCATAAACCAAATCATACCTCAACTGCCGCCCCCCACGACTCGTGAGACAGGGAAACAGTGAGCGTACTCTTTGTTCACAACAATGGTACGAACTTTCCTCTATTCTAAATGTGCCATGACTCGTGAGACACACTTGGGTTTAGCGTAGCTTCCTCACGACATTGCTATGGATGGAAGGCTTGGACAGATCAAAAACATTTTTGATCCAAGTGCATCATGGGTCCTAATATTTTAACTTGGTCCAACCAAGTGAGAGTTTGAAAATTATTGACCGAGACTTTATCACATTAATACTTTGCAATGCATAAATATCCATAATATTAAGCATTTAAATAAATGCATCGCATGCAAGTAAATATAGCATACCCTGTTGGATGATCACGAGCCCAACCTATGCCACTGAGCCCCGCAATGAGTCTATGGTCTATCTAGGGTGGCCCTACACTTATTACAATAAATTAATCCAATGTCAAACCAATGGGCCTTGTACTCTATTTGTTTCGCCTTAATGTCTCCACTTGGGCTCCATCCAACGTAGGCCTCCTTTTTCTCCGTGGGCTTGTCTTATTATACATAAATGTAAAACTCACCAAAAAATTCCTAAACTACTCTCGTTACAAGAGAAATGGAATACATGGGCAATAAAAGGAAAAAAGACAAGCGCCCTTAACATCATGAGGCGAAAGTGCGAGATAATAGTCCAAAACAAGGGGCACGCAGGCCCCACCAAAAGGAATATCAATCATACACAGGTCAATGGGCTTCGTGATCATCCTTGTTAATCCAATTAACAAAACACAACATAATTACATATCCAATTTAATCATGCTCCAAATAATACAAACCATGTATAAAATAAATGATATCCAATATCATTCCACAACATAATTAAATGCAGAAAAATACATGTAAAAATGCAATTAAAAATGGATATTAGAAACCTCGTACAACCCATGTACATTTTTTTTGTTTGGAAACCATTTCCAAAATAATCTTAGGAAATTTAATTTTAGGAAAAATCATTCTCACTAAAATTAAATCAACCATAAAATAAATATTTCAGAAAAAATATGCAAAATGCCAGAAAATTAAATTTTGTGGAAAAACTGCAAAAAAACGGCCCAACCGTTCGGCTGTGGCGGCCGACCGCACAGTCGGCCGCTCGCGCGCGCACGCAGGCGCCAGTGCCTGGGCTGGGCGCGCGGGCGCACGCCTAGCGTGCGCGCCGGCAGCGCTGCCCAACGTCCAGCCCGCGTGGTATCCAATACCCAAGAGTAGAATAATAATCATATTAAAGCTCAAATCAAATGTACCTTGGTTGGAGAGGAAGTTTAGGACACTCCTCTTCCAATGCCTTTTCATGGCAATATATGCAAAGATCTTTTGCAATCCTTGACTGTCGAACCGCCTTCCTCTTTCCTTTGCCCATGCCCAGCATGGCAACAAGAGCGCTCTATTACTTGCAGCGGCTAATTCTGTCTTACCTTTCTTCCTCCCCCAGTGTCCGGCCCCTTTGCGTTCGCTCTTGAGGTCGAAGGCTCCTCCACCAATACTAACGGCGTAGACTTTTCAATTGTTGATCGTATTGGATAACATATTTATCAACTCATCAAGGTCTTTTTCAAGCCCATTCATGTTATAGTTAGCGATAAATAGGTCAAAAGAGGGAGAAAGAGACTGAAGGATCATGTCGATGTACGTTTCTTTTCCAAGATCAGCTCGGAGGTCTTTGAGCTTCTCCACTAGGGATAGCATCATCACTCCATGCTGGTGTACAGACAACCCTTCTGTCATCTTAGCTCCGAAAAAATGCCTTCGTCGCAGCATATCTAATATGCCGGTCCGATACCGCATATATCGAGTTGACATCATCCAGCCGATCATACTGCTTCTGGATCTCATTAGTCATGGATGCCAGTATGATGCGCGGACCTTGCGGTTGTTCTCCTTGTTAGAATAGGTGACCATGTAAGCCAATTTTCGTAGGAATATGTAACCTATGTCTAGACAATTTAAGGTGTTTGATAAAACATTTATGAATAAAGAAGTGAAAATTCATATGGCAACACTTTGTTTACATTCACTTATATCTGCTATTACATATCTGTTCACTACACAAACAAAGCCCACGGACTGAGAATCGATTTCGGGGACTGGGACTACGCTTGGAGGTAGGTCCATAAAATCAGTCTTACCGAATCAGTTCGGAAATCCCGAAGTCAAGGAATCTCGAAAATGGGTACCGGGATTCCCTTTGAGACTTGCACTAAGCATCTGCTGTCGTATTCCATCGACGGGTGATGAAGGTCGTCTAAGCATTATTAGTGGGTCAGCATGCTAGGAAGCAGCTGACTGAGGTAACTCGCGGGAACCGTCTTACGGAGGACCTTGAGTATGGTCAGCAAGGTATGACGTGTATTCCCAGTTCCAATGGTACAGGTCAAGTCCTTTGACTTGAGGAACTGCTGGAGTTTACCTGTACATCAGGTCTGTATCTTAGATACGGTGAGAGATTGCCAAAATACTCTTGAGTAGTCATAAGCCATGTCTAGTGCAGCTCGGGTGTACAGAGTGACAGTAGTTTCCAAGAAAGGATCTGTCTCCTGTCAAAAGGCATTGACAGTTGAGTCTCATGAATGCTCTGTGTCTTGTCCCTAAAATCTGTGGCCACAGTAACTGAACAGAAGGGAAGGTTTCCCTAGCGGCGTTTAGTAAGGACAGACCGACACTTAGGTCCAAAATGGGTACCTGTATTTTCCGTGCCCTAGACTCTAAGTGATGAGACCGAAAACAGAAGGACAAGTGTACTGTTAGAGCCTAAATGTTCATCCCCAATTATTTCACCTAGTCTCTAGTGCCATGGGCCGTTGCTAGATGGCCACCCATGGTAATGGACGGATTCTAGGAATCTGACCAAGTCTAGCTGAAAGACGAACCTAAAGAGTCACACACTATCCGCACATACTTAGTATTTAATTTGGAATTAAATATTGGAGTAAAGGAATGATTAAATTGGATTTAATCGGGTCGCATATTTTCTTGGAGAAATTAATTCCTTCTATTTGATAAAGGGAATTAAATTAATAAATTGAATTTATTAAGGAAATTAATTTAATGGGCCTAGAATAAGTATTAATATTTATTTATTATATTTATTTGGCCTTTTGGAATATTTAATAGGATTTAAATATTCCATTAAATTAAATTAATGGTTGAGATTTAATGGGAGACATCAAAGGCTAGGATTGAATTTGACAAGGTCAAATTCTACTTTGAGTAGGACTTTGACTAGGTCAAAATCCTAGTCAAAATTAAGCTTCTAAAGAGGTGGAGTTTAAAGAGGATTAAACTCTTCCTCTATATATACCCCTAGCCTTGCACCTTTTGAAGGATGATGAAATTCCAACACACACACAACACACACTCGTCTCTCTCCCTCTTACCTCTCGTCCGCTCCCTCTCTCTCTACAAGAAATATATTTTCTTGTTCTTTTGTTCTTGGAACACTAGAACATTGATGAATCAATACCGTTAATTCATAACGTGTTGTTGATTCATCCACTCCAAAAATCATACTTGTTCGTTGCTAGCACGACGTGCAAGATACGTGGGTGGATCGTGTGTCACGATTTGGAGGGTCTCAAGAACGAGATCTTGGTGCAAAACGGGGAACAACGCGTGTAGCCGTTGAAGACGAAAACGACAACGGGTAGGTCTCGTTTTAATTTTTCGTCTCTTTTATTTTTCCTCCCTATGGCCTCCATGATAATTGCATGTTCCTTATATCATGAGATACACCGAACACCCGATAATCTCAAGGGTACACCCCTTGAGCGTGTTCTTTATTTATTAAAGCATGCTTTAAATTTTCGTATTTTATTTTATACCGCGCTTCCGCATTCACGCAATTTCCCGGGACGATCCACGATTCCTTTCACTCCTACCATTCATTGAACGTCAAACGCTCTCTGACGAGGACCCCTCCGGCAAGATCCGAGGAGGAGGCCTATCCAGAACGTACCTGGTCTTCAAAATCGAGGACAATCCTCAAATTTCGCAGCCAATCATTATAGTTTGTTCCGTCATATTTATTAGTCTCAAGAATTACAGCGAGTGGATTCTTAGACATCTACATTCAAAATGTAAAGCAGAAATTTAATAGATTATTATAATATTGAATTCAAGTTAAGACTTGATCTTTAGTCATTAACCCCTCCCACTATTTCTTCAAAAAGCCCACCACTCTCAAGTGGGGTTTTCGGAAAAACTATTTCCTAGTGGGCTTGGAGTCCACAACGCAATTCTCTATGCCCCGCTTTTACGATTCACATGAGAAAGGCTTTGTGGGTGGTATCCAATACCATTTTCATCCAATGAGATCCCCAAGATATTTTTACTCGCTTCTTCACATGATCCCAATGACTCCAACCGAATCATGTTACTTAGCGTTAGGCCCGACCTATCAACCAAATGAATATCTCAACTATCGGCCCCCACGACTCGTGAGACAGGAAAATAGGAGCATATTCCATTCGTTCACAACAATAGTGCATCTTTCTTCCATTCCAAACGTGCCACGACTCATGAGACCACGAATGGGTGAAAGCAGCTTCCTCACTACATTGCTATGGATGGAAGGCTTGGAATAATCAAACCATTTGATTTTAATTCCATTTTTGGGCCTAATATTTACTTGGACCATCCAAGTGAGAGTTATAGTTTATTAAGACCGAGACCTCATCATTATTAGTATTTTGCTTGCTCAACATTCATACATTAAACGTAATATGATGCATTCCAAACACACCATACATCAAAGCACAAAACATAAACACATGCAAAATAAGCGTAGCACGCCCCTGTTAGGATGATCACAAGCCTAATCCTAAGTGATCCACTGAGCCCGCAGTAGATCAATGGTCAAACTAGGGTAGGCCTACACTATTACAAAATTTTTACATCCTATTATCATTCTAATGGGGCCTTGTAAAATCCTCCTTTGTTCTTCTTGACCTTCCACCGTGGGCTCTGTCCACCAGACCTTCATCTCCCTGGAAGCTTATATTTAATAAAATAAATCTTCACAACCTAATCTACTCTCATTACAACTTAAAAGAAACTCAATCATAAGTCAGGGGGAGTACACTAATAGAAAGGAAGAAAGCTTATTATTCAAGACTAAAAACGAAGAAGGAATAAAAACAAAGAGGCACGCAGGCCTCACCCAACAATACATTAAACCATACATAGGCCAATTGGCTAGTGATCATCCTTATTGTTTATCAAATAAACAACAACAAAACATATTTATATCAAATATAAACATGCCAAGCATATAAATACATCCCATGCATTTATAAATCGATATCCAATATCTAAAACAATAAATATAATAAAATGCAGAAAATATCATATTAATAATGCAATTCAAAATATGGATATCAACTATACATCAAATGTACAAACAAGTTTTTGTTTGGAAACCATTTCCAAGATAATCCAAGATATAGAATAATTTTAGAAAAATCCAATTTAATTAAAAATTAAAATACACAAAAATTAATAATTTCAGAAAACTAGCAGAAATCAGAAAAATTGAATTTTCTGGAAAAATGGGAAAAACCGGCACAAAACAGCTCTGCCGGTCGGCCGTCCTCGACGGTCGTGTGCGCGCAGGTGCCCCCGCCTGTGCGCCGCACGCGGGCACGCTCAGAAGCACGGGCCGAGAGCTCGGCCGCTGCGCAGTAGCAGGCGCGCGCCTGTTGCCCCTGCCGGGCGGCTGGCACCGTTTTTCACCAATTTTTTTTTTTTAAATTTCTGCTATAAAACTTAAACATAAACATCCATTTAAAGAAAATCCAATTCTCAAAAAATGCATGGATATCCAAAATTTCAAAGTAAAATCAACACATATTTTCTACACATATTATCATGCCATAAATCATGCTTTCCAAAAGAAATTTAAACATGCTCTTCATACTTAGCACATAATAACATATAAATCCTATAGCCACAACACCGAACCGGGCTTTGATACCATTGAAAGAATCGGGTACGGCTCGGGAACGCAACGGAAGTGTGAAAACATTAATTCAAATCGGGTTCAAAAGGGTGCTCCCTTTGAAGTTCCCGGGCGTTCGGTGTATGTCAAGAGCATGAATGGAAGAGTAGAAGATGCTGGACATGTGGCTAAAGGATTAAAAACAAAAGATACATAAAATGTAAATAGAAACCAACCTTTGTTCGTATTTATGTAGAACGGCTTCTAGCGTTGTTCCTTTTTCATTTCTCCTTGTATGTCAACTTGAGAGCTCAAAGTAGAACTCCTCTAATTTTTCCACACCACACCATAGAAGAGTTCTCTAAACTATTGCTAGATAGTAGTAGAGAAGAAGAAGAAGAAACAAACAACTCCAAATGAACACTATTGATTAGTGTTTTTGGAATGTTTTTAGTTCAAACCTTTCCAAAAGGTATGAACAAAAAAAGGAGAAAGTTTGCAAATATTTTGGAGAGTTTTTTGATGGAAAATTCGTGCAAGACATGTCCTTGCAAGTTATGTAAATAGTTTTGTGTATGTGGAGTTGTTGAATTCAAAATTCAACTTCTCTTGTCAACTTCCAAAGTAACCTACATACACACACCATTATCTACATAACCATGCATCATTATAGAAAATAAAACCACCCACCAAACCATATAAAGGCTGGCCACATGTGCCTCACATGTGAAAGATTTTAATTCTTCCTTCACTTGCTATAAATTGAATTTTTCCATGGACTAGGACTACTAGTCTTGGACTTTTATTTAATCTAATTAAATTAAGTCCAAACAAAGTCCATTGGACATTAATTAATCCAATTAATCTCAATTCAATTGAAGCCCATAAGTTTATTTAATTCAATTAAATAAACATAAGTCCAAACTCTAATTAATTGATCTAATCAATTAATTAATCCAAACCCGATAAATTAATCCAATTAATTTATAAGTTCTAAGTCTTAAAAATTAACTAATCCAATTAATTAATTCTTGGATCATCCATCAAATTGATTTCTCAATAAATGATCCAATCATTTATTTTTCTCCTTGAATTAATTTAATCCAATTAAATTAATTCGCTTCTTCTAGAATTAATTCCAAATTAATTCTACCAATTCCATAATGATTTGTGTATGACTCTTTCGGTTCACCCTCAGCTAGACTTGGGCTTGTGTCCAACACAATTGGTCAATTAAATCAAATTTAATTAATTATTTCCCAATTAACCATTAATCAGAAAACGCCCGTCACCATGGGTGACCGTCTAGCAACGGTCCATGGCACTAGAGACTAGGTGAATATTGGCGTGAACATTTAGGCTCCCCAGTACCATACGAGTACGGTCCTTCCATCATCCGTCTCCCGGTCTAGGTCTACGGCATGAAATTGGGCGTCGGTTCCCATCCTGGACTAGACAACTATACTCAATAACTCGAGACACGTTTGCTCTATTGATCGACGTAGGAAACCATTCCCTACTCGACCAATCGTTGTGGCCACAGACTTAAAGAGTTTTAAACCGTCTCAGAGCGCATAGGAGACTCGACTGTCATACACTGACAGGTGACGGATCTATCTTGGAATCCACCGTCCTCAATACATATTCCAATTGCACTGGATAAGGCTAATGATGAACGTATCCCAGATACGGACATCTCTTGCCAGACCCTAGATACAACCATCATATGCATGCGACTGCCATGATTCCTCAAGTCCGAGGACTAATCTCGTACTATCGGAGCCGAGAATTCCATTCATACCGACCAAGCCTCCAAGGCTTCCATATGACGATTCTCGCGAGTCAGTTCAGTTAGCTGACACCCTTGTCAACTAACCCACTAATATTGCATAGACGTCCAACGTCTGTCTCCGATGAAACACGGCACTCATCCAATGAATGCAATCCTTAGTGCAAGTCTCTCTAGGACCATCGATGCCCAGTCTCGTGGTCCTCGACTTGGAACATTTCAGACCAACCCTCAGAAGTTGGTTTCATAGTTGCCATCCATACGCAGCTCAAACTACATGAGTTATCCAATTGGTTTGTGGGCATTTGTTGTGACGTTAAAACGCCGTCTAACGTAACCAGTAAGCACAACAAACACATAGTGCCACGGATGAGTACTTACTATATTCATCAAGTTAGCATTACTCTAATAAAGATTGCTAAAATAGTAGTCAAAATCGCTAATCCAATTGGCTTTCTAGTCACCTATTCTAACACATCGTATAGACGTTCCACGTATGACGCTGATGAAACACGACACTCATGCACTGAATACGACTCTTACTGCAAGTTTCCATAGGAAGCTTGATGCCCAGTCTCGAGGTCCTCGACTTGGAACGTTTCAGAGCTAACCCTCATCAGTTGGTTTCCTAGACGCCATCCAATGTGCGGTCCAACTGCAGGGGTTGTACAATTGGTCTGTGGGCATCTGTTACGACATTAAAGCATCATTTAACGTAATGGGTAAGCACAATAGACACATGCGCCAATGATGAGCACTTACCAGGTCCATCAATACAAAATTACTTTTAATAAAGATTGCTGGAGTTCCCAAAACCCCTAATCCAATTAGCTTTCTGGTCACCTAATCCAATAATAAACTAAACTAATGTAACTTTTTTAACTTTCTACTTAAAATCTTTAACTAAACTAATTTAACTTAGTTGACTTACAAGTTAAATTAGCAACTAAACTAATGTAACTTAGTAGTTAACTTTCAATTTAAAATCTTCAACTAAACTTATGTAACTTAGTCAACTCACAAGTTAAAACTCAACTAAACTAATATAATTTTGTTCACTTTTAACTTAAAATCTTTAAATAAACGAATTTATCTTAATTATCTCACAAGTTAATAATTCAACTAAACTATTGTAACTTAGTTAACTTTCAAGTTAAAATCTTCAATTAATCTCACAAATTAGAACCTCAACTATGTTCTTGTAGATATGGTACGAGGAGGATTTAGAGGAGGTAGGGGTCATAGGGCTACACCATCATCTTTCCTACCGCTTGTTCCAGCTTCACATGGAGTTCGAAAGACACCTTCCTCATCTCCTACTCTACCTCATTTTCATGTTGAGATTGGAAACACATGTGTAGCTCCATCGCCATCACCTACAGTTTCCTTATCAGCACCACCACTACCACCACCACCACACCATCTGTATTAGTCCTGAAGTTGCCTCTAATAATGTCCCTTCCATTACAACTCCATCGGATGTCATTAATCCGGCGGATATTGTAAGGAGCGGATTGGCCCGGGAGAGGCACGGCGGAAGTGCGGGAGCCATGGAATTAAAAGCGTAAAATGAAAATTAAAGCATTTAAAATTGAGAGAATCAAGGGCATAACCCTTGATCCGATTTTAAATTTCAACAATCTCCCACTTGACCATTAAGTCAATTACCCACTTTGTGTTAGAATAGGTGACCGTGAAGCCAATCTAATTGGGTTTATGTAATCTATTTCTGACATTAGGTGTTTAAATAAAGTTCATTCTGAATAAAAGTCATATTCAGTTACGGCATTAATACTTTGATTGTGTTCACTTATTGCTTTAATTTATGTGATTGTTCAATGCACAACCAAAGCCCACATACTGAGTTAATTCAAGAAACTAGACTGCGGATAGGTTGGCAAGTCACAAAATCAGTTTTTGTGGATCGGTCTGAAATACTCCAAGTCGAAGGACCTCGAGATTGGGTATCGAAGGTCCATTCGAGACTTGCACTAAATGGTTGCAGTCGCGTTTCATCGACTAATGACGAGGGTCGTCCATGCAATATTAGTGGGTTGGCCAGCTTGGTATCGGCTGACTGAGGTGACTCGCTGGAATCGTCATATGGGAAACCTTGAGTAGGGTTGGTCGGTATGACTTGAATTCCAGGTTCCAACAGTACGAGATTGGTCCTAGGACTTAAGGGACTACTATGGTCACATACACACCAGGCCTGTATCTTAGCTTTGGCAAGAGGCTACCAAATCGAGAGATGTGATTGCTATAAGCCCTATCTAGTACAACCAAGATGTGTAGTGTGGACAGTAGGTCTCAAGATAGAATCCGTCTCCTGTCAAACGATTGACGGTAGTATCTCACATATACTCTGAGACTTGTCCTCTATAAATCTGTGGCCACAATAACTGAACAGCGGGATGGGATCCCAGTGACGTTTAGTATGGACGAGCCTAGGCATAAGTCAAGAATGGGTACCGACATTCAAAGTCCATACTTTAGACTAAGGTCGTGAGTTTGAGTTGGAATAGGAAAACCCCTTTCCTAAAAATACTCAAATACACACACAAACACTAATCTCTACAACCATCTCTCAAGCACACACACACACACACACACACACGGCCATCCCTCTCCTCTCAAACTCATCCCCTCTCTTCTTCAGTCCAAGAAAGCCTAGTTTCCTTGTCTTTGATCCAAGGGAACACTAGACGAATCAATCACGTTAATTCATAACACTAGGTCGATTTGTCCTCCTATACTTCTTGATCTCTTGTTAGCCGAAAATTCAAGATCCAGTGAATTGCGTGGACGATTTAGAGGGTTCCCCCTTTCGGATGTCGGTGGCAAAACGTGGAACAACGCGTGTAGCCGTTCGAAGAGAGACTAGAACGGGTAAGTCTAGGTTTTAGTCTTCTTTGTTGAAACCCTATTGAAACGTTATGTGGATCGTCCCGGGAGATGAACGCGAATAGCAGAAGCGCGAAAGATTGCATAATAAAATTGCAAAGCATAATTAAACGGAATTTAAAATCATGCATAACATACATAAACGAATCAAGGGGTGTGCCCTTGATTCTCCCGGGCGTTCGGTGTATCTCATGTTCAATAAAACACAACATGGAAGGCATAGAATTAGAACCAAAAACATAATTAAAGAACCTACCCGGTTGTAGTTTTGTGTTCGTTCGGCTACATGCATTGTTCACCGTTTTGCACCAAGATCTCAAAGAAGAGACCCTCTAAATCATGATACTCGCTACACCGGAAAGCAAATAATCCTTGTGCTAGCAAAGAAATTATTTGGGGAGAAGAGACATCGATACACGCTATCAACTAACGCAATCGACGTCTCTTATGTTCTAACTTGAATCCATCAAGAAGAACAAAGTAGAAATCTTGGAGATTAAAGAAGGGGATGGACGAAAATATTGAGAGGGAAATGAGAGATGAGAGTTGTAGAGATTAGTAGGTGTGTGTGTGTGTGTGTGTGTTTTTGAGTATTTATAGAAGATGGAATTTCCTATTCCTTCTCAAACTCTTCCAAAGAGACACACTTTGACTAGGATTTTGGCCTAGTCAAAAATCCTAGTCAAACTAGGCTTTGATTAAGTCAAATTAATCATGGCCCTTCATCTCATCAATCCCTTGATCAAATCTTGTCCATCCATTTTGATGGACTTTATGGAATGAGCTTTATTTAATTCTAAATTAAATAATCCCATGGACTTTATATTAAATCCTATTTAATATACTAAGCCCATTAATTAATTAATGGAATGGACTTCATTTAATTCTCAATTAAATAGTCCCATGAACTTTATATTAAATCCTATTTAATATACCAAGCACATTAATTAATTCACCCTTATAATCTAATTAAAAGGGAAGCCCATGCTTTATAAAATCCATAAATCTAATTTATGAACTCAAGCCCAAATTATTCCAAATAATCCATTGAGGCTTGAATCTCCAAGAAGTATAATTGAATTCCATTAAATAAAACCTTCTCCCGGAATTAATTCCAAATTAATTCCCTTTCATTTGGTGTAGCGGGTGTGACTCTTTAGGTTCACCTTTCCGCTAGACTTGGACCTACTTCTTGTTATTCCATAACCAAAGTGGTTCGTTACCATGGGTGGCCATCTAGTAACGGTCCATGGCACTAGAGACTAGGTGAATATTTGGTGTGAACATTTAGGCTCCGAGTTATACACAGGTGCGGTCCTACCGACGCTCGATACGTACGGGTACGATCCTACTGTCACCTGTCTCCCGGCTTTAGTCTAGGGCATGGAATTGGGCGTCGGTTCCCATCCTTGACTAGGCAACTATGCATAATGCTCGAGATAGGTTTAACTCAACGTAGGAAATCCTTTCCCACTACATCAAGTGCTACGGCTATAGACTTTGTGAGTCTAAACCATCTCCGAGCGCATAGGAGATCTTGCTGTCATATCTTTTGACAGGGGACAGATCCTATCTTGGAATACACCGTTCTTACATACACCGACTGCACTGGACGAGGCTTATGATGACGATGTAATATAACCGGTCAAATTTCACCAGATCCAAGATACAGCCTTAGTATGTAGGGGTACTACCGTGATCCTCAAGTCCGAGGACTAATCCCGTACTATCAGAATCGGGAATACGAGTAATGCCGACCAAGCTCGAGTGGCTTCCATATGACGATTCCCGCAAAACACCTCAGTCAGCCGCTCCCCAGCAGGCCGATCCACTAACACTGCTTAGACGATCCTCGTCACCCGTCGATGAAACACGACAGCAGATGCTTAGTGCAAGTCTCAAGGGGAATCTCGGTACCCATTTTCGAGATTCCTTGACTTGGAGATTTTCAGACTGATTCGGCGGAACTGATTTCATGGACCTACCTCCAAGCGTAGTCCCAGTCCCCAAAATGTGATTCCAGTCTGTGGGCGTTTGTTGTGACAAGCAGTAAGTACAACAAACTCATGCCTTTGAATCCTTACTACATTCATTAACATAATATTACTTGTTCACAGATTGACGAATGGTTCTCAGAACAGCCAATACCATTGACTTTCTAGTCACCTATTCTAACAATCTCCCACTTGACCTTTAAGTCAATTACCCCCTTTGTTTAGAATCCTCTCAATATAAGTTATCTACGATACCGACTAAGGTATTGTGAGTCCACTTATATTTCCTTGCGAAGCAATACGGTCTAACCGTGTTACCTCTATCCACCATTGCTCCTAGAGATGGTGGTTGTCTAAGAATATTTTCGTGGATCTTGTGATGAGATCTCGTGCCAATACTCCCATAGCCAAGTTGCCTGCCATATAGGCGAACATGGCTAGGTCGTGCTAGGCGCCACGTTCATCCTATGGACGTGTTGTTCATTAGTGACCACTATCCTATGCACTCGTCATTGGGCCTGACTTACATACCTTTGAGACTAACTAGTTTTCACTTATTCTCTGAAAGCTAGTATCGGTTTAGCCTTCCAAAGCAACTCTCAACAGACGATGCATCATGAACACATCTTTAGTCTTATTCAGGTACTAAGGATCGTTCTTGATTGCTATCTTCAAACCCTCAGTGCATTATCGATTTCTGTTGAGTCATGCAAGAAGCACACTCAACATCGATTCCTATGCACAGAGTAAACATATCGTATGTTTGCCTAGGGTTAAGACGTAGGGGATACTCAACATCCAAGCCTTCTCATTAGTCCACCGTGACTAAGTCTTGAATGGTTTGATGCTTTATTCATAGTATCCTAAGTTTTCTCATCAGTCTTACCATGATTGAGTCTCGAACAACTTGTCCCTCTACATATCCATGTTTTCTCATCAGTCTACCATGACTGAGTTTTTGAAAAGCTCAATTCATGATATGTATATGGGAACCCTAAAATGTCATGGAGAATTTTCGTGAGTTACAATTGTGTTTTAGTGATTCCTAATATCTTGAATTCATCCATGAATCAAGACATTACACACTTAAACACATGGAAGACCATTTCTATTCCCACTGATCACCTACGTCATTTAAGACCGAGTCATGCTCCGTATGAGCTCGTCTAAACGAATATTCCAGTTATGCGGTGTTTCAAACCTTGTTTGAATTTCTTAGCGGATTCTATGGCTCCTCTCCATAAATCCTACTCCGATGTCCAACATCACGTTCCGCAGGTTATTTGGATCACTATCCAAATTTGACCGAACATATCCTGATTACTCGTACCTTTTACGACATTCGGGTTCGTTCTTAAGGGGACTGGAATATGATCAATTAAGTAAGAAATGCGATTAACATTTAGCATTATTTTGTCGTAAACCTATACAAACCAAACAGCGAGTCTAATTTATCTCCCACTAGTCCCTTGACGCATGTAGGATCCTTCTACATGCTCAAGGACTTTGTCGGCACACAGGCTTGCCAAACCATGGCTCCTTGTGCATGACTCCAAGCAAAGTACCATGTTCCTTACGTTGGCAATTTTTGAGTCTACGTCTACATGGGCTAAGGTAATTTGGTGAAACTTCGTTCGATCTTCGTCCAACAAGACTCGATCGTTCCCTTTATCAGAGACCGTCATACTTGGCCTTTACAGAAAACGTTTCATTGAGAATTCCATTCTCAACTTGGATGCTCAAGAGCTCCCACTAAATACACGGCCTTTTTGATCCTATTGAATCAGGTTTAATTTTGCAACCATTTATGGTTCACCTCCTTAAGTCTAATTCCCAAACCTCCTATGGGACCTTTAAGCTTTTGAACCCTCTTATGGTCTTGTGTATTAGTAACCTACAGTTGTCTTATTGGTTCCCTTCCAATAGACTATTTGGCAAGCCTACTTTGTCTAACAAAGTGCTTTGGGACTTTCTTCTTTATAAAAGACTTGTAAACTTAGTCGATTCGAATCATCTATTTCTAGATTCATCGAACTTTCCAATTTACTTATCTTTTAATAAGAGGAAACGTCCTACCTGTTGCAGATGCCAAATCTGTAAGTTAGTCTTGATTAATCCTTAGATAATTTGAATTTTGAGTATCCATAAACCTTTTATGGGATGGTATTTTAGGAATTTACGTGCACACACTAGCGAACATGAATCAATATTCATTAATTTTGTTGATCAAATAGGTATGAAATGAAACCTTTGTCCAACAAAGAGGCATACTTTTGATCATGCTAGATTACGCAATTCCTTTAAACTATCCTAACATGATCACGATTATGGGCCTAACAAGTCTCTAGTCCTTTTCAGCAATGGACCTTGCCATTGTTGAATCCTAGAATTGTTCTTGGCTTTTAAGTCCTTATTCACTTTCTGCAAACCACCCGCAGATTAGTGATAGGAACGGTGTCAAATACCAAATAGAGTAAAAGTAATCATGTCAATACTCAATGTCAAATTTTACCTACGTTGGAGAGGGATTTAGTATACTTCCCTTTCCAATGGCCCTCTTTATGACAGTGAATACTTACGTTCTTAGAAATCTATGAACTTGACTGCTTGAACCTTTTGCTCTTTCCTTTACCTCCACCTTGTGTTGTAAAGGAACAACACTTGAAGTGCTTAATAGTTGATGTCACCTTACCCTTCTTCCTCTTTTGGCGTCTGGCACCCTTGCCTTTCGCTATAAAGGTTGAAGCCTCTCCTACTAGTACCGACAGCGCAGATTTTGCAATCGTTGCTTCATACTAGACCAACATAATTACCAACCTACGAAGATCTTTTCTAAGCTCGTTCATGTTGATAATTAATAGTTCGTAGGAGGAAGGAAGAGACTGAAGGATCATGCCAATGTACGTCTCTATTTCAAGACTGACATGGAGGTCTTTTGAGCTTCTCCACTAGGGATTGCATCATCACTCCATGTTCATTGTACAGATATCCCTTCTGTCATCTTAGCTCCAAAAATGCCTTCGTTACATTTTACCCCACATGCTGGTCCGGGACCATATAGACATGATGCAAACGAAGCATAGTTTGAGCCAACATCATTATATCCTACTTGCCGATGGTCATCCTTCAACTTTTGAACGCCAAGTGTTGCTTTAGTTGTCGACCCCTCCGGCCCTTCAACTTTTGAACGCCAAGCGTTGCTTTAGTTGTCGACCCCTCCGGCAAGGGTTGAGGAACGTCCTCATCCGTTTCTGTGAGTTAAGGTTCTGGAAATCTAAGACCATCTTAAGATTTCGCAGTCAATTCGTGTAATTGGTTCCCTTTTTAATAAGCCTCTTAGTGCTGTGTTTGGTGGATACTTAGACATTCACAAATATATAAAGCATAAATAATAAGCAGAATGAAGTAATATTGAGGTTAAGTCTCGGTCTTTAGTCCTTAACCTCTCCCACTATTTCTACGCAAACACGGCACTCTCAAACGTTGTTTTCGGGAAATCCTTTCCTAGTGGGCTCGGGATCCACAGCGATCTCCCCCATACCCCGCTTTTACGATTCGCATGGAAAAGAACCCGTGGGAGGTATTCCATACCATTCTCGTTCCACGAGATTCCCAAGATAATTGCCTCACCCTTTTACGTGATCTCGAGGACTCCAAGCGAATCACGTTATTTGGGCGTTAGACCCGACCCATCAACCGATTCATAGACCCACTGCTACCTCCACGACTCGTGAGACAGGTAACAACAGTCTACTCCTCGTTCATGACAAAGTGCAGCTTCTTTTAAGCACGATAGCCGTGCCACGACTCGTGAGACCATGCTATCGACCTAAAAGATCTTCCTCACTTTTGCCATGGATGGAAGGTTTGGACAGACTCCCAGAGTCCTAGTCCATTTATTAAGGGTCTATATTTAACTTGGTTCAACCAAGTGAGATTTTTGATGGAACGAGACCTCATCACATATTAAGTGTTTTGCATGCGTTATAGCATAAATATTCTAAACATAAATGTAACCATTCATAAAGCATATAGAATAATCATAAGCATATAAAACGCATCGCATGCAAAATAAAGCCTAGCACGCCCCTGTAGGATGATCACAAGCCCAAACCTATGCGACCCACTGAGCCCGCAGTGCATCTATGGTCAATCTAAGGGTAGGCCCTATGCTATTACAAGATTTAATAACCCATTACATGCAATGAGCCTTGTAAGTCCTCTTTATCTTCTTGGGCTCTCCATCTTGGGCCTACACCGGGCTCCTTCTCCATGGATCCTCCGTGGGCCATCTGATGGCTACCTCCATGGGCCTCCAACACCTTGAGCTTGTCTGCTCTTGCAGCTTTTGTTTTCAAAAAATAAAACCTCACCACTAATTCTACTCTCATTATATCATAAAATAAGAAACCCCAATTAAACATTTGGGGGGAGTACATTAGGAGGGAGAGAGAAAGCCTTTGTTATTCCAAGGCAACTAGAAGAGAGACAGAGAGGAAAATAAAGAGGCACACAGGCCACAACCCAATAAATAAATATAAATAAACCATGCATGCGGTCTAGGGGCTTTGTGATCATCCTTCGTCAATCTAATTAACACAAATAGCATAAATACATAAATCATGTAAAACATGCTATTCAAATTTCCATGATATCCCATACCATAAAATAAATGTAGAAATAACATGTAAAATATTCACACCAAACATTGGATAATGGTGCAACCTATGCACAACGATTTTTGTTAGAAAATCCTTTTCCATAATTAACAAGGCAATATTAATTTTATGAAATAACCAATTTCAACCAAAATTAAAATGCCCCAAGTTAATTAGTTCAGAAAAATTCCCAGAATAATACAGAAAAATCAGATTTTTGAAAACGCACGAAAATAATGAAAAATCGAAAAACGGTGCACAACCGCCGGCCAGGTGCGCAACCTGCACAGGATGCGCGCCTCCGCACGGACGAGCCATCGCCCGCGCACAGGTGCTGTCCTCGCAGCAGTGCGCACGCCTGCGCGCACGGGCCCTCGCCCGCGCACGCGCAGGCCGCGCCTGCTGTCTGCTGTGCAGCCTCCCTGCCGACCGCCACCATTTTTCATGTTTAAATCTTTTCTTGCAAGTAATTTCTGAAACACAAAAACCAACAATTCAAGAATATGTCCACATATTCAAGAATTCAAAAATCCAACATTTGTGCAATATTAGTACATGTCAAGATATAATCATGCTCTTCCATAAAATAACCATGATGTCCAACATCATAAAACGCAGAAATTATAGCGAAATTTTACATTTTTTTCTTGATCATTGGTGCAACAATTGCAAGAATTAAATCTTGTTAGGAAACCTATTCCTCATCAACAAAGCAACATTTATTTTAAGAAATTCCAAATCTCAAAAAAAAAATATTCTAAGTCAACGGGTTCAGAATAATGTAGAAAATATCATAAAAATAATTCACTAAAAAACAGTTTTTGAAAAAATGAGCCAAAAAATGGGAGAGAAACGGAAAAACGGCACAGCCGGAAGGCCAGGCGCACAGCGTGCGCGCCCAGCGCAGACGGCCGCGCCTGCCGTGCGCTTGAGCCTAGCACTTGCGCGCGCGCTGTCCGCGCACGCTGGGCACGCCGGTCGGGCGCGCGCAGGCCCCTGCCTGCACGCGCGGCCAGCGTGCTACTGCCACCGTTTTTCACTCTTTTTCGACTTTTCATGCAATTTTTCTGAACCACAAGATAAATTCAACCCTAGAACATGTATAAACACATTCAAGAAAACCAAAATCTAAAATCCCATGCAAAATTAAACGCCAATCAAGATCTACGTTAAACATGCTATAAATGTAAATTAAAGCACGTTTATCATGCTTAAACGCACATAGCACATAGAATTCTAGGCCTATACCACTGAAACGTTATGTGGATCGTCCCGGGAGATGAACGCGAATAGCGAAAGATTGCATAATAAAATTGCAAAGCATAATTAAACGAAATTTAAATCATTTATAACATACATAACACGAATCAAGGGGTGTGCCCTTGATTCTACCGGACGTTCGGTGTATCTCATGTTCAATAAAACACAACATAGAGGCCATAGAATTAGAAACTGAAAACATAATTAAAGAACCTACCCGATTGTAGTTTTGTCTTTGTTCGGCTACATGCATTATTCCCCTGTTTTGCACCAAAGATCTCAAAGAAGAGACCCTCTAAATCATGACACTCGCTACACCGGAAAGCAAATAATCCTTGTGCTAGCAAGAAATTATTTGGGGAGAAGAGACATCGATACACGCTATCAATTAACGCAATCGACGTCTCTTATGTTCTTAACTTGAATCCATCAAGAAGAACAAAGTAGAAATCTTGGAGATTAAAGAAGGGGATGGACGAAAATCTGGAGAGGGAATGAGAGATGAGAGTTGTAGAGATTAGTAGGTGTGTGTGTGTGTGTGTGTGTTTGAGTATTTATAGAAGATGGAATTTTCTATTCCTTTTCAAACTCTCCCAAAGAAACACACTTTGACTATTATTTTGACCTAGTCAAATCCTAGTCAAACTAGGCTTTGATTAAGTCAAATTAATCATGCCCCTTCATGTCATCAATCCTCTTGATCAAATTTTGTCCATCCATTTTGATGGGCTTTATGGAATGGGCTTTATTTAATTCTAAATTAAATAATCCCATGGATTTTATATTAAATCCTATTTAAATATACTAAGCCCATTAATTAATTAATGGAATGGACTTCATTTAATTCCCAATTAATTCTAGTCCCATGAACTTTATATTAAATCCTATTTAATATACCAAGCCCATTAATTAATTCACCCTTTTAATCTAATTAAAAGGGAAGCGCATGCTTTATAAAATTCTTAAATCTAATTTATGAACTCAAGCCTAATTATTCCAAATAATTCCATTGAGGCTTGAATCTCCAAGAAGTATAATTTAATTCCATTAAATTAAACCTTCTCTCGGAATTAAGTCCAAATTAATTCCCTTTCATTTGGTGTAGCGGGTGTGACTCTTTAGGTTCACCTTTCAGCTAGACTTGGACCTACTTCTTGTTATTCCATAACCAAAGTGGTTCGTTACCATGGTTGGCAATCTAGCAACGGTCCATGGCACTAGAGACTAGGTGAATATTTGGTGTGAACATTTAGGCTCCGAGTTATACGCAGGTGCGGTCCTACCTAGTCCTACCGACACTCGATACGTACGGGTATGGTCCTACTGTCGCCTGTCTCCCGGCCTTTAGTCTAGGGCATGGGGCATCGGTTTCCATCGTTGACTAGGCAACTATGCATAATGCTCGAGATAGTTTTAACTTGACGTAGGAAATCCTTTCCCACTACATCAAGTGCTACGGCCATAGACTTTGTGAGTCTCAACCATCTCCGAGCGCATAGGAGATCTTGTTGTCATATCTTTTGACAGGGGACAGATCCTATCTTGGAATACACCGTTCTTACATACTCCGACTGCACTGGACGAGGCTTATGATGACCATGTAATATAACCGGTCAAATTTCACCAGATCCAAGATACAACCTTAGTATGTAGGGGACTGTCGTGATCCTCAAGTCCGAGGACTAATCTCGTACTATCGGAACCGGGAATACGAGTCATGCCGACCAAGCCCGAGTGGCTTCCATATGACGATTCCCACGAGTCACCTCAGTCGGCCACTCCCCAGCAGGCCGACCCACTAACACTGCTTAGACGATCCTCGTCACCTGTCGATGAAACACGAAAGCAGATGCTTAGTGCAAGTCTCAAGGGGAATCTCGGTACCCATTTTCGAGATTCCTTCACTTGGAGATTTCAAACTGATTCGGCGAACTGATTTCATGGACCTACCTCCAAGCGTAGTCCCATTTTCCCTGAAATGTGATTTCAGTCTGTGGGCATTTGTTGTGACATAAGCAGTAAGTACAACAAACTCATGCCTTTGAATCCTTACTACATTCATTAACATAATATTACTTGTTCACAGATTGACGAATGGTTCTCAAAACAGCCAATACCATTGGACTTTTGGTCACCTATTCTAACACCTATGGCCACCATGAATTCTACATGCTTTCCTTTATACATGAGATACACCAAAAATGCCCGGGAGGTTCAAGGAACACCACTTGAACGAGTTCTTTTAATTCCATTTCTTTAAGTATGTTTACGTTTCTTGTTTTATATTATCGCCGCTTCCTCCCGAGATGATCCACAATACATTATAGTGGTATCCGAGCCCGTTTCGTGTTATAGGCCCAGGGTTTTATGTGCTATACGTATATTTGTATGATTACGCGGCTTTATTTTTGTTTTAAACCATGTCGTAAAAATTATTGGATCATTGCGTTAATTTTTGTACTTAATATTTGGATCATGGATTTATTGTTGTTCTTGAATATTTTCTTGGTTTCTTGAAGAAAACGGGGCAGAAAGATCCACGCAAACAGAAAACGGCGACAACGCCAGCCGTGGGCTGACCGAGCAAGTAGTGCGCACACGCTGCTCGCGCAGGAGGCACAGCTAGGCGTGTGCGAACGCACAGGCAGAGGACGCTTTGCTGGTAAGCACGAGCCCCCAGCTCGCATCTAGTGCGCGCGACAGGCAGACGCGTTGGCCTGTCGGCCGCGCACACAGGGATGCTGGGCGGGCGGGCATGCACAGGCAGGCGACTCGTCAGGCTCGCCCACGGGCCTCAGTCGCGCACGCAAGGCAACACACACAGGCAGGGGAGCTTGTGGGCGGCCGCCCGACTAGCGCGCCCAACGCACATGGCCTGCGCGCGCAGTATTCGACCAGCCCATGGCCGCGCGCGCAGGGCAGTTGGCCAGGCGTGCACGCAGGCAAGGGTACCTGTGTGCGTGCGCCCGGCTAGCACGCCCAGCACGCGTAGCGGCAGGCTGGACCGACCGTGCACATGCGCTCGACCAAGCGGACGCTGCCGGCTGCGTCAGCCGTTGCCGATTTCATTTTCGTCGTTATTTTTTAACCACCTAAAATTTTAATATTGTCTAATATAATGAGGAAAGGATTTCCTAGCAAGAAAATTGCAATGGTTGCATCGATTCAAATTTCTAGTGTAGAAATTTTACGTTTATGCTATTTATGATATTGGTTATCATGTGATTATGTGAATGGCATTTTTTATATGGATATGTGAAATGCTATTTGCGTTGACGAGAATGGGATGATCACAAAGCCCTTGGATCGAATGTATGGTTTAATTTTATGTTGGGCCTCTGTGCCTCGTTTTAATTGTCTTCTCCCTCTTTCTGGTTGCCTTGGAATAATAAGTCCTTCTTTATCCCTCCTTATGTATTCCCCCCGGGTGTTCATCGGGGTTTCTTTTTTAAATTATAATGAGAGTAGGTAGTGGAAGCCTAGGGTAGGCGTGTGGATCGTCCCGGGAGTAGCGCGAATGCGGAAGCGCGGTATAATTTAAATTGCAAGAATATAAACATGCATAAAAAATACATAAAATAAATACGCTCAAGGGGTGTTCCCTTGAAACTCCCGAGTGTTCGGTGTATGTCATGAATAATGAAAGCAATTATAAAATCATTGAGGCCATAGGGTTTTAAAATAAAGAGGGGCGAAAAGCTTAAATCGGAAACCTACCGATTTACGTTTTCGTCTTGAAACCGCTACTCGCGTTGTTCCCCGTTTTGCTCCAAGATCTCGAATCGGAGATCCTCTAAATCGCACACGCAATCCGTCCACGTACCTTGCTCCTCGTGCTAGCGTAAGAACAAGTGTGTATAGTATTTTTTGGAGAGGGCGGAATGATCAAACGTTATTGAATTAACGAGATCAAACCTGTTAGAATAGGGAGAAAATTGCATTTCTAGTACCACACTATAGATGTCTTTGCAAGTTTGGTACCATACTTCCTAAAATAGTCAATTTTGATACCATAGTTTACAGAGACTTGCAAATAAGGTACTTTCCTTTCATTTTAGCCCCTCAACCTTTAAAAGTATCAGATTTGGTCCCAAAACTTAAATCTTTTTTTTTTTTTTTTCAGAAATAGCACCCATGTAATTCAATTCTGATCAGGCCCAACATGCTTCCAAAATAAAATTAAGCCTCCATAAATTCATACCTTGGTTTGACCACGTTTGCCACCGGGTATTCCAAGTCCTCGTTTTTACGGCTCTTTCTCCAACCACACTATCGCAACAGATGGTTCGCAGGTACATGGCTCCTTCAGCAACAAACAGCACAGCCCTACTTCGTTTCCTACCTTAGGGCGTAGAAGTACTCAAAATAGAGACTTAATAAAATTTTGGACAACAATTTGGGCAGAAGCCTTTACTTTATTGAAGAAATACTTGATATATTACATAGATATTTTATTTCTCTATCGGAGGAGAAAACTATTTAGCCTCTCATGGATAAGAGGCCTTGACTAGTTGGGGATAACTCCATACACTGGATATTCTAATACTTAGAGAATTTAGAGACAAAATTTATTTTTCTGAAGAGTTGGAGAAGTTTCTGATGATCCCCATCTGCTTCCTAGCTCTCTATTTATAATAGTCCGCGGACTCCAAACCCGGACTTCAATCTTGTTTTTGGGTGACGTCACTGCGTTCGTTACCAACCTTGTCTTTCATCTTTCCAGCTGTGGTCATTATGCCTTGTCGGCCATGTGCTTGCCAGCTGGTGTCATTTGTCTTTCTGACTGTTGGCCCTTTTGTCTTCTTCTGCCGACAGTCTCCTTTTTGATTTTTTACATCTTGAGGGTTTTTCCTCCCTTTGTAAAAATCCTTTCTTTTGCCCTTCTCTGGTCTTCGTTCGGGTTTATTTTGAGTTACCCGAATCTTTGTTCCGAACAAGGGCTTTTCCTGTTTTTCACAACAAGGGCATAAGTGGTTATGCCATTGTCCTACATGCATCATGTTGCATGCCTTCTTCCTCGTGTTTCTCTGTTGCAGGCAGCTTATTTTCCCATATAAGCATTCTTTTCTTTTCGAACAAGCTTTCTGCAAACTCAGTGCTTTTTCCTGTCATGGAGTTTAACAGGAATGATCCATTTAATTTATTGGAAAATATTTTAAATGGATACTTGACTTTATCCATCTCTATGAGACAGACCCAGTAACCCCATGCTCTTCTGGTGGATATGTCATCTTCACTAAGGGAAGACACCAGGGGAACCTCTCCTGTGGCAGCCTTGACTCGGTTGAAGGCTACCATGTCTGGTCTCTGCAATTTGATGAAATGGAACGCTGGGTGAGACCCTTTTCCTGCGATTTCTGGAGCTATGGAAATGAACTTGAGCTCCAAAATATCTCCTCGTTTAAGGTGGGGATTGTTTTTGCCATGCGTCATATACCGCCCCACTAATCCATTCCGGAAGCTTTGAGATTTCCGGAAAGCTTGGTGACGTAGTATAAACTGAAGCAAGGGCTCCAAAATCATACCACTCTCGTACCTCTTCTGGTTTAGACCCTTCGATCATCCAGATTCTGTTATATTTTTCGGATGTGTCTACGATGGTCTTGCCTGGGCTTATTCCTTTACGGGAAACAAGTTTTTCCCATGATTTCTGATAATCCTGCCAAGCGGAAACAGAAGATAAAGCTTCGTTAGTATTAACCTTAGAGGTGCCCCTCATTGGCCTAAGGTTAATCTCTTCATCTTTTACCCCAGAGGTGCTGGGTTGACTTGAATTATCAGGAGTTTGCACTTCCTGTAACTCAACTTTTGCCTGTTCACCAGAGTCTGGCGATGGCCTTGTGCAAGCAGTACTTGAATCTGCCGCTACAGGTTTAGAGCCCTGTTCTCTAATTGCAGGTTTAGAGCCCTGCTCTCTTAATTCTCGGGCTATCACCGAAGATGACGCCTTTCGAATTGGTTCCAGTAGGTCGTCCCATAACGAGCTTGCAGCAAGTTTGGTACTCCTGATGGCGCTCTGGACGGTGTCCAGATCAAGCTCGTTGGACTTGGCCAGCTATTTGGACTTTAATTGTTAGCTGTCCAAATCTCTTATCAATCTCCTCAAGGTTCTCCCTGAGGTGTCTGAGCCTGATGATGACGGAGTCTGCTTCAGCTGCCTCCATCTCTTGTTAAGAAATCTGCAAGAACATTTTCATGAGATTTGATAATGACAATATCATAACAATAATATTGGCATTCTGCCTGCCACCTAATAATACGAGCTTTCTCAATCTTTGATTCAAGTTTATTTTTTAAGAAAGCCTTAACATTCGTATTATCAACTTTTAATGTAAATTCTTTGGCTCGTAAGAACAGAGGCCATTTTTTGAACGCCTTCCAAACTGCAAAGAATTCCTTCTCGTTAATATGCCATAATTTGGCTTGTTGTTCGGTGAACAACCCTCCCGTATATCTACATGGCTCTTCGCCAGTAGCCGTTTTTCTCATGAGCACTGCTGCCCATCTGTAATCGTTGGCGTCCGTGTAAACTACCAACTCATCTTCGTCTTGGGGATTGCAAGCTTTGGCAGGTTATTGCAAATCTGTTTTAACTCCCGGACCCTTTGCGTATGAATTTCCTCCCATTTCCACTTTGAGCTTTCTGTTTCTTTCAGGAGTGGACGGAAATCCTTTCTGTATTTTGCAAGGTCCTTGATAAAGATTCCTGCAAAATTGACAACTCCTAAGAAGCTTTGGAGTTGCTTCTTATCTTTAAGAGTGTCAGGAAAATTGCGAATCTTTTCTACAATGTGTTCCTGCAACTCAATACCTGCCTCGTCAATAAGAATTCCTAAAAAGTCAATTTTATTGACAGCTACAATGGCTTTCTTTTCAGAGAGCACTAGTCCCTCCTTATGGCATGCATCGGAAAATATTTCAAGATGTCTAATATGATCCTGTATATTTTTAGATGCAATCAAGATATCGTCTATGTAAACAAACATAAACTCTAGATAGTCTTTGAAAAGATTATCCATCTTTCTTTGAAATATTTGGGGTGCATTGGCAAGTCCCATTGGAAGTACATTCCAGATATATTATCCATGAGGTGTGGAAAATGCAGTATATTTCTTTGAGTCATTTTCCATCTTAATCTGATAGAATCCAGATTTGCAATCAAACTTAGAAAACACTTTAGCACCTTTAATGCAATCAATTAAGTGTTCTCTACTTGGGATGTAATAACCATCAAATTGTAATATTCTATTGATGCCTTGATAGTTAATAACTAACCTGGGTTTACCTCTTTTTATCTCACAATGATTTCTTACCAGAAACCAGCGCTACTATAGGCAGAGACTCCAGGCTCAATGAGTCTAAGATTGATATGCTCTTTGATGATCTCCTGCATATCTTTCTTATCCTCCATGTTCATTTGGATGGGTTTGTATCGGACATACTCGTACTTGCATTCCTCTTTGACCTTTAGAGTAGCCTCGATCTTGTTTTTATCCCACCATGCCAAAGGATTCTCACTGAAATTCCTTTGAATAAGTCTCTTGACATTCTCGAGAGAAGGTTTACTTTCTCCGTCCATGTCCATCGACCTGCATTCTTGTATAGCTTCTTTTAAGATCCTAAGATCTTCTTCCGAAGCATCATCAAAGCCCTGTTGCCTGAAAGACAAAAGAGCCTTACCAAATTTTCTTTTATCCTGCATTTTTGGATGAGTTAATTTGGCATCATCACCACGTTTGCTGCGAAAATTTATGGGCATTATCCTGTTAAATGCCTTTTCTCTTTGCAAAACCTGTATCTCGCTACCACAGTTAATAGTAAAGATCAACAGATTTTTGTGGTTATCCTGGACATATTTTGCAAAGGTTTGGATGAAATTATTACCTAACAAAATATCTACTCCTGTATCATGAAAGTGAATAGGAGGCGTCTTTACCTTGAACCAAGGTGTTCCAAATGCTTCTCCAATCATGATTTTTGCTTCTCGTATACCCTTGTTGAGTACCAGAATTTTTTTGTGAAAAATCCCTTCCTGCAATAATGGGTAAGGATTCCATAGCTTCGCTAGGGAATACACCAGGTTTTGCCGTGCAAATCCCTGATCCTGAGTCAATATAAGCTGCAAAATATTCTGACTTATATTGTTCATACAACATACCAACAGATATGTATATAGAAAGGGGCTCGTCATTCAATTCTAATGGTATAATCATCCAAACTGAATTCCATACCATTACCTTTCCTTCCCCATGGTTTATGATCTTCAAGGAAATTTATTCCTAGAGTCATTATCCCATTTTCTCGTCCTGCAATACCTGTAACAATAATCTCATGGCCTGCTATTTCTAGCATACCTTCATATTTTCCCACAACAGGTTGTTGTAGATGGTATAAGTCATCACAAGGAAAACAATTTTCTGTTCTAGTGATGTCAAATATAACTTGAATTTGTTTTCCAGCCTTCAGGGCACCTAAGTTTTACGTTATCTACCCTAATAGCTCGAGGCTTTAACAACTCGGGTTCCTTTCCTTTATAGGCCATAATCCTATCTTCTGAAAAGGACATCCTGCTACTACTAAATTCAGTGTTAGAACTAAGGGTATGATCTAAAACCGGGTGATCTTTTATCAAGATATCAACACCACCTATTCTAGGTATTCTAATAGGATCTGGTGTCATTACCTTAGCAAATTCCTTGAAAATTCTAGAAATTTCAATATACTCTTTCCTAAGAAAAAATCAGAATGATGTGTGTTGGAAAGGGCGTAAGCTATTCTATATGTTATAGAATATGGTCTATTCCCATCTTTCATAAGATCCTTTCTTTTAAAATCCTGATGAAGGGTTAAGACTCTACTGAAATTTTGGTCTGCTAGGTTGTATGCTATCCTAGGATGAATATCAAACATTAATTTTCCTGCATACAAATTTCCTATTATTGTCCCAAGACAACCATCTCTTAAGTTATTGATTCTTCTATCCATTATTGACAGATGTATTTCTGAATCAATTCCTTCCTTAAAAGTTGCTTTTATTACTACTTCAATAGCTCCTATATGGATCCATTTCATAGTAACCGCTACTTCCTCTCTAAGTTTACTTAATTCTTCAAGAATTTCTTCTTTAGGAATAAGCTGCATTTCCATAACATTACCAGTAAGTTCCATAGGAATTGCAAACTCACCTGAACTTACTTTGTAGATGATATGATGTTTCCTCTGGTTTAGTCCTATCTAGTTAAGGACTCTTCCGATTCCTCCAATCCTAAATCCGTCATATGGGCTGAGATTAGAGTCTTGTCTCATGATTCTTTCCATGGTTTTGTTTGATACCATCAACTTTGAAAAGAATCCTGATAGGCTATCTGAGGTTTGGAGCCTATCTCCTTCGTTGTAATTACTCTGATTCGGTTGAAGATCCATCCAAATCACTTTCTATTTCTTCCTCGTAGATGCTTTCATCTGAGGGAAGATCTTCGAATTGGTAGATTGGTACCAAATCACCATAGTAGACTGCATCTAGGATGTCGTTTGTGGCTTCAAACTGGCGTAATTCACCACGTTTCTGCGGGCAATCTGGGGGATATGTCCCTTTGCCCCGCACGTCCAGCAGTTGCAATCCTTAAAACTTTCATTAGCTCGGGTATGGGCTCTTCTGAAAGTTCTTCGTGTAGGGGTTCGCCCTGTGGATTTCGCCTCTGATCGTCTAGATCCTTGGGGTGAAACTCTTGTTGGTCCTGTTCTCTGTCCAGATTTGTATGATCTGGCTTTTGATTTAGACCACCATGATCTTCTTCTAAAAGAGGATTTTCTGGAACTCCTGGAATAAGAGTCACTACCTTGCTTTCTCCTCTTCTTTTGCTCGCTTGATTCCCCTATAATAGTTGGAAAATCGTTATTATCACAACAGAGAGGGGTTCTTTTGATTTTACCTCTCAGTCTCTTCATGTTCTTTTGGACGGATGCTTGGTAACACCAATCCTTCAGTTTGTCTTTAAGAAAAGACATCCTCCTTGCAACTGAATCTAGTTGCCCTGCAGGTACTTTGTAAGATTGTATCAACATTTCCCTCCACGGGCTGCAGATCTTTGCAAAGAACATTGGGGCGGCTACTTCGGTTGTTACCCCACTCTGGAAGAAGTATTTGCGGAACCAATAGATATATTCGTCTACAGCACAGATACTTCTTAACTCGAGACCAAAGAGAGCTTGTGCATACTCCCTAGCCTTTTCCGTTCTGCTTCCTTTCGAAGTATCCATCTCCGATGAAATGGATCTTGATTAGCCTCCCGAGCCTATCCGCGATTGCACTTTTAGACTCTCCTTCAAGGATGCTTGCTTTGGTCTCTTCTGGGGTATTATCCCATCCGATCTTTACCGACCCTTCTAAGCTTAACTCCAAAAGTTTTATTAAGTTATCCTTGTCTAGTTCCAACGTAGTTGCTGCAATTTTCATGGTTGCAATCCATTCATCTATCAGCTTCTCGATGTTTTGGAAGTCGATAACATCCAGGTTGAGTACCGTGCCATATGGGTGTAAGGGCTGGAGCATGGTCCTTGCCCATGGTGTGTTTTCAGGCACTCGTCTTGGATTTCTTCCTGGATTTTCTCGCAATCTTGTCCCCACGAAGGTAGGGGTAGCATTGGTGTGAAAATCTGTACCTTCTCTCATTGGCTGATCCTGTGGTGGATCATTTGAGCCTGTGCTTCCCTCCGGCGGTGGTAAAGCTGGAGCGACCTCATTGGTTTGGATATTAACTAAATCCACAATCCCTAGTTGGGAAAAGGATTCAGCTAACTCTTGTAGATCCGATAGATCCACTCTAGATATCTCCATTATTTTATGGATTTGATGATCTCGATGATTTGTTCCTCTTGTGTTTTTGGCTTCGAGATCTCCTTCGCCTTTCCTTTCTGATGTAGGAAAGATACTGGTCCAAGGGCGTCCCTGATGCGTTCCTGATGGGATCTGGATGTCTCAGGGGTATTGCTTTGATTTCTTCTTAGATCTGTAACTTCAATCTTCAGATCTGTGAGATCCTTTTGTAGATCTGGTAGGATTTTTAAGATCTCATCCATCTTTTGGTTCAAGAGGTCTATTTTCATAGGTATATGGATTAGCCTATGTCCATAGTCTTGAACTGTCTTTTGTACCTCTCTAAGGTCTTGGGAGTACTTTGAGGTATCCGGTTCGAGTTTCTTCCAATCAGTTCCTTTAATCATTATTTTTAGAACTGTATTTTTTCAGGAATCTACCTGTTCCGGATCTCCTGGCTGGGATTCTTTCATGGATCTCTGCTCCTTGTAGACGTCTCACTGCATTCCCTGGTAACGTCTCTCGAACATGGCAATTTCGGTGCCATTCCTCTCTTTCTTCCTTTGGAAGAAATGATGCATCGACCAACCTCGGACTGTTGGCGATTTTTCTAAGAATTTCCATAAGAAATTCTGTTTTCTGTATTTTCAGAATCTGAAAATACTCCCTGTTTTCAATGTAACTCGAACTTTCGTTCGGTTCCATGCTTTTAAAGTCTCCTCCGTTAGGGATAAAATATCAATATGTAATATAAAAAAAATATTTCTTCAATAAACCTAGGCTCTGATACCATTTTGGTTGCATGGGACACTAATTCTGAAAATCTGGGCAAAACGGACAAAATCCGTGCAAAAGATAAATTTCGGGGACTAGAAATGATATTATCCAAAGATGAGGGTTGGTACTAAAACTGTCACTTTCAAAACTAAGGTACTATATTTGCAACTTTCATAAACTGCGGTATCAAACTTGTCTGACTTTCATAAAATGCGGTATCAAAACTTGCCAGACTCCTCATTGTGTGGTACTGAAATTGGCGTTTTTGAAAAGTTCGGTACTAAAATTGCAAAGGGGGCTATAGTACGGTACCTTCTTTGCATTTATCCCTAGAATAGGTGACCATAGTAAGCCAATTTTGGCAGGTATATGTAACCTATGTCTAGACAATTATAGGTGTTTGATAAATCATTAATGAATAAAGAAGTGAATTTCATTTGGCATTACTTTGTTTGTGTTCACTTATATCTGTTTTCTATATCTGTTCACTACGCAAACAAAGCCCACGGACTGAGAATCAATTTCGGGGACTGGGACTACGCTTGGAGGTAGGTCCATGGAATCAGTCTTCCCGAATCAGTCCGGAAATCTCCAAGTCAAGGAATCCCGAAAATGGGTACCGGGATTCCATTTGAGACTTGCACTAAGCACCTGCTGTCGTGTTTCATCTGTTAGAATAGGTGACCAGAAAGCCAATTGGATTGGCGGTTTTGGGTACTATTTAGCAATCTTTATTGACTTGATGAATATAGTAAGTATTCATCCGTGGCACTATGTGTTTGTTGTGCTTACTGATTACGTTAAACGATGTTTTAACGTCACAACAAATGCCCACAGACCAATTGTATAACCCATGTAGTTGGGCTGCGCATTGGATGGCAGCTATGAAACCAACTTCTGAGGGTTGGTCTGGAATGTTCCAAGTCGAGGACCTCGAGACAGGGCATCGAGGGTCCTATAGAGACTTGCACTAAGGATTGCATTCATTGGATGAGTGCCGTGTTTCATCGGCGACAGACGTTGGACGTCTATGCAATATTAGTGGGTTAGTTGACGTGGGTGTTAGCTGACTGAACTGACTCGCGGGAATCGTCATATGGAAGCCTTGGAGGCTTAGTCGGTATGACTGGAATTCTCGGCTCCGATAGTACGAGATTAGTCCTCGGACTTGAGGAATCATGGCAGTCACATGCATATGAAGGTTGTATCTAGGGTCTGGCAAGAGATGCCCGTATCTGGGATACGTTCATCATAAGCCTCATCCAGTGCAGTCGGAATATGTATTGAGGACGGTGGATTCCAAGATAGGATCCGTCACCTGTCAGTATATGACAGTCGAGTCTCCTATGCGCTCTGAGACGGTTTAAGCTCTTTAAGTCTGTGGCCACAGCGATTGGTCGAGTAGGGAATGGTTTCCTACGTCGATCAATAGAGCAAACGCGTCTCGAGTTATTGAGCATAGTTGTCTAGTCCAGGATGGGAACCGACGCCAAATTCCATGCCCTAGACTTAGACCGGGAGACGGATGATGGAAGGACCGTACTCGTATGGTAATCGAGAGCCTAAATGTTCACGCCAACATTCACCTAGTCTCTAGTGCCATGGACCGTTGCTAGACGGCCACCCATGGTGACGGGCGTTTTCCGATTAATGGTTAATTGGAAAATAGTTAATTAAATTGGATTTAACCAATTGTGTTGGACACAAGCCCAAGTCTAGCTGAGGGTGAACCTAAAGAGTCACACACAAATCACTATGGAATTGGTAAGAATTAATTTGGAATTAATTCTAGAAGAAGCGAATTAATTTAATTGGATTAAATTAATTCAAGGAGAAAAATAAATGATTGGATCATTTATTGGGAAATCCATTTGATGGATGGTCCAAGAATTAATTAATTGGATTAGTTAATTTTTGGACTTAGAACCTTTAAATTAATTGGATTAATTTATCGGGTTTCGATTAATTAATTGATTGGATCAATTAATTAGAGTTCGGACTTATGTTTATTTAATTGGATTAAATAAACTTATGGGCATCAATTAGATTGAGATTAATTGGATTAATTAATGCCCAATGGACTTTGTTTGGACTTAATTTAATTAGATTAAATAAAAGTCTAAGACTAGTAGTCCTAGTCCATGGAAAAATTCAATTTATAGCAAATGAAGGAAGAATTAAAATCTTCCACATGTGAGGCACATGTGACCAGCCTTTGTATGATTTTGTGGGTGGTTTTATTTGCTATAATGGTGCATGGTTATGTAGATAATGGTGTGTGTATGTAGGTTACTTTGGAAGTTGACAAGAGAAGTTGAATTTTTGAATTCAACAACTCTACTTACACAAAACCATTCACATAACTTGCATGCTATGTCTTGCACGAAATTTCCATCAAGAAACTCTCCAAAAAACCTCTGAGAATTTCTCCTTTTTTTGTTCATACCTTTTGGAAAGGTTTGAACTAAAACATTCCAAAAAGCACTAATCAATAGTGTTGTTTTGGATTGTTTTTTTTTTCTTCTTCTTTTCTCTACTTCTATCTAGCAATAGATTAGAGATATACATTCCATAGTGTGGTGTGGACAAATTAGAGGGATTCTAATTTGGATCCTCAAGTGAACGGAAGGAGAAACGGAAAGGGAACAACGCTAGAAACAAACCGGTTCTACGTGCAACGAACATAAGGTTGGTTTTCTTTATGTTTTCATGTATCTTTTGTTTACTTCCTTTAGCCATATGTCCAGCATTCTTCTCCTCTTTATTTTATGCTTTGACAAACACCGAACGCCCGGGAACTTTCAAAGGGAACGCCCCTTTGAACCCGTTTAAATTTATGCTTTAAATTAACGTTTTTTACGCTTCCGTTGCGTTCCCGGGCCGTACCCGATTCTTTCAGTGGTATCAGAGCCCGGTTCGGTGTTGTGGCTATAGGAATTACATGTTATTATGTGTTAAGCATGAAGAACATGTTTAAATTGCTTTTGGAAAGCATGATTTATGGCTTTAATGCATGATAATATGTGTAGAAAATATGTGTTAATTTTGCTTTTGAAATTATGGATATCCATGCATTTTTGAGAAATTGGATTTTCTGTAAATGCATGTTTAATTTCAGTTTTTATAGCAGAAGTTTAAAATAAAAAAAAAAAAAGAAAAAAGTGAAAAACGGTGCCGGCCGCCCGGCAGGGGCAGCAGGCGCGCGCCCGCGCGCGCAGGCAGGGGCGCCTGCGCGCGGGCGCGCGCGCGGGCCGGCAGGCGTGCGCGGGCGTCCGCCCGTGCGCGCTGCTGGGCGTGCGCGCGCGCGCCTGCTGCTGCACGCGGGCGGCCGCGCGCGCTGCTGAGCGCGCGCGCGCACGGCCGTCTGGGACGGCCGGCCGGCAGCACTGTTTTGTGCCGTTTTTGCCGTTTTTCCGGAAAATTGGATTTTCCTGATTTCTGCTAGTTTTCTGAAATTATTAATTTTGGCATATTTTAATTTTGGTTAAATTGGATTTTCTAACAATTATTTTTTTTATGCCTTAGATTATTTTGGAAATGGTTTCCAAACAAAAAAAAAAAAAAAAAATTGTACATTGGATGTATAGTTGATATCCATATTTTTAATTGCATTATTAATATGATATTTTCTGCATTTTATTATGTTTATTGTTTTAGATATTGGATATCTATTTATAAATGCATGGGATGTATTTATTTGTTGGCATGTTTATATTTGATATAAATGTGCTTTATTGTTGTTTATTTGATAAACAATAAGGATGATCACTAGCCCATTGACCTATGTATGGTTTATATTTTTGTTGGGTGAGGCCTGCATGCCTCTTTGTTTTTCTCTCTCTCTATCGTTTTTAGCCTTGGAATAATAAGGCTTTCTTCCTCTCTTTTAATGTACTCCCCCCGACTTATGATTGGGGTTTCTTTTAAGTTGTAATGAGAGTAGATTTAGACTGTGAGGCTTAATTTTATTAAATGTAAGCTTCCAAGGAGATGAAGGTCCGGTGGACGGAGCCCACGGTGGAAGGTCAAGAAAGAACAAAGAAGGATTTACAAAGCCCCATTAGAATGATAATGGGATGTAAAAAAATTGTAATAGTGTAGGCTTACCCTAGATTGACCATAGATCCACTGCGGGCTCAGTGGATCACTTAGGAACGGGCTTGTGATTATCCTAACAGGGGCGTGCTAGGCTTGTTTTGCATGTGTTTAATGTTTTAATGCTTTGATGTATGATGTGTTTGGAATGCATTATTTACATTAAATGTTTAAAACTTGAGCATGCAAAGTACTAATAATGATGAGGTCTCGGTCTTAATAAACTATAACTC